>JAYKXP010000057.1:0-352427 GCA_037176845.1 Paramarasmius palmivorus | reverse complement strand
GTCGTTGGTATTCCTTCGCAATAGCAATCCAAGTGTCGACCCCTGCAGTGGTAGGTGGGCACGCTGGAACTGAATGTGTGGAGGTGGTTACGTCCTTCAAGCAGTGAACCATCACATGCATCACATCTTATCGCAAGTCGCACAAGCTATCAACTTCAGTGCCGGAAAAGGGGCCCAACGCTGCGGCTTCGGCGGCTTCCTCGTTCTACTACAGATCAGTGGGATGTCACGGTTGTGGTTAGGGATGGTATGGTGTTAGCTGAGGAGGAATTGCTGCCGTTTCAGCTCCCACCGAAACGCAAAGCAGCCCGTATATAATGCCGGAGACGAGTGGAGCGACTCCCCAAAAGAGTACGTCGTGGAACGGATTCGATGGAAGTGGAAGATTCGCAAAACCAGGTACGTTCTCCTTGTGAATCGATATCATTCATCAGTTATAATAGGCGAGTTGTAGATGGATATTGTCGGTGAGAGATGGAGATCCACGGGACGATTGCGGAGCGCGCCAACTGGGTGTGAAGGGGCGCCGACGGCTCTATAGTCCAAAAAAGTCGAAGTGAGTGTACATTTGTGTTGTGGTGTGTAAAAGAAGCCTGAACTGCGATTTGTACAGGCGGGCTAAGAGTGTGGGGCGGAAAGCAGCGTGACAAAAGGCTAATGGGGAAGGCGAAGGTCCAAGCCCAAAGCAGAAAAGGCGAGGGCAAGAAAAAGGCGGAATATAGGACCACTGACTCTCGTGTCTAAGGCGACTGGATCGGTGAAGTTGCTGAGTGATGAAGCTCGCCTGTTTGCAGAGCTTCTCGATGGATGTGCGTGCATCAGTTACCTTTCGACGCAAACAGTGTTTTCCCTGGGTGAATCATGGCGTAGTCTGTCTGAGAGAAAAATACTTCAGTGGGTGTTAGTGATGAAGAGAAATTTCAGGGATTGGCTATAAGCTCGACCTAAAGATCCGCCAAACTGAAGGAGGTGTCCCCCCTATACGGAACATACACCTATATATGTCTGATGCACGTTCGCTCCCAGATGGTGGGCGTATACAGCTCAGGAGATCACGAAAAGCTGTTTGTCTCGCAAAACGCTGCTTAATGTGTTTCTGCCATTCTCGAGGAGGACAAGAGACGCAGATTTGGGATCACCGCTGAGAGATTTCGGAATCCCTTGGGAGCCGTTTCCAATCCACCTTGTAAAAGATGATGGGTCAACATATGTGGCCCCAGTCAAGCGGGATGCTACCGGCTCAAGACTTTGTTCGCGGCGTGGTATGCAACGGATGTCGTCGACCGACTTGGCTGGTCTTGAACCTGAAGAGGTTGGCGTTAAACGTGAAAAAGAAGCAGACGTTGGTAGTTGAGGGGTAGAACCAGATCATAGCTTTGGTGGGCACTAGCTCCGTCTCGCAAGGGTCGAGCGAGTGACTCGATTGGGAGAGAGTGTTTTTTTGTTTTTTTTTTTTTTTTTCCCTTTTAGGTGTATGGTCTGTGGTTGCTTGTTGGACATGCGTGATGTACTTGGCGTTGTGGCAGATGGGGAGATTTGGTCTATAACTCATTCCATGGTTCTTCATGCGGGGGAATGATTCGTACTCTGGCGTCTCGAGATCGACAGTTCTACCTGGAAGATTTGGAACGGTTGGGGAAATCAGATTGGAAGATCTGTTACACACAGTACTGGGTGATGGATCCAAACGCCCCTCAAAAGAAGATCTTCCAGAGGCGAACACTATGCTTGACTCTATGTAAACCAAGCCGAGTCGTATCTTCCAGGATATGCATTGGTTGAGCGCAAAGGGATTTTCAGTTGCAGAAGGAATCGAGCAGTTGGGTGATTTCCTGGTATTGCCTCGAAGCAGTTAATCGGGGAGGAGAAAGAGGAGGTGCCGATGTCGCTGTTGGACCAGAAAACGAGGGAATACCTGGAAAAGGGTGCATGCGCGCTCAGCCGCTCAAGTAAGTAGATTGTATTGTACTCTTTACGCCCCCCTTTTTACCCCCCCCCCCCACCCCCCCCCCCCCCCCCCCCCCCCCCCCCCCCCCCCCCCCCCCCCCCACCCCCCCCCACCAAACTACATAAAACGAGGCACGTGCCGTTACTCTCGTCTCTTCAATGTTGGATCGACGATTTCAGACTGAAAACACATTGATATTGTATGATACGAACGAGTGGGTGAAACAGTGAGTTTACTGGTGAGTGACGAATTTTATTTGAGAGTAATTGAGGCAACTCAGAATACTTCATGAAGAGCTAGATACAATGTACGATTCGATATACAAATAAAACGGGTGTCTTTTTTTTGGGGTACGAAGGCTTCGTCTCGATAGTTACATGAGGTTTGGGTCCGTGGTCCTTGTAGGGAACGGGGCGTTGTTTGTATTCGGTCCTGCAAACGTTGTAGAAGAGCGAAAGCCTTCATCGGCACGGTTCATGCAAGAGCACTATGCGTTTCCATGGTCCTCGCTCGACAAAGTTGAAGGTTGCAGAGCGAAGTCGTAGGAATCGGCAACAGTGAGGAAATCTTCAAGGGCATCGCCGACCGCGGGGGGCCCCCCCCCCCCCCCGGGGCCCACCCCCGGGGGGGGGGGGGGGGTTGGGACATGATGTGTGTGTCGTGAACCCAATGCAGGGACATCGACTTGAGATTGATCGCTACGATTTGCTGGAGGAGAACACCCATTGAATCGGAGGGTGCACCTTGCACAACGAGAGTGAAGGACTTTAGTTGTTCGAGATGGATCTTCTGGGTCGTGAATCGAAGCGGGTGTAGTGGTGATATCGTGTCGTGGAGGTCGAGTGTGTGCACGTGCGAGAATGGACGAAGAGAGTGATGAAAGCCTTGAGGACACCCCCTGAGGCTCAGACTCTGCACCAAAGGAAGGGATGCCTTCAGAAATGTTGGATCATGAGGAATCCAGTGTCCCAGCCTGAGACTCACATGGCACGACAGTCGACGAGTCGCCAGCACATCCAAGAGTCGCATGGCATCCCAACCTTTGATGCGTTCATCGACCTCAATCTCGACGTATGTGAGTGAGGGTTGGGTGAACATAGCCTTGTTGAAGGCAAGGTTGGTAACAATGAAATCGGTGATTATGGGGTATTGTGACGCCGAGATTGTAAGCGAGGCGATGGGATGTTCCATAACGTTATCCAGGCATGAGCAGAGTGTGTCACGGACGTGAGGAATGGGGATATTGTACGGACTGTCTTGTGACGACAATAGTTGCAGGGTGAGGTTAAGGGGACGTTTACGTGCGAGACTGAGGATAAAATAGAGGAAGCGAATTTGTCGATCGGAGTGAGAGAAACATTCGGGGGGTCTTTTGAGGGTGATTTTGCAGAAGTTGCCAGGATTTGTCAAGGTGGCCTGTCGAAATCGCTGGGAGACATGTGCTACTGCAAGGGTTCGTCTGTTGTCGCCTCGCCTGTAGTGGTGGGTACTGTCAAAGGTGAAGCCGTTGACCATGGCATGCGAGACTATCTCGCGTATGATCTCGGCGGGGAAAATTGCGAAATCTCCGTCGATCTGACTAGAGGAAAGGGTTAGAGGACGCGTGTGAGGTTGCCTGAAGATGGATGAACGTACGCGTTACTGGGTGTTGGGGACCGGTCTGCTGCAAGATTGACGTCGTCAGGGGGAGTGGGTGACTGGTGGGCTGCTGTCGCTGATATAAATCTGAATGTAGGCTTGAGAAACTTGTAATTTGGTGCGTTATGATGAAAAGAACATACTCAATGGAGGGGCTTCGACTGATAGGTCGGCTTGTGACATGGCGGGATGGCATGGTGATGATACTCTGGACAACCGAACGTTAGAGTGGAAGGGTTGCTGTACTTGGTGGGACTCACTGAGCAAGAGGTAGAGAACGTGAGAACCAGAGAGGCTGTTGGTTATGCCAATGAAGCTTTAGAGGTGTGCTGTCGTGCCTATGGGAGTTATAGAACGACGAGACGGGAAAAGTGCCTGTTTTGAACGTAGTGCGGTGGAGAGGTAAATGGGAGAAAAAAAGAGTTGAAGGTCTGAGTCAGCGAATGTCTGGATTTGTTCCGGAGAATTGCGGGAAATTGCGGATGTGACGTGATGTGATTAGAGTCGTAGAACGAGAATGGAATTTCAGACGACTTACTGGGCAGTACATCGGAAGGATGAAAAAAGATATGGACTGGGAGAATAGGCAGTGAATGCTGAGTAGCGTTGTGGCTGGTGGCGAGGAAAGCAGTCGGATCAAACCCAGCGTATCACCGCTGAGTCACAAACGTCCGAATTTGGCAGGTTTTATCGGAGATAGAAAGATGAAGTAGATCAATTAATTGTAGCAGTGGTTACAGGGATTGGATGTGCTGTGAGATATCTATAAGGACAGAATGATAACTAACAAAGAGAAGAATATTCGAGGTGTCGCTCCTTGCCCGACCACATCTCCGTTAGCCAGTTCCGCTGGGTGCGGGCTGGTCGAAATTGCCGTCTGTTGTCCCCCAGGTTGGTATAGGTCCCCAGTTCCCGTTGGAAGGACTGTCTTCATCGTACCACAGGTCAAATCCACGATAATGATATTGAAAGCCGGAAAGAGCAAATTGACAGCTAAGAAGCATGTCTGCGAATTCCTCGCTGTCGTAATTGCTCTTGGTTTGGAAGTTGTGGAAGGTGAAGGTTCGTAGGGATATAGAGGTTTGATGAATGAGGGCACGGATGCCGTCGAAAAAAAATTGACTAGTTGTGGGGCTCTCTGGAGCGGACCATTCAATCGACAACGTGCGAAGCCTGGGCAGCACGAGATTTTGAAGAAGGTCATGGAAATGATGTGTAGGCTCGGTGGTAATGATAAATTCCAGGGAACGTAGATCTGGCAGGGATACATGACCCCTTGACCAGCGCCGTTCAGGTCGAAGAGTCCAATCGCCAAACGATAAATTAAGCTGGACGGACTGAAGACTGGGGAAACACGCGATGACGGGGAGAACAGCAAGGGTGCTGGAGTAGAGTATGAGCGTGGTAATGAAGGGGAGGCGGGACTGAATGTGGACATGTTGAGGTAGGGGGTACCAGCCCCATGTTGCGGTAGACATGGTGCCTCGAAGCTGACGCTCAGCAAGGAGGTTGAGAAGCCGGGGAAAATCGTCACCCCCATCACCGTTGGAAACGCCGGTTTCGAACCGGGTCAGGCTGTCGATGTGTAGAGGAGGAATCACATCGTCAAGTAAATCACAAATGCGATTGAATCCCCAGCAGGTGGTGATCTTCAGTTCGGCCCATGGACGGTGAAGGACGATATCGAGGCAAAGACAAGGAACAGTGGGGTCGTCCAGCTCTGCTGGGCTTGTGCTGCCTTCTTCGTCACTCTGCGTGTCACTGTCGCTGTGGCTTGGTGAGAGGTCGATATCGAGTTCGAGGGGATGTTTGGCATTTTGCACCAGAAATATGAGGAAGGCGATGGAGGCGGGATCGTGATGACAGAGTTCGCCGTCGTCCGCTCGCCAGCAGTTAAGGGATATCCGATGAAAGGGTGCATTGAGAATGACGATAGCGTGGATGCGTTTACTAGTGAGTAAAAGGGACAGCAGGTCACGGCGGCAGAGGTGATCGCAGTCGGGGAAAAAATCTAGAGCATGGCAAACTATCTGCGCCAGGAGCTCGTTGGGGAGTGAAGGCGGTGATGAATTTTCGGTGGTATTGGGGGACTGCATAGTGGGATGGGTGTTGTATATGGCGAGGTGGAGGAAAATTGGGATGTGGTGGTGGTGGTGGTGGCCAATTGTGAGATGTCGTGCGAGAATTGTGAGGAAATGCAAAGGATTGACATTTGGCTCTTCATAGGGTACACATACTAATCATAACACGAATATATAGCAAATAATCGGCAAAAGCGTCATGTTCTGGGTAGGAACAGCGCTGGTGTGGACGGTAGACTGATGTTAAATGATTGAAAGTTACTATCGCTAGATAAGATGTAGGAATTGCTCTGCGAGCCTCGACCAGTTTCGGTGTGTTTTAAGAACACGCAAACATGGGTCTGGTGAGAGTGGCAGGAGCAAAATACAAGGGAAGGCAGGGTGATTAGGTTTTTTGGGGCAGTGAGGCTGATGTTTGGATGTACCTCTGCGATGACGTGTTTAGCGAGACAGAAGTCAGCGTGACAACGCTGAGCCTGAGAAAGGAATGAAAGTGGGCAATGGAGCGCATTTGGCGGAGGTCGAGTGAGCGATTGATCGCTAAGATAGATGGCCATGGTCGACTCAGCGATTCAACGCCGAGGTTGAGGGATTCATGAAACTGAGCAAGGGGTCGCTGAGACGAATGCCGTACAACGCCGAGTATGTAACTGAACTGAGCGAGGAGACGCCGAGACAAATGGCAGTGGTAGACTCAGCGAATCAACGCCGAGTTTCAGGGATTCATGAAACTGAGCGTTTGGTCGCTGAGAGAATTGCTGGTAGTAGACTCGGCGATGGAGCGCCGGGTTATTGGGCTATTCGACCACACTGGAAAAGGTATTAAGTAGTTATACAAGATGGTATTAGGGTGTAGACATACCATATAGGATAATTGGGATATTAGACAGGACTGGAAGTGAGCGATGGGTCGCTGAGATAGATGCCTGCGGTAGACTCAGCGATTCACCGCCGAGTTTCGGAGAGGAAATTGAAGTGGGCGAGGAGACGCTGAGATAGGTGACAGTGGTAGACTCAGCGAGTCAACGCCGAGTTTGGGTGAGAGAGTGAATCTGAGCGAAGGGTCGCTGAGATAGGTGACAGTGGTAGACTCAGCGAGTCAACGCCGAGTTTGTTAGGTAGTGAATTTGAGCGATGGGTCGCTGAGATAGATGCCAGTGGTAGGCTCAGCGGTTCAGCGCCGAGTTTGGGTGAGGGAATGAATCTGAGAGATGGGTCGCTGAGATAGATGGGAGTGGTATACTCAGCGATTGACCGCCGAGTTTCGGAGAGGATGTTGAAGGGGGCGAGTAGACGCTGAGTTGGATGGGAGTGGTAGACTCAGCGATTAAACGCCGAGTTTCGGGAATTGATGAATCTGGGCGATGGGTCGCTGAGATAGGTGACAGTGGTAGACTCAGCGAGTCAACGCCGAGTTTGGGTGAGAGAGTGAATCTGAGCGAAGGGTCGCTGAGATAGGTGACAGTGGTAGACTCAGCGAGTCAACGCCGAGTTTGTTAGGTAGTGAATTTGAGCGATGGGTCGCTGAGACAGGTGACGGTGGTAGACTCAGCGAGTCAACGCCGAGTTTGGGTGAGGAAATTGAAGTTGGCGATGGGTCGCTGAGATAGGTGACGGTGGTAGACTCAGCGAGTCAACGCCGAGTTTGGGTGAAGGGTAGATTGGGAAGGCTAGACATGTAGAGAGCAGTGAGTACCATGTAATACGGACGGAAGTGGACATACCGATGGTCGGACGCAACGGTCAAAGCAACCCTTAACACCTGAGCGTGGCATCGCCGAGAACCTTGAACCCGAACAATGTCAGCGAAGACTCGCCGAGCCTTGGAAATGGAAAATGTGTTCTCAGCGCATGTACGCTGCAACGGGTCATTATACAGAGTGGGCGTGTGGTCGCCGAGAGTTATGAAGGTCGGTGTCCTATTCTTGTCTACTTTACATGTTTGGATATTTATTCCCACAAGTACACTTTTGGTGGATACGGTATCCCGACACGGCCCGGCACGGTATCCAAGTTATGATGGGCGCTGTTACCTTATCTGTCATTTTCCCAGGCGGCTGCCCCGGGAAGTCTGCTTCTCAATCGCCAAGTGAACGAGCAAGTTCCGTCGTTGATGAAGTGAACCCATGAAAAAACTGGAGTTTCTTGACGACTTCGTAATGAGCACTGTCCCAGCATTCGCGCACTCGCTCTGATATGCGGGGAACCCCAAGTATGTTCAGTGGATGTTATCCGCCATCTTTCTTTCCCCGGTATGATCAAACGACCGAGAATGTTTCGGGCCGAGAGCCAGCGTGTTTCGTCGTTAGAAAATAAGGGCGGCGGGATGAACAAGTGGACTTGTGGAGTATTCGCCATGGGACGTGAAGGCGGTCGTACTCCGTCGGATCGAAGGTCGAGCCAAAGGGAACTAATCACGGCTACAAGACATCGGTCAGTCGTGATGCTGTAGGAAGGCCTAGAGAGCTCACAAAGATCTTCCCAGTTGCTTTGGTTCAGGACTGCACCATGAGCCCAGGCTTGAGTCATCCTGGATTCTTCTGGGATAACGTCTAGTCAGCGTCTAGCTCGCGACTACGACGAGGAACCTACATGATTCGCGAGAGTGCTGGTGGTGTGTGGCAATTGGCGAGAAGCGCCCTAAACCACAGGAACCAGTGCTGTGCAAACGGTAAGCTAGGAACTTCGAGGTCTTTGATGCGCCGCACCATCGGTAGAACCTCAGCGCACAGGTGCCTACCGTTATCCGAAAATCTGAGCCACATTTGGATCCCTATGAGCAGATGACGATGAGCTGAAGGGATACTATGTCGATAATAACAAGAACAAGTACTTGGTGCGGAAGAAGCGTTTGATATCTTGTCTAAACCACAGAATTAGATATGATTCTTCGTCCAAGTTGCCCAGAGATTGGGCAACCTTTGCCACTCACCGCCTTTCGGACATTGCAGGGTTTTAGAGCGTCGTGTTGAAGTCTTTGATGCCGGAGAGTTGAAGGTCTTCACAGACGTTCTCAGTATCCGCACGCCGGATGCCTTGAGGTACACGCTCACCTATTTTGGCTCTGTTCGGGATCGCGATTGTCGGTTCCGAGCCGAGGATACTTGGCTTGAGATTGTCACCAGCGGCATCCAACAGTACTGTAGGTTTCTGACCTGGGATTTTCGTGTTGTGAATACTCTGGGCGGAACTGAGCGACTGGTAGAACGGAGATGAATATAAACGAGTATAGACTTGGCTATTAAAGACTCGCACCCACCGATATATTGCGACGAAAACCTTGACCGCATGGAGAAGTGACAACTCCGGTGGACACAGGGCTGAGTACTTTGAAGACAAGGGGCTTTGACCCCAAGACTCAGGCATCCATTCGTCGAATCTTCGTGTTGTAAAGTACTCGAGGTGCACCGTGCCTACGTTGTGTTCGAGAGATAAGAATGTAGGACAGGACGTGGATAAAGGTTAACCACTCATGGTTGTATTCCTAAATCATGAGCCCATAGCCGATGCCTACAACAGCTAGTTCCACGTGTCGAATTCGATAACTAGGGCACTGGAGAAGAGATGTGAGTAGCTGAGTTGGACATATGATTCAGAGAACGGAGGGACCGACCTAGTTGAGAATATCATTTTTCACAAGACCTGGGATTTGATCCCATGATATATACGTTGAATGCTTCCTGTATCCATAAAGGTTAGTACAGTAGAATCTTCGTCGAAAACGAGCGTGAACTGACCAAGCAAGGATTCAACAAGTCCTTGGCAAGGCATTTTCTGCCAGGGACGGGCATCCTCGAGCGTTTTTTTTTTTTTTTGCCTTGATAAATAGTCAGAGAGGTTCAGCGAGTGAGAAGGACTGTGGTGGGGTGCTTGTGAGTGTGGTGATGGTTCACAATCAAGAAGGGGTATTCACGACGCGTCTGAGCGCTCAGTCAACGTTGCGTCTACCTTCCTTCCTTCCAACACGGTTACTTGGCATCTCTGTCCTCTTGTCGGCCTCGGTTTTCTCACTATCACCTTGTTCGACGAATTGCTGAGATGGATCAAATGGTACCCTCACTCTACACTGATGAATTCTTTTTTGCTGACGCGCTTCCTCCAGTCTTTTTACTCCTCTTATCCACCGATTTCCACAACACCATCGACAATCCCAGCTATCCTATAACTCCCAACGTACAGCTCGACTCTAAACCATCCTTCAATCCTCCTCAACTACGCAAGACCTTCAAAGCCGCCAGCTCCATCGGCCATATTCGACATTCCCTGCACCGAAGTCCAAACACAAGTGCACCAACATGTTGTCCTCACGGAGAAAAGAACGCCTCCATGCCGCAACGAAAATGAAGATACACATCCCTGACACACTCCTAGGCCTCCGACGTTTTGACTCAAACTCCCGCCGTCCCATCTCAACGATGCTAGCCTTCAAAATCACCATTTCACGTCGAAGCTACGCCCGGTCCCTCAACTCCTCCAGCCCGCCTCCTCTTAAACCTGAAGAAGTCACCTCCCGTGTGTGGATAGCCCTTCTCCCCACATCGATCCGGATTCCATGAATTGTTCAAGCTGCGTGGGCGATCGAGTGTTTTCTCTTCCTTCTTTTCGTCTGCATTTCGCTGACCATTTCAAACCCTAGGCATCGCTACCACTGGCATTAGCTGTTAGTACTACACTTTCGCTCGCTCGAGGACCTGAAAAGGCATCGAAACCATCGACGGTACGTCTTCTAAATCCATCTACTTTACATTTGACGCTGATTCACCTTCCATAGAGCATCATTTACCCAAAGAAGTCCCGGAATCTGAAGTCCTGAAGAATGTTATTGACTACCTAGACGTCTCGAACCTGACTTTCCTCAGTGTATATAATGCCGATATCGATAATAGAATGTTCTAATCCACAACCTTCTGAATCCGAGACCAAGCGCGCCAAAGTCAATGATCACAGAACGAGGCATTGCAAGGTTGAACATGTAATTGATCAAGATATATTACAGTTAGCGTTTCCTTCACCCTAATCATCCTCCCTCGTAGACCCTGAGTTTCCATCTTCAATAGAGCACGAGTGCTGTGTCGCCCCCCAAACTCTGTGGATGAACCCGTTCCAGGAGATGACAGGTTCGACGTAGGATGGTGTAGAGACTTCCGGGCGCGCTTTAGGGTGCTAGATCACTCAAACCTTTGACATGCAATGATCCGATGCTACTTCAGGAAAACATAACCCGAAGATGTGAATCTTGTCCAATGGCGACCCGAACGCCCCCAACACACCCACTGGGTTCGAGAACATTGTGGGGAATGCTCCTCGCAGTAGCAGCATAGGAGTAGGATGCGGCGGGTATCTCAATGATAGACCTGTAGAAGTCGCGTTCAGTGTCAAGACATGAACGATACACGGGCTGACATACCTAGAGCTGCAGCGCTCGAACTAGCACTCTAAGTCTGAGCCTGTTGTCGCGTAATTCGTATCTGAAATGTGCTTGGTGTTGCAGGGGGATAGGGAAGTCCGATGTAAAGCTTCCGTGGGCGTAGCTTCATGCAACGTTGAGGAGTGGTAGATGGTTGGTGCAAACGCGGAATTCCAAGTGATCGTAGTCTCTGTGCTTCACCAACTCCCAACCCACGACCTATAACCGGAACCCGTGGCTCTTTTCCTCCTGTAGATCCAAAAACAGGGACACGCGAGCCTGATGAGCGCTTGAGCCCTTGACCTCGATACCCAAGTCAATCTCGCGGGTAAGAGGTTGGATTCTCAAATGCTGTTGAGATGGTGGAGTCGGTAATTGACGGATGGGATGAGTGTAACGGGACGTGATTCAGCTTTAGGCTGGGGAAGCTGAGTTGGGTGAATAGCGCGAAGTTGTGGAAGCCTCGAAGGTTGCTTGGTTGAAACCAGCTGGAGGAAGGAATAGCGGTGAACCTAAAAAAGTGCGTTAATTTTGCAGATCAAATGCAAGAGAAAGTTGTTACTTACCTTGTCGCGTTCCAGCGCCAGCCTCGACCTGTGAGTGACATCGTTGCAAGGTCGAGGCTCAGGTAGTCTGAGGTAGTCGTTTGGTGATCGTGACTCCGACGTGCCGTCACACGTCACACAGACTCTTGCCCTTTATTGTCTTCTTTGTGACAACGCGCTATATTCAATGTTTCTTCCGCGGTGACGCCCACCACAGATTCACCTTCCAGGACGCGACGCAACGGAAAGTATTCCTACCACCCAGACAAACCCAACCTCCGCCGAAATGCAGGCAATTCCTCCAGAAACCTTCTATGGTCCAAAGCAGGCTACTCAACCTCACACTCCTCCTCGCACGGAACCAACCAACCTTCCTGAAGCAGCGAAGGAGTCTCCAGTCAGACACTCTGCTTCCGGATACAATGTCTTCACTTCGATGCATTACTTGAAGTCCACTAGACATCATCAAATGGTCATGGAGTGTCGCGGAAAGTTTGCTGGCCCTATGCCTCCTGCCAACTTCTTGAAGGAGTTTCTTAGCGATAATGTGATGAGGGACCACACTTCGAGGGACTTTAGGGTGACCGAATCGTCTCGCGAACACTTCAAAGAGGCAGCAAACTGTCGGAAAGAGGTCCACATGTATTCTCACTTGGTGCGTAGTCATTGTTCTTCACATTGTCCGCATTCCTGATCAATCTCTCAGATAAATGGTATCAGTGAATATTGTCCGAACATGAAGGTTGTTGACACGCATAACGACGGGCAAGAATCTCCATGGGCGCGATCTGGGACGGTGATTAAACCCGACATTACGACCTACGATGGCGACGCTGTCATCTCCCGCCCATTGGACCTCGAGAAGTCAGAAGTGATTGTCGAAGTCAAACTCAGTCACTTAGACGATCCCTTTTTGGACGACCCTCCGAAGCCAGATGAAAAAAGGCAACGTGGCGGGCAGAATCCGAGCCCATACGAAAATCCTTCGGATGATGGAAGCGAAACGCGCGGGCAAATCGCGACTTACGCTCAAGCTCAGCTCGCTGCCCAGTACCGAACACATGTCTTTTCCGTTCTCATCGTCAAAGGTGGCGCTCGACTCGTTCGATGGGATCGAGCTGGCGCAGTCTTCACTCGGAAATTCGACTATTGCAACACGCCTTACCTTGCCGAATTCTTCTGGAGGTACAACAATGCGACCTCAGCCGCGCGTGGACTGGACATGACAGTCGAAAGACTCCCCCTGTACGATCAGCTTGCTGTCAAAGCACGAGTTGCCCTTAGACTCGTTGAGACGGCGCCAATCTATCAATTCGAAGTCGTCGATGAGGAGACCCAGGAGACATTATATTACCTGGGGGGCCGACCATCCTTCGCAGGCAACAAATCAGTCACCGGGCGCGCCACCCGTGGCACCCTGGTGTACGACATCAAGAACGAGCGAGTCGCGTATATGAAAGACACCTGGCGTGTCTATGGCGCCGGATATGAAATCGAGAAGGAGGGCAGGACGTACAAGAAGTTAAAGGCAGCTGGGGTTAGACACATACCAACTGTTGTGGCTTACGGTGATATAGGAGATGAGCAATGGCATTGCACCCAAACGCAACGGTTTGCACGGCGAACCAAAGAACCTCTTGGCCGCTTGAGGGGTCATCGCCACTCTCGGCTTGTGTTGAAAGAGGTTGGCCGGGATCTATCGTCTTTCGAATATACTGGTGAAATAGTTTCGGCTGTTGCAGATGCTGTGGAAGGTATGTAGTTTAACAAGTATCGGATATGTTGAATATTGCTAACGTCCTCTCACGTCCTGGTAGCTCACCAGGACGCTTACGAAAAGGCTCAGGTTCTCCATCGCGATATCAGTGCGGGGAACATCCTGATCACTGACGATGGTAGAGGTCTACTCATCGACTGGGACCTCAGCAAGCCGCTTTCGCAAATGGGGGTCCCTCGACAGGTAGAAAGGACGGTATGTCAATTGTGGTCATGGCTTATTATGGCTATAGTTTGTGCTAATCAAAACTCAAGGGAACATGGCAATTCATGGCAGCTAGATTGCTCAGAAGACCAGTGCCATCCACCCACGTACTCGCAGACGATCTCGAATCATTCTATCATGTCCTCGTATGGATAACTTTACGGTTTACCGAGCTTGCAATGAATGATGCGGACGCCCTCACCTACTTCATCGAACGAAATTTCGACGAGTCTTGGCACGCTTCCAACGCCCAGACAACCAACGGTGGCGAGAGCAAGCGTTCATATCTCCTCCAGAAAGACGTTCTGGAGTTCGAGATAATGGATGACAAACTTGAATCTCTCATTGACGACCTTGCGACTGTATTGCAAGTTCGCTACGAGAAACCCCCGACACCGGAGCAGATACAACAGTACAACGAAGAACTCGAGCGTCAAACGAAGTTGTTGGCTATGGTTCCAGAAGAAGGAAAGGGCATGCTCCTTGATTCTTTCAAGGTGTATCGCGAGAGCAATTCTGTCTTCCAGTACAACACCAGGATGAAGTACTTGGAGAGCTCGAACTGGATTCGTGAACGTTTCCGCGAAGCTGCGGATTCTAGACATTTGATGACTGCTGGACACAAAATCAACTCTATCAACGACAACCGAGAACGTGTAACGAGGCGTAAAAACCCCAGCGAGATGCATGATGGTAGTCGGCCTCAACAGCAACGCAAATATGGACACAAGTCTCCCGACGGAGACAAGGAAGCACAGTTCGCACCGGGAGCGCCAACTATTGTCGGTGGAAAGGCAATATTCTCCCCACAATCGACAGCGCCGGAACAGAAGGCGGAGCAGGTCCTGGCGGAACCTGCGCTGGTCGAGATCGTAGCGGAAGACAACGGTACTGATGCCAACTACCTTGCTTACGACGATGGCTACATCACAGACGAAGGTTATGAATCTATATGGGAATTCGAAGTTGACGAGGAGGAATTGGATAGGCTTGTTGCCGAGCAGGGGTCGACCGAAGACGACGATGAGGATACTATTCCTCCTGTGCCGACGATGACAAGGGAGAATCAGGGAGATCTCAGACAATTGAGTTGAAGTGGAGGCTGCGGACGATTACATGACGGTCCTCGAATGGGCTCCCGGAACGAAGACAACGACAGGGAGCGATGTAGAGCTGAGGGAGGCAGTAGGGCAGGGTTTGCTATGCACGGACGACCTGAAACAAATTTTTGACTTGCTTTTAGTTTGCTATCACCATTGCTTTGACACATGTAGGGCATTATATACTCGATTTTAGTACCACACATTGTATTTTTACCCGTATATTACTGCAATTGATACCAGATCCTGACCCATCCAGACCTTACACGCAAGACCTCCAAAATCACCAATTCCATATGTGTCCAGCATCCCCCGCGCCAGAATCCCAAAGACATCCACACCAAACATCGATACATAATCCAACACCTTTGCATCAGTAAACACCCTAATCCTTGTGCAGACCACACATACCGCCGCTTGAGGAACCTACTCAGCTGTTCAGAACTGGTGCGTTCTTCTGATTCATCTGCTCCGTACACGGCGCTGATACGTCCTTCATGGTACCTAGTCCATTCAAAGCTGCAGCTCGGGAGCCGTCTATACATGCCTACACCCTGGAGACTTAACTACATAAACGTCGTAAGTGTACAATACGAATACATATATCGATAAAGCCTTGATTTGAATGTCTTGAACTCAAGCCCGAGTGCATATGAACCGTATGAGCAATGAAGATAGGTCTTCGTCTATATCCCGCCTCCCCACATCGATGTTGATAGTGGATCCTAAGATGACACCAACGCTTGTCAAGAGCACCCATCCTTTGTCGATGAACCTCTGTGAAGAGATATGTTTGATAGTGGTGAAAACAATGGGCTAGAGCAGCATCTTCGGAAGGCCTGGTATCTTGCGCATGCGTTCGGCTATCCTGCGTAACGATTCACTCTCGGTGGTGTGGTAGAGGAATCAAGACACACCTTCAAGCTCGACAGGCCGTGTGGAGATGGCGTATGGCTTGAAATCGACGGAACACTGCATATCTTCGACATATAGTGATCTAATACCATCCCCAGATATGTCAACCAGCCGAAGACATCCTTCTTGTCCAACGGTGACCCCGACACGGGTACTCGGGTTGCGGAGTGCGTACCGCAAAAGTATTATAAGCCGGGTGTTTGGGGGATGTGGCTGTTGAATTCAATGTCAATATGTGAGCTCTGGGTATATGGGCTGACATACCTGGAGGCTAGAGCTACAGTATCCAACACTTTTCGGAACCCAGCGTTCTTCTCGACGTATATGAACTTGTAGTGTTTCCCAACACTTGCTACATCAGCGCTAGCGCCACGGCAATTGGAAAGGCAGATCTAAAAAGCTATGTGGTTGGCTCGTGCAAGGATGATGGTAGTGAGCAGTGCCAGGTGAAATGCTTGGGAGAAGATCAGGAGCAACGAGACCAAGAGACCGCATAAGTAGCAGGTGCGTGGAGATTGATCGTTGATATGCGATGGATTGCAGGAAGAGCAAGGTGTTGGGTCTGTAGTGTAGCCGTCGTTCCAAGCTACGGAAAAAAGTATAGTTTCTGCATCGGGCGAGGATAAGGCCTTGATACAATGTCAGTATCAGTAGTGGGAAGATAATAGAATCCGGACTCACTGAATTGATCGACGAAGTAACAGTCACATTGTTCATGCTCTGCACTCGCTGTCTATCCCACGTATGTTGTCCCTGGATATCGGTCGTAGGAAGATGCGGAGATGGAAGAAAGACGGTCGTAGGTCATCCTTAGGCCTCGATGGTCGATGTCCTGCGTCCGACGGTAGGGAAGGAATGAATAGAGCTGTCGGTGCTTAAAAAACAAACGCAGGGATCCAAATGAGCCTGTGCTTCCTAAGAATGCACTCCCAGCTGTACAACGTAGCTCGTTGCATCCTTCCTCCTGTAGATCCATACACGAGCCTAATGAGCCCCTCGATACGCGTGAGTGCCGTTCAAGCCAGCACCACAGGTAAGACGTCGAACACTTCTGGGATTGTGATGTTGCTAATCGCCTGATTAGAGGATGTCGGTACATGATTACAATCCCTAGAAAAGCAGCTGGAAGGATGAGAGTGAATGAATGGCGCGTTCTGCATATGGGTTCGTGGATGCTTCGAAGATCGCCACTCAGTCGAAAGACTGGCATAAGGGATGTCGCTAGACTGGGGAGAATTTGTTAGTTCCATCAGTCAGATATAAGAGATAATTCTATTTACCTTGTTGCGTTCTAGCCTCCGAAATAGCATCGTCGTAAATAGAGGCCATGGTTGTTGAGCACAAATCGAGGAAGTCGTCACCAAAATGGAGCCGGCAGGCACTTGATCTGCTCCTCGCCTTTTGCACACCAACATACACCCCTACTTCTACGCTCGATCTGGACTTCAAAAAGCTCTTCAAGCTTCCTCGTTTGAAGCCCTACCTTCCACCTCCTCTCGAGCCATTCCAACGCAGACCATGGCGTGATTTCTTCACTCTAGAGGCCTATCCGGAATCTCATGGTGGGCCTTGCAAGTGTCTTTGCTGCCGATATGCTAGGCTGTGGTTGACAGAAGGTACGAAGAATCGACGCTTCCTTTGACGTCAGGAAGGTCAGGGTGAACTTGGTGAATTCCGTTCCAGTGGAATGCTGGAGGAGCTCGAAAACAACGCAACGCAGAAGATATGTGCCTTCATATCACCGCGCAGACGTTCTCCAGCGGCTAGGGCCTTATAGGAGTAGCCCTATCGTATGCACCATAAGCAGGTAGATGGGCGAGGAAGTGTAGTCCGGCGACAAAGTAAGGAGCTGCACGGCAAATCGATGGTGACATCTGAGTCGTGATTGAGCCGGCGAAAGTAAACATAATGATGCGGGTGTCATGGGAAAGGCGATATCGCCCTTGTATGCAGAAGAATCGATCTTTGTGCTATGTTTACCGCCTATACCTCCGAATGCCGACAAGAGCCATTTGTAGCTTCTGCGTGTGAGTCTGGCTACCGCCTGCGAGATGACATTGAGGTCTGAGGATGGAGAACGAAAGATCAATACTGTTCGGAGGAAAGATATTTCCGATGATGGATCTTCCATAATGCCAGGGGAGTCGAGGAACGGGAGAAGCGGACGCCAAACTGTCAACATCGCGGTAAGCAAGGACTTGTCGCAATCCACCAATCCATCATAGGTATGGGAAGAATATATTGGGGCCGTCTGGATGTTGAGCTGAGAGCCCCCCGCCGAGAGTAGGAGCGTAGACTGAATAGGAATTGGCCTGGTAGCGCGGACCAAGCTCTACGCAGTCTCCTCGATGTAGAGAGTTACTGAGAGCAGCGACCATTCAATACATCATCGAGGTGTTGATATTTGCCGATATCAATGTCGCGAGCCGCGTCTCGCCACTCTGCAGAGCTCTAGTCTGGGATAGAATGCGGAGCACCTCCAAGTCGACACCGAGCGTGACTATGGGCCAGCCAAACGCGTCGGATTACTGTGTGTACTGAGGTGAAGGGAAGACGATGAAACGGCGTGAGTCTCGGGCTACTTTCCGGGTATCTTGTTCTTCGATATACGAGGAACTTCAGGTCAAGCACCTACGGTAAAAATTTTCAGTTGAAAAAAAAACTAATTGGCAGGGCGAGTCTGACTACACACCGTGCACTTCCATCAGCCCTTGTTAAGCACGACTACCATAGAACCAGGGATTTTTGGGAGATCGGAATGTGTCGTTTGAGGTGTGTATCGTTCGTGGCCCATATTATAGCTTCATAGATCCTTCGGTGCTGTCATCCACCAGTTTGCATGATGGTATGCCTCTAGAGGACGAAATGAGCCATTTCCCCCGCAACAGTGCGTCACGGTCATGGCGAGATTTGTGATAGCTCAGCGGAGCTTCCTCACGATCTACTAGCTTGCAGCAAGCTTGCGGTGTTCCACGAAAACGCGTCTCTACTATAGCACTTAGGTGCAAAGGATGTAGGAGGCCGCTCTAGGGTACGGTAGTTTGAGGAGGTAGGTGGTGCTGGTGGTGACAAGGGGAGATGGGTATGCGAGAGGAAGGGCTACGCGGAGAGGAAGAGCAGGAGTAAGGAGCTTGGAAGGGCTGTATTGGAGTAAAAGCTGCCGTCAAAGTCGATTAGTAGGAAAAATGGGAGAAGGAGATGTAAACTTACGAATAAATGATACACTGCGCAGGCATTTTTTCATCGATATGGGTTTGTTGGTATTGGATCTTGTGTAGGGTAGGCTCTTGTTGATAAACTGGGAGTGATGGTGTTGAGTCAGTGTTGCGTTGACGAGACTTGTAAGCTATACGTACTGTAGCCTATGCTATGGCGTTCTAAACCTGTACCAATATTTCAAAAGAAGATGAGGGAATCAGAGAGCGTAAGAAAGCAAGAGTTGTCGTTGGAGTCAAGGTGTTTCGGCGATAACTCCGACGCGGCTCTTTCTTTCTGACCACCAGGCTTACATCCTTTTCGTCCACTAGCATGGCACCAGCTACGCAAATCATCGTGGTTTTCTATATGTACGTCTCGGATATTACTCTACTGCATAATCCTCATTGCAATCCTTACAGTCTCCAATCTCCCTGAAAATCCGACTGTCCTCCAGATCCCCAAGTTGTTGAACCGATGACCAACATTCCACGTCAATTCCAGCCACTCAAGTTGTTCAAAGACCAATAACTTTAGCCGCTTATTGCACCGCCGACATTTATCTTTCTGCCTGTCCTTTGGGATCCGCCATTTTCGCACCTGTAGCACTGTCAATGACTCGCTACCTTCGATTTCAACAATACCATCTACAATTCCAACTATGCTACAATTCCCAACCTACAGCCGGACTCCAGGCCATTCTTCCGTCATCTTGTCCGGCTCAAGACCCCCAAAGCTGAAAACTCTATCGACCTTTTGCAACATCCCGTGCACCAGAATCCCGAACATGACTACACCCAGCATATATCGTCCTCACCAAGAAGAGGACGCCTCCCTGCCGCAATGGAGAGGGCATCTCACCCCCGAAACCCATCTCCGACGTCTTGAATGCCCGCTATCTCATCTCAACGTCAACGCTGCTAGCCTTCAAATATTCAACATCCTCAACGCGATCCAAGCCTATACCTGCTCCCAGTTCCTCCTACCAGTCCACCAACTCCTCCGGCTCCAGCTTACTCCTCTTACCCTCAAAGACGCCACATCCCGCACGTTCCTCTGAGAGACTCCTGTCGGAAGCCAAACGTGTTCAACTAATCGAGTGAACGTTTCTTTTTCCTCTTTTCGTCTGCATTCGACTGATCGTTCGAAACTCTAGGCCCGATACTCGCTGTTGGTACTACGCGATCTGAAGAACTTGGAAATTCAGTCAAAGTACACAACCTACGGTACGTTCCTTGGATCCTTCCACTTACGCGGCGCTGATTCGCCCTTCTTGGAAGATCGTCTATTCAAAGATGCGGCCGGACTGCGGAACTCTGAAGAATGCCACTGGTTAATTATACGTCTCGAGTCTTTGTCTACATGTACAACATCGGTACCAATAATAAAGTCCTTCATTCGGAACCTCTCAAATCCAAGACCAGAAGAGCAGGGGGAATGTCTAGAAAGATAATATGTCAATGAGGCGTCGCAAGTAGCATTACTTGAGGTTGAACATACACAGTAATCGATACGCCACAGCGCATCTAACCATCGCTATATTGGCTCTTCCAGCATGATTCCTGAGGCACAGAGCTTGAGCCACCTATGTATGCTATGCTGTGTTCGGAATCAACAGCATTCCGAACTTGAGGTTTGTGGTTGTGGGACCGTGTTAGATGGTAGCAGGGTCTCCGGGGGTGTTGGGTGAGTTGAATATTTCCGCGGGTGCTTTGAAATGCACGGTTCGGCTTCGTTGGTGCGATGCAAAGACTGACAGGAACTCGAAGCTGAGCGTTGATGCCTCAAGGGGCATTAGAAGGGGCGTATAGATTGCAACCGGTAGAACACCCGCGTACCTTCAACTATCCAGACAAGTCAACGTCTACAACAATGAAAAGACAGCCTGAGAACACATACCTTGTCCATCCCGACACCCAATACACCCACTTCAGCACCAGACAGAGACGCCCAAGCGTGTACAATCGGACATACACCACAACGCAACCCACAGCGGGAGTAGTGTGTATGTGGTTATATGGGATGTGTCTGCTGGGTTTGCGTTTAGCGGTAGGTTACCAAGATGTACGGGTTGGCTTACCACGAGCTCCAGTACCCAAGTCAACAACCTAGGATGCCTTTGGAATTTCGCGTTGCTCAGCCTGGAAACGAGCTCGAGATACGCGGCATATCGGCTCTAAAGCTGCGATAGTAGACGGGGATGTGATAAGCTTGGGTGAGGAAGTGGTTGGGCCGAGAGGAGCGAGACCAGCAAGGCCAGCGATGTCGTGGGTTGGTCTTCACACTGGTGTTGAATGGCGGGGATATTGGGTCTGTAGCGCGTAAGAGAACCAAAGGTGTTCTTCGCCGCGTTCAGATTGTCTGCAACTGAGGACAAGACCCTAATATGTGCTTAAGTATTAGGACCTTAAATGTGATAAAAGGAGAAGTCCAGACTGACCAAATAAGAGTCATTAGAGTCGTACAACTGATTGTCTATCCCATACATTTATCCCCAAAGTTGAGGAACGTGCAGAGATGGATCATCTGCAGGCCTGGATGTTCTATGTCCGGTGTCCAGCGATAAGGAAAGGATGGTTGGAGGGCTGTCGGCGGTGGATGAAAGAACGTAGGACTTAGTCTTCAGGCGGTTGTATAGCTTGTGCTTCCCCAAAAACGTGCTTCCATCCCACACACCACCATCCATTGCATTTCCCTCCCTTTGCAGATCCAAAACCGGGATATGCGAGCCTAATGAACTTCGATCTCGAGGGGCGTGAGTGACATCCCGCAGGTAAAAGATCCGATGTTGCTGAGGTTGTAACGTTGATAGTCGACCTATGGGATGGGGGCAATGGGAAATGATCCGACCTTAGGCTGCAATTGGGAAGGCTGAGAGTGAGTTTGGCACGTTCTGTGTGTGGGCTTGTGGAGGATTGATCTCGAACGATACGCAGTCGCTTGGTCAACGGGCTGGAGAAGAAATATCAGTGAAGTTGGACGACTGCGCTACGTTCGCGAGTAACATGTAAAAGAAACGGTTTTCAGTTACCTTGTCGCGTTCTAAGCTTGACTTTTGAGTATCGTTGTGAGACTGAGGTCGTAGTTGTTGAGCAAGTCGTCACGGCGGCAGGCATCTTCGACGCGTCTCTTGCTTGCACTACCAACGTATACGCGTCGGCACTTTGTGGTCTCTCAATGTCTGGTTGGAGAAGGATCCACGATGTACATTTTCTTGAAATTTAGAGGTATGTTGAGTTCCTTTTTTTCGTTTGCAGGACGATTCCGATGGAAGTTCCTCTTGGATAGCTGGCACTCTTCTTCGCGGCCGCCTCGAGTCAGCGTCAACCTTTGGACCTGGATACGTCTTGCCTGCAGCTACCCCAAATGTAGCCCTAGTTTGAAGCCTCAAGCTCAAGAGTCATAGTCGAGGTCGACTATCTTGCTTCCAAGTCTTTCGCAGACTTTGGATTTAGTCTGGATAAGCTAGGATCCAGTTTCATCGTACACGAACACATCTCGTACAATTGCAACTTTCAAGCTCCCAAATTCACCGAATCAAGGCTTGCTGGTAGCCTCCTTCGGCATCATTCCCTTTCTCGATTCACAAAAAGACTTGCGGCACCATGGAGTTCCTCCGTCTGTGATACATCAAGGAGACCGCTCAATTATTTGACTCTAGCCTTCCAAGCTCAGGTCAATGCAGAACACCACGCAAGTCGGTTGCAAGAACAAACCTAGACCCGGAAACTTGAAAGCAATCTACCAAGCGGCTTGCTGTACCATTCTACATCACTAATCGCTTTGCTAGTCGAAGAGCAGTCTGCTGAACTGGGTGAGTGCTTATGCTTACTTCGATCTCACGTCTAACCTGGACCTACGCGTAAAGCGGCACGCGAGTTGCTCGACTCGGAAAACAATACATTAAGCAGCTACCGACTACGTTCCACTTCGAGCTTCAATACCAGCTATTCAAGCCATTTAAAAACCAGTAACTTTAGCTGTTCCCGGCACCGCCAGCACTATCATCCTTCTTCCCAATCCGGCATCTCCATCCTGTCACCCATACCTGGGGATAGTTCTACTCAAAGGGGTACACGACATCTTGAAAACGGCCCATGCACGTCTCTGAGTGAGGCGTCGAGAGCGGTCAGCCTAGAACTATTGAGGTGGGCTTCTTGTTCTTTGTTCACGTTTGCATTCGACTGATAACGATCAATATATCTAGGTATCGAGTTCACTGACTACACCCAAGGGCGCACGTTTTCGACTCTTTTAGAGCTGGTATGTCCTTCCGATTCGTATCCCTTCAAACTAGTGCTGATTTATCTTCTAGATATTTCGCAACTCGGAGGGATGTGTAGTAATCAGCCCAGATTTCAGACACGCCTGGGAGTTAAAAAGTTGTGTAATGATACACTGTCCGAGTGTTACATTGAGCACATGTGTACAGTACCGACAATTGTACCGCGACCTAAATTCAAAGTCTCCCTGAACATGTATAATGCCGAGATAAATATCTCCACGACGATCCAAGATGAATGAAAGAAAAAGAGATAGACGCGTTCGGTGTTATCGATGCATGTTTTCATTCCATTGCTATCATGAGATACACAAGTTTGGGCTACAGCACAATTCATGATGACAGGCACCGTTATCGAAAGGTCCAAGGCAAGCCTAAAGAGACGATGAAATAACATATAACCTGTCCACACGAAACCGTTGTTTCGAACCGCAAGATCAGCCGTGGCGTACTTACTACAGTCCACGACGTCTCTTTTTTGGACGTTCGTTCGGCTGCCGACGCTTCCTCTCGTTGTTTTGGCTGTCTTCGATCTGATGAGACTTCTTGCTCGACACTCTGTCCATATCATCGACGCGTTTCCATTTCCTGCTCTTTGGGGGTTGCAGTCCAGTCTCGGTGTGAGGAACTACAAAAAAGCTTGTTTCCCTGTGATGGGGTTGGTACCGTCCCGTTGTAGCTGTAGATGTTCTCATCGAAGGGCCAGCTATGCATTGAAGATGTATCAGTAAAGGAGATGAAAGTAGCATGCTTGCAAGACAAACCTTGCGCTTCGGAATGATCTTCGACCGATGATAAGGATTCAGAACTTGATTCTTGCTGATCTTTGTTGGGTCTTGAGGTAACTCGAGAGAATGTTGAAGTTGAACGATGCCCTGTAAGACCGATGTCATGATAACAACCTCAAGGTACGCGGAACGAGCTTACCTAGTACTTTCCCATTACCTCTGCTTTGCTGGCCTGTTGAAGTTGCCCCCCGATTGCTCGATAGTACAGCTTGTACATCTCTTCGACGATTCGCCTGTTTTGCGAGAACCAGGGGTTTGCCAGGAGATTTCATGCCAGGTTTACGAGCTCGGAGTTGTTGCAGCCTGGGTCTGGTTCTAGTGGATCGTAAAGTCCTTCCAGCCGTTCTCGGCTTCTTTGCGCTGGATGCCCGAGTTGGAGATTCGCCTATGGTAATAATAGGATTATCAGTACCAAGTGGAGGATATAGGATATTGCAATTGGTCCAAACGAACCTCGTGGCTCAAGATCGTCACCAGCCAGTGATGACATATCGGAGCCTGACTCCTCAAGATCCTCAAATCGACTTTCGTCCCCAACAACATCGAGAATGGGAAAGCAGAGTGAAAGCGCAAAGTCCGTCGTGGTAGAGTCAAAGCCTTCGGAGACATGGAGTTTCTGGACAGCGTCGTAGTGACCTGGAGACCAAACAGCGTGCCAGGCACGTATCCTGCAAGCAAAGGATGGCAATCCTGAGCATGCTCGTATGATCTCAGACACGATTTTGCTCCCAAAGGGATCAAAGGACCAGAAATACTTCTCGCCCTCTACCCAAGATCTCCAGATGGCTTCATCATCAGATGGACGGGGAACAGGTCGTATGAAGAGATAGACCTTTGGGGGAATATTGGGTTCCTGGTGCAGCGAAGTGCGTTCAAGGTGAAGAATGAGACTGTAATGTATACCTAGGCCAAGTCAACAGATGGGTCAAACATGACGACACTAAAAACTTACCATAATCCTCACAATCATCTTCATGAATCCTGAGTTGGCTGAACACGCTGTGTGCCTGAGCGACCCATGATTCCGCCAGAATGCCCCATTCATCCCCAGGATACAAGTCATACTGTAAGTCTATCCCCTGAAGGACTTGTATCTCCGTCGACGTGACAGTAAACCTATACCCCTGGTCAGTCAGCAACATCCAACACCCAGCTTTTGCACACATACCGCACCGAGCCATCATCCATGACAACCTGACTCTCCCTCATTCCATCAGGAATCCTACCCACCACCCCCAAAAATCCATAATCCAATCTTTCCCTGGCACCCGGCAATCTAGCAATGATATCTCCCGAGCACCGATTGTATATCGCACCAGGGAGGGATGATAGGACAGGTATGACTTGTTCGTTGGCCAGGGGTTGGAAGAATCCCGAATAAGCGAGGCGAATTCCTGTGAGGATAGTCCGAGTGGGGAATGTTCTTGTGAGGTATTCAAAGACGGTGTCGTAGTTGCTATATGTCTGGATGGGGAGGTGGGTGGAATGGGTGTTGGGCATTGTGTCCTCGCCAATGCCGTACATGATCACGGACTGGAGGAGGGGAAGCTCGAGGTACAGTCCTTGTTGAAGTGCGCCGGTTCTTGGGTCAACCCACATTTGGCCTACGGGCTGTAGTACTTGTTAATGCAGATTCTGACGATAGGGGTAAGGAGACGTACAAGGATCCCTATTCCGAGTTCCCTCTGCATTCTGCCGAACTAGAAAACTATGTTGAGACGTTGTTTAGTGTATGTGTCAATTAGGAACGTACTTGGTGGGCGAAGTACGAGAACAAGAGCGGCGTCAACCGATCCCCGTCGAGGACAATACGTGCAAGGGGAATGAGAGCTATCTGAACAAGTGAATAACACAGACGCCGACAAATAAAAGATACCGCACCATTGTAGAATACTAACGCCGGTAAACCCTCTTCGTTATCGTTATAGCCAAAGATTTGTGCGATATTAGCGTTCCTAAGAATGTTCGGTAAACTTGATGTCGGAGCGAGGGCAATTGACATACCTGATGCGAGCAAACTGGTTGAAATCTTGTCTGAATGCCTATCGGAGTATGAGGTCAGTGACATGAGAGCTGGGGTATGGATGGAACTGACTTTGAGGGCATCTGGCCCATCGTATGTAACACACAAAAACTTGTCTTCCCTGTCTTCACCCCGAAGACGAGCAATTCCGATATTGCGACGAGCGTCGACGTCTTTCCAAAGTCGATACTGCTTCCTTCCTTCCTCATCATCACGATATGCTAGTCTGACCGAGGTTGTGGATACGTTCTCCTCAATACGCATGTGGCCTGGTTTAACACGGGTGTACTGTGATCATAATCGAGGGGATCAGCCCATAGTCTTGAGTAACAGGACGGAATGAACTCACATCGTCCCATATAGTCCGCCTTTTCGCCGTCCTCTGGGTAGCCACGACCTTGTGGATATTGCAGTTGTTGTATACACGGTTGGCATTTGTAAGGTCTCCGTCGTTGATAGTGAGCCCAGAGCTATTGTTGAAGGACATGGTGGAAGTGGGAGTTGTGGAGAGGAAGGGCGTGGACCAAATGAGGCTTTGAGGTTTGATATATCATGTCGGATGAAGAGCGCTGCATGAGGCTGAGGCAGTGGTCGACAGCATTTTGTGTGGGATGATGTCGATGAAACCTTACTTGACGTCTGAAATACTATTGCACTGCAGAAAGACGATGTCTGTGATCAGACAGGGAAGCAGCAGGCTCATGGAGTGTTCATGGCCTGACCATGTGTTGGGAAGGAGGCAAGATACAAGAAACAACTATAAATTGACCGACTCCGCTAAATACATAGCTCAGGTAAATGCGATGCTTGGGCGCCTAAATGGTGTTTCTGCAACATTCTTCCTCTGTCAGCCTCAGTTTTCTTATTATCTCCCTGTTCAACGAACTACTAAGTGGCTTCTCTCTCTCCTCTTGTCCACCGACTTGAACGACACCATCGACGATTCCAGCTGCCTCAGCACACAAATCAACCCAGACCATCCTTCCGTCCTGAGTCGGCGCTACGCAAGTCCTTTAACCCAGGCCCTTTTCCAACATCCCCTACACCATAGTCCCAAAGGCAACTCCACCAGCAAGACATCCTTACCAAGAAGATCGAGCCTCCTATCGCGATGAAGAGCCTCAAATAGTCACCTCCGGCATTTTGAACGCCCACTGTCCCATCTCAACACGGCCTTCAACACCCCCAGTTCAAGCCAAACCCACGCCTACTCCCTGTACCTCCTACCGGTCCATAAACTCCTCTAGCTCCAGCCCATCTCCTCTTACACTCAAAGGGTATGCCTCCCGCAGGCAGGTAACCATTGTGCCCGTCAGATTTCTGTCGAAAACGGACTATACCGTTACGCTGCGAACGTTCAAGCATTGAGTGAGCGTTTTCTTTTTCTTTCCGTCTACGTTCCGCTGACCATTCTAGACTCTAGTCTTCGTTACCAACATATTATCCTCACCAAGATAAAGCCTACTTGCCGCAACGAAAATCAAACACAACCCCGACACACTCCTAGATCCGCCGATTTCAACAGCACCATCTACAATTCTAGCTATCCTATTACTCTCAACATACGTCTCGAATCCAGCCTACTCTTCTGTCCTCAAGAACCATGCAAGACCTCCGTAGCCATCGACTCTTTCCAACCGCCGAACCCGAACATACTCTAAAAACACCCAACACACTGTATCGTCCTTACCAAGAAGATAGAACCTCCCTGCCGCGATGAAGAGAGCAACATATCCCTAACACTCTTCCAACGGACTTGAACAGCCGCTGTCCCATCTCAAGACTACCGGCCTTCAACATGCTCGATTTGCGTCCAACTACGCCTACCTCCTACGGTCCATCAACGTTTCAACTCCAGCGTGCCTCCTCACACACACACATTCAAAGAAGATACCTCCCGCGGCTGGATAACCATTCATTCTGCCTATCAAGGTCTCGTATCGAAATTGGACTGCACGCGAACGTCCAAGCATTGAGTGAGCGTCGTCGTTCTTTTTTCGTCTACGTTCCGCTGATCGTTCCTTCCTCTAGGATCGGTACTACCGTTACTCGTTGCGACTTCAACGAAGAACTTGGAAAGACAGTTGTAGTTATCCATATTATGTCCTTTGAATTCATCTTCGTGCTCGTCGACGCTGATTCTTCCTCTATAGACTTCAGCCGCAACTTGAAGGAGATGTATTGAAATCGAGACGTGGCTACATTTCAATCATCCCTAACTACCTAGACTTCTCGAACCCAAAGTGTTACATTATCGATACCAATAATAAAGTGTTCTAATGCATCCCGAATCCGAGACAGAACCAAGAGGTCTGCCAATGTAAATACATCATAGCGCCTCTAGCCATCGCCAGGTTAGCTTTCTCGTCACCTAGCCATCCTCTCCGCATTGACGTTGATCGTGAATTCTAACCCAACTACGAGTGTTGCGTCATGTTCAAAAGCACCGCAACCTTTGTGGATGAACCCATAGGTAGTGAAGGCAGTGGGCTTGAACAGCGCCTTCAAAGGGCACGTGGGATCTGGGCTTTCCACGTGTGCTATGGGGGTGCTTCTGGTATCACGAATAACGTATTGGCGGTAGATGTTTTAAGACTAGCTTCGAGCCTGAGGCCCGGGATGAAGCGGAGGTGGCGTTTCGGTTGGAGCTTATGGAACGCAAGCGTATCTTTGACTAACCAGAAGTCAATACCTACAAGAACTAAAAGACAAGCCGAAGACACGAACCTTGTCCAACAACGACCGCAACACCCAATACACCCACTTCGGCACTAGATGAAGACACCCAGGTCGCAGATTGCGAGTACGCTATTCGGGATATACCTGCTCACGCAGCAGAGTTCGCTGTTGAGTTTGCGGTCAGCGTCAAAGTATGAATGATGCACGGGTTGGCATACCTAGAGCCCCAGTAACCAAGTCAGCCAACTGTGACCCAATAGTCATTTGGACCCGCCGACGTCTAGTATTCTACGTTGCTCGGGTTGGAAACGAGCTCGCTGTTTCCCCATATCGGCTCTGACGCTGCAATGGGATAGGTGGATGTCAAGAGCTTCTTTGTAAGCTCGTGAGAGTGGTTATCGATGGGTCAAACGGTGGAGCCAAAAGGAGCGACCAAGAGACAGCGTAGTTGGTCGTCGCACCCGCGGGGTGTTGGGTCTGTAGAGCGTAAAAGAGCTGAAGAATTCTTTGCGGCGTTTCGAAGGTTGTCAATTGATAATATTAACAAGATCCTAACATGTGTGTCAGTATTGAGACTTCGAGCGCAATAAGTAGAGTTTGGACTGACCTGTCAGAGCTGCAGTAACAACTGCTATCCCATATGTTGGCCCACAAAGACCAATCCGAGGAAGATGCGGAAACGGATTGTCCTCAGGCATGGGTGCTTGATCTCCGGTGTCCAGTGGTAAGAAAGGGACATGGAGAGTTATCGGCCCTGGATGAGAAAAATAGCCCGGATGGTTCTGTACGTTGTGTGCCTTCCCAAAAACGCGCCCCCAGCCCATGCACCATACCCCATTACATTTACCCCCTTTGTGGATCTGACCTCTGGATACGCGAGCCTAATGAACCTCGATTTCGATATGCGTGAGTGCGATTCAAGAATCAAGGAGCCAATCTTGCAGATAAGAGTTTGCGTGCTGCCGGGATTGTAAGGTTGCTAGTCGACTGATGGGACGAGGACAATGGATACACGATTCATCCCTGGGTTGGAAATGCTGAGGGGGTGGATGGTGCGTTCTATGTGGGTGTTGTGCAATGTGGAGGATTGGCCTCGAAGGAAGATGCTTGGGCGAAGGGCTGGAGGAAGAAATCGTGAACTTTGGAAGAACGTGTTAGTTTTGCGTGTGGAATATAGAGATCTAGAAGCGTTGCATACCTTCTTGAGTTAGAGCATCGACAGTAGGACCGTCGTGAATTGCTGGTCGTGGTTGTTGAGCAAGAAGGAACAAGACGGAGCGGCAGGCATTTCAAGGCAAGCTCCTCTTCTGCGCTTCCTCGATGTCCGCAAGAACATACACATCTTCCTAGGTACATTCAATTTGGGATCAGCAAACCTCTCAAAGCTCCAATTTCAAGCTTTCCTCAATACTCCTCAAGCCCTGCATGGTCTGAACATGGCGGAACGAACGATCCTCCAGCTGGATCGACTCCCGAGGCCTAGGCTTGTTACATCCGGTTCTGTTTTTGGCACCTAACTCGATTTTTATGCTATCGCTTTATCCGGCGAATTACTGGACGAGCTGAGTGCTGTGGTCTCATTTTTCTGACGCGCTTTCTTCATGGTTTTTGCTCCACGTAACCCAATGCACCATCAAAAATTCTAGCTATACTCCTCGACTCCTCCGTCCTCCGGTGTTCTACTCAAGATCTTGAAAGTCACTCACTCCAATACTAAACCTTGTCTAACATCCGCTGTGCGAAGATCCCCAATCCGACAACACCCATCATGTCGTCTCCTTGTTCCAACTCACACCCAGTAGCCAAACACTACTAGCCTTCAACAGCCCTAATTCAAGCTAAAGCTACGGCTGTACCTGTACCTACTACCGCTCCATCAACACCTCCAGTACTAGCAGCCACGCGTATCCCTCTTTCTTCTGGTACATTGAAGATATTCGCAGATAGTCTGCTCTTCCAGCGTGGACTATACGCGACGGTCGCGCTGGTGATGTCTAACCTATACGGATTGATTGGGTGAGCGTTTTCGTTCTTTTCTTGTCCCTGCGTTCGGCTGAACTGCAAGACGCGACAGGCTTAGCTTCTATGTTTCGACAATAGGAACTCTTTCCTTCAACACGAATATTGCAGTAACACCTCCCACTTGCGGAGGAGCTCATTCACAATCAGGTATGTCCTCCTAAACCATCTCTTTCGCTCTTGCCGCTGATACGTCCCCAACAGAACCTCGTCTATTCATTGAAGCTGCAGCTCAGGGGCTGTTAGAACATGCCTATAGTTTGACTACATACATGTCCTAGGTGTACAATATCGATATTAGTGAAAATCTAATGAGAATGTCGTGAAATGAAGCCCAGGTCCAAGAGCATATGAACCTTATAAGCAATGAAGATAAAATATACCCATACTGCATCGCTACGTCAACCCTCGCCTTCTTCTCGTCGATGTTGATCGCGAATGTTTCGAGAATACCAACCAAGAGCACCTCCAACCCTTGCAGATGGTCCCCTATGAGAAGATACGTTCGACGGCGGTGAAAACAACGGGCTAGAGTAACATCTTCGAAAGGCTTGGTGGTATCTTCCGTGTGTGCTCGGTTATCTTGGGTAACACTGGTCAACACTTTGGTTTCGGTGGGATGATAGAAGAATCGAGACAAACCTTCAAAAGCTTCAAGCTCGACGGGCAATAGAGGTTGCGTATGGTTTGGAATCGACCGCATATCTTCGACATATGGTGATCTGGTAGCCGCCAACCAGCCGAAGACAGCTTTCTTGTCCAGCGGCGAACCCGAAACGGGCGCTCGGGTTGCAGAGCGCGTACCACAAAAGTATCATAAGGGGAATATGGCTGTTGAATTTGGTGTCAATATGTGAGCTCTGGGTACATGAGTTGACATACCTAGAGGCTAAAGCTCCAATACCTAATAGCTCCTTCGAGGCCCAGAATCACCTTTGCCCTGCCATCGCGTATTTCGTGTCACTTGGGATGGGAACGAGCTCGGAGTGTTTCCGAATACTCGACTCTAGCGCTACGATTGCAGATGTGGATAAGAGTTATTTGGTAGGCTCGTGTAAGGACGTGGTTGAGGATAATGAGTGATCGTAGGCGAGATGGCTGGGCCAAGATGGAGACCAAAAGAACGCATACGCGGAGTAGGCAGCAGGCGCATGGAGATTGAGACGCAGATCATCGTTGACATGCGACGGATTGCGAGAAGGAGGTCTTAGGTCTAGCGCAGCCGTCGTTCCAGACGGGCAAAACTGGAGTCCTTGCGTCGGTCGAGGACAAGACCTTGAAAGTCAATATGATGTCAGTGTCAGTATTAAGAAGAGAAAGGGAATTCGGACTGACCGAATTGATTGACTAACAGCTGTACTGTTCATGCCCTACACCCGCTGTCTATCCCATCCTATGCATTGTATCCCCTTAGATCGGCCTTAAGAAGGTGCAGAGATGGAGAAAGATAGGGCATCTTCAGGCCTGGATGATCGATGTCCAGCGTTCAACGGTAAGGAAAAGAGTGTTCAAGGAGTTGCCGCAACGGCCCAAGAATGAACGCAGGAATTCAGATAGTTTGTGTAGTCTGGAGTCGGCCCAAAAAAACGGACTCCCAACGCGTACACCATAGCCCGTTGCATCTTTCCCCCGTAGATCAGGACTCTGGATACGCAGGTCTAGTGAAGTTTGACCTCGATATGCGTGAGTGCCATCAGAGCCAGTCTCGCGAGGAAGAACGGGTTCGGGTGATGATAAGGTCGTGATGTCGGTATTAATATCTGTCTTTCCCCCGTCAGAATCTCATCTATTCAACGAGCTGTTAAATTACGCATACCTTCGTCTATCTGGATATCGGACATGCCTGATCTTCGGAAGCTCGAACGGCTAGAAACGCCGAATGTCTGGCTTACAGTTTTGATAGTAAAGTACAAGCCACCGTCATACACCCCAATCAAGACGCATGCCGAGGTAAAATATCGGCTTCAGAACTTGCCTAGGACATAATGCGTCAGCGAGGCGCGTCGAAGTCAAGTTGATAATTGACAGCTCTTACAAGTGGATGATCATCGCCAAAATGGCGCTTTCTTCGCCTGAGTATCCTCTTTCCGATACGTAACACAGTCTTGCCGCAGTGAGCTTCCCATAAATCTATTCCATTTGTTGGGACTCAAAGCTTCGGCCTATCCTAAGAATGATCAAGACAACTGCCGAACGTTTGAACACGTAGTATTAGTTGGGGTTGAGGTTGAACCGTGCTCTGTATAACCAATGTCAAGATAACAGCCTCCAGATGCACAACATGAGCTCACCGCGACGTTCTCTGATACACTAACATGAACCGGCCCCCGATAGTTCTCAATAAAGGATTCGCATCCTCTTGAACTTTCCCCGCCTTTCCAATATCCTAGGGTTTACGAGCGTCGTCTCCTTGCTGTTTGAGTTCTACCAGTAGTTTTGACAGTCGTTACGGCTGCCGATCCCGAATTCTTCGTACCGAAAGAACTAGCATATGTATTGTGTTCGTCGTTGAAGGCGAACAGTACCCTGTACGCGCAATGTTAACTGTGAGGATAATCTCAAGCTGCTGAGCATGAAATAAACTCGCCTGATCGAGTTAGCTAGGCTAAATTGTCAAAGAGATTGAGCGATGTTCTCAACCGTGAACTTTGCCAGTCTTCGCCTTTCGGAAAATTGAGAGTTTGCGAGTGTCGTGCTGGTGTCTTTGCCGCATGGGAATGAATGATTTGAGAACCATTCCTTTCCTTTGAGCAGATGCCTGAAGTATTCGCCTGTTTTGCTGGATGATGCGTTATCTAGCGCTGAGCTGAGAATATGGAATAGAGTTTTCAGTGGTACTCTTGGCCCGAGATTGTCGTCAGCGTACCCAACAGTAGTTTTCTGGCCTGAAGTTCCGGTATACGCCCTGGCGAACACTGTAGCGATCAAAGTAATGAATAGAGATGACTAAGAGCGACCAAAGATTGGGGAGTAGATGAGTACCTACCCACGTATTTCGAGCGAAACGCCGAATACTCTGACCGCTTGCAGAGTCAAGTCCGGTATGCCGAATACTTTGGGGTTGGGGTTTTGAGAGATTTCAACACTCATTCGTCGAGCTTTTTGTTCGTTGTATGGTGTTCCTGAGGTGACGACGTTAAAATGACTTTCTGTGTCCGTATAAGATGAGAATGCGAGTGACAGGATGTGGATAAGACTTGACCACTCACCATTATCTCCTCAACCTGTAAGCCCATAGCCAGCACGCCACGCAGGATGCGGAATGCATATGGTAGTTTGAATATCCTAGAATACTAGGGCTACGCGTCAACGCTGATAGCTATGGCAGGGGAGAAGAGATGTAGCTGTGTTTTGAGCACGAGAGAGAAGAGATGCACTTTAGCCAAGAAATTCTCGGACTTCAGGAGAGTAGAATCTTCAGCTTGAATTGGAGCCCTTGGTAAATATACTGAGTGCTGCCTATACCCATATAGATAAGTGTAGTCCACAGAGAAGATAGGCATGAACTGACTGGAACTAAAACTCCTCGACGACTTGTTTTCTTCTAGAGACGGGTTCGATCTTCAAGCGTTCGCGTTAATAGACGGAAGAGGTTGTGAGGCAACCGAGAGGGATGGTATTGGGGTGCTTGTAGGTGTAGTGGTGGTTCACAATCAAGAGGTGCTTTCGCGACGCGTCTGAGCCGGTCTGAGGAAAACGTTCTGCCTAAGCACCATCTTCTATCCGACGCGATTCTCTGCAATTTCCTTACACTCTCAACGTTCTTGACTATGACTATCGCCTGTTGAAAAAATCACTGATGTGAACCAAGAGGTGCGACCCATTCTACACTAACGATGTTTTTTTTTGCTGACGCACTTCCTCCATAGTCTTCGCTCTCCTCTTATCCACCGATTTCAACAGTACCATCTACGATTCTAGCTGATCTATTATTCCCAACCTTTGGCCAGACTCTAGCCCATCCTTCTACCCTCCAGAACCACGCAAGACCTCCCAAGCCGGCAACTCCATGGGCCTTGTTCGACATCCCCCATATGCATGCCAGTTCCCGAAGACAATCAAACCCCAGAAATCTTCCTCACCAAGAAGATAAAGGCTCCCTACCACGATGAGGAAAGCGACATGTCTACGGCACTCTCCTCCATTTTGACTTGAGCGACCACTCAACGCTACTAGCCTTCAAAATCCCCAGCGCAAGCACGCCTACTCCCTGTACCTCCTACCGGTTCATCCTCCAGCTCCAGCCCACCTCCTCTGACACTCAAAGAAGATACTTCTTGCAGGTATCTCCCGTCACAAACACGGGCTACACGCGAACGTTCACACATCGAGTGAGTGTCTTCGTTCTTCTTTTGTCTGTGTTTCGCTGATCAAGACTCAGTACTCAATAGACATTGATATCACCAATACTGTACTACACTATTACTCGCACGAGGAACTTGAGAACGTAGGCAAAGTAGTCTACGGTACGTCCTATAAACCCATTTACTTTGACGTGCCGCTGATTTGTCCTCTATGGAACCTTATTTCAAGGCGACAACTCGAGGGGTTGGATGTACTGGGCGCTGGCTTTAAAAACCTGACTATTATTCTAAATACACGTTCTGGGTGTATAATACTAATATCAATAAAGAGCCTTCATTACGCGTGCCAAAATGAACATCAGCTATACATCTAAGTCAGCCAGGCATTGCGAGTCGTCAAGGTTGAACATACACCGTGTAAACCGTGCGCTACAGCACCTGCCATCACCGCCGTGCAACTTTTCCTTCCACCGATCTTCCCTTTCACATTCACATCGATCGTGGATCCTGAGCGTGGTTTCATAGAGCCATTGATGGGTGCTGAGGAGTATCCCAAACTGTTTGTGGATGAGCCGTGTGAGAAGCGAAGATAGCGGGTTTGAGCGATAGATACCTTTGGAAGGGGAGTACTTTGAGATGCTTCGGAGATCTTGGGTGACGATTCGGTTACCAGGAGACAAAAGGGGTATTGAGACGAGCTTCGAACTTGACTGGAAGCAGAGGTCGCGTATGGGTTGAAACTGGCGAAAGACGCGAAGATTCTCGATATGTGGTGACTTGGTATCAGGGCCCAATACACGGATAGGAAGACCACCTGAAGACATTTCTACAGAGTGATCTAGTCCAACGGCAAGCCCGACACCCGATACACCCGCTTCAGCGCCGAATGAGGTCGTAGAGTTCGAGATCTAAAACGTTCGGACATGCTCCCGGCGGAGCAGGATGTGAATATTCGGTGATGGGTGTTTCAAAGCTAGGCCTGCAGAGATCAATTAGTGTCAAGACATGAATACACGGGTTGCCATACCTACAACTTCAGTGTTTGAGATTTCTCTCTGAGCCTGCCTCTCCGTGTCAGCAACGTGCTGGTACTGTTCTAGGATACACGGTAACACCGCGATATGCGAAGCCGATGTAATGGCTGCATGAGCGTATACTAGGTGATGGGGTGTAGTGATACGGGAGGTAGTTGGGCCGAAAGGAATAGTAGTGAAACCAAGAAACCAGCGCGCAGGTGAAGGTAAGAAGAGCATGGATGGAGATGGAGTGCCGAGATGTGGATGTTCATGATAGACGTGTTGTGGGCTAGCCGCATAGCGCTTGAAGAGTGAAGACGCTTTCGAAACGATAGGCACAATCAAGGGTGCCGCTAGTGTTTGTATGATTGGTGTTGTCGCACTGAAAACAGTGTCAGTGTCAGAGATGATAAAAGAGGGATATGAACTGACCGAACAAGGCTAAGGCATATATAGTTTGACTCTGCGCTAATTTCTTACATCTGCATGAAGATGCGGAGGTGGGTAATACCCAGGCCTGGATGCTCGACGTCCGTTGTAAGGAAAGGATAGCTGGAGTTGTCGTTGTCGATGGTCGATGAAAACGCGGGATCCCAGATGTGCTTCAACTCCCAACTCCCAACCCATGACTTATAGCCCGCAGACCTTCTCCTCCTGTAGATCCAAAAACAAGGATACGGGAGCCTAATGAGCCTTGACCTCGGTACGCGTAAGTGAATCTCGCGGGTAAGCGGTCGAACACTGTTGTTGTTGTTGTGGTGGCGGTATTTGACCGATGGAATGGAGGTGACGGAACAAAATAATACTACAGACTCGAATGTTTCATTAGCAGGTTTTTGGTGTTGGGTTTTGTGTAGGGCGTTGGACGTTGCCCAACTGTCCTCGTGTGGATGTACTAGGAGTGAGGGTGTCCAGCGAAGGTTGCCTTAACAAGTCTTGCAAGCCGTACGTACCAAATCTCATGATATGGCTTTCAAAAGTAGCGCCAATACTCCAAAAGAAGACAGGTAAAAATCAGAGAGGAATCGGAGAACATAAAAAACAAAAGACCTCGGAGGTCACGGTCAAGGTCAAGGTGTTTCGGCGATAACTCCGACGCGGCTCTTTCGTTTCTGACCACCAGGCTCGCGCCCTTTGGTTTACTAGACTGGCACCAGCTACGCAAATCCTCGTGGTTTTCGATGGTACGTCTCGGATGTTACTTTACTTCTTGTAGAGCAAAATCCTCATTGCAGTCTTTACGGTCACCAGCTTTAGATCCTCTCGTTGAACCAATGCCCAGCGTTCCACATCAAGTCTAGCTACTCAAGCTGTTCAAAGACCAACAATGCGCAGCTAGCACTTATGACTCTGCCTGTCCCTTTGGGACCCGCCATTTTCAACACTCAATGGTCCAACGGCGATTCTGTCACTCGTGTTATTGTCAATGGCTCGCCACCTTAAACCTGGGGATAGTTCGACTCACGGAAGACAAATCTGCTCTTGCAAGGGGTATAGGTCATGTTGAAAATGGTCCATGCACCTCTTTGAATGGGGCGTCAAGAGTGCTCAACCTGTATCTATTGAGGTGAGTTTTCTATTCTTTGCGTTCGCATTCGACTGATGATCACTTAGGTATTGATATCACTGACAGGCTACAGCATGAAGTTGAACGTTACCCAAACCTTCACTTGCTTGAGATAACTCGGTCACCAAGAAACACCTCCCGCCATTTTCTACTCATTCAGAGCTGATACGTCTAATCTGTTTCCTTTCGCTAGTGCTAATTCGTCTCCAGAATCTTCCGTAGGGATGTACATACAGTAATCAACTCAGACTCCAGATACTCCTAATTATAGACACCCCGAGTGTTACGTCGAGCATATGTATGCAATATCAATCGTAAAGTGAATCTAGAGTCTTGTGAACAGATACCACAAACGTCTCTACAGAAAGAACAACAGGACACGTTCAGTGCGGTAGATTCACGTTCGGTAATTCGATGCTTTCATACAATACATCGATGCATGTTTTCATTGCATTTCTATCATGAGATACACAAGTTCGAGTTACAATAATGACCGGCATCGGAAAGTCCAAGGTGAGAAAGAGATAATGAAACGAACTATAAACTGCCCACACGAAATGATTGTTTCGGAACTCCTAGTAGCATCCAAGTGTTGGTGCTTCCGTTTACGCATCTACAAATCAACTCAGTATTGAATCGTGAGATTGGCCATAACATACTTACTATAGTCCACAACGCCTCTTTTGTGGACGACCACTACCCAGTTCGCTCGGTTGCCGACGCTTCCTCTCATTGTTTTGGCTGTCTTCGATCTGACGGGATTTCTTCCTCGACACACTGTCCATATCATCGACATATTTCCGCTTCCTGCTCGTTGGGGGTCGTAGTACAGTCTCGGGGGATACTGTATTTCTGTCCTTAGATACTACAGACGAGTGCATTTCCCTGTGACGAGGGTGGTATCGTCCCGTCGTAGCTCTAGATGTTCTCATCGAAGGGCCAGCTATGCATTGAAGATGTATCAGTAAAGGAAATGAAAGTAGCATGGTTGCTGAGACGGACCTTGTGCTTCGGGAAGATCTTCGACGAATGATAACGTTCCGGAACTTGATTCTTCGAGATCTTTGTTGGGTCTTGAGGATCCTAGAGAGGGCGTTGAAGTTGAACGATGCCCTGTACGACCGATGTCATGATAACTACCTCAAGGGCAGGTGGAATGAACTTACCTAGTGCGTTCCTATTACTTCTACTGCCCTGGGCTGTCTCAGTGACCCCCTGATTACTCGATACAGCTGGTGAATCTTTTCCACAATTCGCCCGTTTTCCGAGATCCTGGGGTTTGCCAGGAGAGTTGATGGCAGGTTTGCGAGCTCGGGGTTGTTGCAGCCTGGGACTGGTTCTAGTGGATTGTGAACTCCTCGCAGCCGTGCTCGGCTTCTTTGCGCTGGATGACTGAGTTGAACATTCACCTGTAGTAATAATAGGATTATCAGTACCCAGCGGAGAATATAGCACATCGGTCCAAACGGACCTCGTGATTCAAGATTGTCACCTGCTAGCGATAGCGTATTGGAGCTCAAGTCCTCAAGGTCTTCGAATCGACTTTCATCCCCGACGACTTTGAGAATAGGAAAGCCGAGTGAAAGCGCAAAGTCCGTCATGGTAGAGTCAAAGCCTTTGAAGATGTGGAGTTTCTGAATGGCATCGTAGTGCCTACAAGACCAGAAGGCCTGCCAGGAAACTATCCTGGAAGTAAAAGATGGCAATCCTAAATGTGCCCGTTCAAGCTCGGGCACTATTTCTTGCCCGGGCGGATCAAACGACCAGAAGTACTTCTCGCCCTCCATCCAAGACCTCCAGATCGCTTCGTCATCAGATGGACGGGGAACAAGCTGTATGAATAGATAGACATTCCGGGGGATATTGGGTTCCTTGTATGGCGGAGTGCATTCAAGGCAAAGAATGAAGTCACCAAGTATAACTAGGCCAAGTCAACAGACAGGTCAAACATGACAACACTAAAAACTTACCATAATCCTCCCAATCATCTTCATGAATCCCGAGTTGGCTGAACACACTGTGTGCCTGAGCGAGCCATGATTCCGCCAGGGTGATCCATTCCCCTGGAGGATCAAACCGATACCCCATGGCAACCCCTTGAAGATCTTGGATCTCCGTCGACGTGACAGTAAACCTATACCTCTGGTCAGTCAGCGATATCCAACACCCAGCTTTTGCATACATACCGCACCGAGCCGTCATCCATCACAACCTGACTCTCCCTCATTCCATCAGGAATACTACCCAGCACACTCCAAACTCCATAATGCCATCTTTCCCTGGCACCCGGCAATCTAGCAATGATATCTCCTGAGCGCTGATTGTATATCGCACCAGGGAGGGATGACAGCATGGGTGTGACTTGTTCGTTGGCAAGGGGTTGTATGAACCCCGTGAAAGCGAAGCGAATTCCTGTGAGGATGGTCCGAGCGGGGAACGTTCTTGTGAGGTATTCAAAGACGGTGTCGTTGTCACTATATGTTTGGATGGGGAGATGGGCGGAATGGGTGTTGGACATTGTGTTCTCGCTGGTGCCGAGCATGATCAGAGACTGGAGGAGGGGAAGCTCAAGGTATGGACCTTTCTGAAGTGCGCTGGTTCTTGGGTCAACCCATAGTTCACCTATGAGCTGTAGTCCCTGTTAATACCGATTGTGATGATGGGGTAAGGAGACGTACAAGTTTCCCCATTGAGAGTTCCCTCCGCATCCTCCCGAACTGGGTAACCCTAATGAGACGCTATTTGGCATAGATTTTGATTAGAGACGTACTTGGTGGGCAAAGTACGAGTACAAGAGCGGCGCGAACCGATTCCCGTCGAGGACAATACGACCAAGTGGAATGAGAGCTATCCAGATGGCGAGTGAGTACAATAGACACATTTTTAGAAAAAGATAACGCACCGTTGTAGAATACCAACGCTGGTAAACCTTGTTCGTTATCGTTGTAACCAAAGATTTGTGCGACATTAGCGTTCCTAAGGATTCTTGGTAAACTTGACGTTCAAACAAGGGCAATTGACATACTTGATATGGGCGAACTGGTTGAAATCTTGCTTGAAAGCCTATCGAAGCACGATTTCAGTGACATGAGCGCTAGGGTATGGATGGAACTGACTTTGAGGGCATCGGGGCCATCGTATGTAACACATAAAAACTTGTCTTCCCTGTCTTCACCCCGAAGGCGAGCAATTCCGATGTTGCGACGAGCATCTACATTTCGCCAAATTTGGTACTGTTTTTTTCCTTCCTCATCATCGCGATATTCCAGTCTGACCGAGGTTGTGCCTATGTTCTCCTCAATACGGATATCGCCTGGTATGATATGATTGTACTGAAACAAACGCGTCAGCTTGCGGCCTTAGGTGCCACTGCAATAACTCACATCGTCCCATATACTCTGCCTTTCCTGCCCTTTCTCGGTGACCTTCACGACTGTGCAATTGTTATACACGCTATTGGCATTCGTAAAGCGTCCATCGTTGATAGTGAAACCAGAGTTGTCGTGGAAGGCCATGCTCAAAGTGGTGAAGGTTGTGGAAAGGAAGGGCGTGGACCAAGTGAGGCTTTAGGCTTGATGTATCAGGTCGGGTTTTGCACTGCATATAGTGCTGATGGCTAACAACATTTTGACAGTATCCAAATATGTCGGTGTGGGGAGGAGACCCATCCTGGTCATGGTCGTACCGGACCAAGGGCCGCGACGCGTCTGAGGACGCTCTGTCTAACCGCCACTTCCATCCAACGCAATTCTCTTCCCTCAGTTCTTATGCGCGGATTTATCTTACTGACGCGTTTCCTTGACAGTTTTCGCTGGGACCATAACCGCAATTCCAACTACCCCATAGTCCTCAATTTACAGCTTGGCTCGAGCATTCCGCCGTCTTTTAGTGTTATTCTCTTCAGCCTTCCTAGCTTCTCCACCGCATATTTCATTCACCCTTCTCGAACACTATCTCTGAATCCACCTACACCAACAATTCTACTCCAAAGATCTTGGCTCCAACATCTGCTGTCGCCCGTACGAAAAACCTCGATATTCAATTATCAAAAGCCATCCCGTATCACACCTCTTCAACCTCCGCCTGGAATTCCAATACCTGCGCCCGTCCGCAAGCATTGTACGCTGGGTTTACTGTCATAACAAGAGCTCCAACAAAATCAAGAACATACACGCTCCAGGTCCGACACCTACACGCGTCGTCGAATACCAAACGTTTCACCACTCCAGCCCATCCGATATTCAACCACGGGACCCAAAAACAAGTTTCTATATATCTAGGACGTCCTCACCTTCTTCATTGTTCAATAACCAATGGTCTAAAGGCGCTCGCTTCCGAAGTACTGGTATATGTTCGTTATCACGTCGAAAACAGCTGGGTGAATGGGCCTTTTCATTCTCCAAGTTGCTCACATCTTTACTCTGCATTTGACAGAGATCGATATTGACCTGAAGGAAGTACAAGCTTTCCCGCTGTTTTCAAGGTATGCCATTCCAATCCATCTTCCTCATAGCTAGTGCTAGCGCTAACTCGAGCTCTAGAATCTCGTTTTTTCAATGTTACTATTCCAGAAGTAGAGGATCGAGGCTAGGACTTGAGCAATTGGATAGTACGCGTACACTGTACTCCAAACATGCCTATGTAGTGAATGTCATTGATCGCAAGTTAGTAAGATTATATATACCTCTCGAGAAGCACCCAAAGCATTGTACGATATCGGTATTGGTAGCCATCAATAATAAAGTGTCCTACTTGAAACCACGCTCGTCTGCCTGAACCCTAAGACGCGTACGAAAGTGAATCCAGCCTAGAAGCCCAGACGTCATGCGTCAGAGTTGAATTGACGCCCCCAACCTGGTCTCCAAACCGGTTTCAGCCTGAGCGTCCCCTTCTCTATTTGACGCAGCTTTAGCTGATCAAAATTTCCAGAGTTCATCAACCGTGTTCCATTCACCGATACCTAGAAGTTCTTGGCCTTTTCTAGGATTTATCGAGCCAGCATTGCGAGTTGATGTTGTTGGTGTACTTGCACCATTTTCTCTATATCCAAGATCATGATAATGATTCGAAGATCCGCGAAACGAACTCACCTGACGCTTTCGGATCGCCTTTGCTAGGGTAAACCGCCGTAATCTGGCACGCAGAATTCATATCCGCTGGGTCTTTCCCCGCCTCTCTAGGATCCTGGAGTTTGTGAGCATCGTCTCCTTGCTGCCTGGAAAAGGGTTTGAACCATACCAGGGGATTCTCGTTACATCTATCAAACTCGGTTTCTTTGCGCCGGAAAAACTGGCATAACGGCGGTATTCGTTGTCGGAGTCGAATGATACCCTGTATGCCTAATACCATGAGAACAGTCTCAAGGTGCGTAGAATTAACTTACCTGATGCTTGTTATTCCCGGCCTTTGCTCAAGCCTGGGTTCAACTTTCCAAGAGTCGATTCGGTGTCGTTACTGCCCGGGACGTCTTTAAGAGTCTTTACACCTCGTTCTCGGTAGCTTTACGCTGGATGGGTTGAGACAGATATTCATCTATTTGTTCGATCGGTAGCGAGTTGACCAGTGCCCGTGTACCATCCGAGTTTTCTAGCCTGGAAATTCGATGCTGCGCATGCCCTCTGAGCGACACTGAGAATCAAAGTGCACATGAGCGACTATAGACAGGGCGGTCAGCAAGTACTCACCCATGTATTTTGAGCGAAACGACGAATATCTTTGACCGCATGCAGAGCGAACTTGTGCTGCGTATTCTGGGGTTGGGATCTTCGGTACTTCAGAGTCCATTCGCTAAATCTTCTTGTCGTACAGTGTTCTTGAGGCGCCAACTTCGGAATGACCTTCTGGGCTCGATAGATAAGAATACGAGGTAGATGGAAAAGGCTCTGGCACTCACCGTTACTATGATTTTCCCGGCCCACAGGCTCCTAACCAACACTTAACACTAAACGCTGAACACCTGTACGAGTAGCCCGATTTTTACGCGTCGATTTTGATCACTAGGGTACAAGAAAAGTCATTTAGCGGGATTTGGACGATAAGAGAGAATAAGCACACCTAGTTGAGAGTTTCAGTCTTCGGAAGATCTTGAATTCCGACACACGAGGTATATCTTGTGTGCTTCCTGCGTCCGTACAGATCAGTCTGGTTCAAATCCCCATAGAAAACGAGTTTGAACTGACCGGTGAGCAAGCCCAACAGCATTCAGATGAGTTCTCGGTAACCTATTTTCTTTCGGAGACGGTCCTTATCTCAATAATTGTATGCTTGACATACTTGACATCTTGTAGAGCCAATTGAGAAGAGGTATGTTGGGATGCCAGGCGTGTTGGTGGTTGATGATCAAGGGTTCTGCGAGTCGCGACGCGTCTGGACGTTCCGCTGCGTCGAGGGGCTGCCAGCCGAGCAAGCGCTGAAATCAACAGGTCTCGATGGGTCCCAAAAAATTTCCTTTTTTGTGTGTCACGCTTTACGCCATATCAGTTGATCGGATTACTATCGGATTAGAATTGAAATCTTCCACTTTCCACCCAACTAACATTCACTTGATAGATATCGAAGAATGCAAGATAATGTTCTCTCATAGCGTGATAGGGTTGCAAAATAGGTTCGCCTCGTTCACCTAAAATGGTCACCGTCACCTTCGTGTTGTTCCTCTTCTCCTGAATAAGGCCGGTGGTGTATTTCTGAGCGAGATGCGATGGGATAGCTCATGGATAACTTGAGTAGCTTTCGGCACATTCTGCTTGTCAGCCGGATCAAGCAGAAGCTCAGCCTCGTGGCGTGTCATCCCATGATGCATGAGCTGTTGGAGGCCACTTTGATTTCGAAGCAAGGTCGCGAATCGTTTGATGAGGTGTTTGGGGTCACAATTAGCGGTGACAAGCTCGTCTGACGTGGCTAGATTGAGGCCACAAAGCCTGATAGCAATGTCGCCGAGTGACGGTGTAGTACCCGACGAAGAGGCTGATGCTGGGCTTCCATGTTGAATGCTCGTCGATACAATACGGTGCAATCCGGAACTGTCGTTCTGACAAAGGAGGTTTCAGAATTGAATCGCTGCCCACTGCCAGATGAAGTACTTCATCATGGCTCCTAGCACCCTTCGTCGCCTTTCAAAATTCTGGCTTAAGTTCGTAATTCCTGCGAACATGCTAGAGGAATATAACATACCTGTGTGTCCGAGTCCGACATCTGGTATGCTCGACAATCGCGTCTCTGAGCATTGCTCAGGCAGGTATTCCTTCCACGATGTGTGAGAAATGTGTTTACATTGGTGCCGCATAGGGTAATCCGTCCATCGCATATGTCGCAGGTCACGACATACTTCTTGGTGCTTGCATCGTATGCGGCTTGAACGGTGTTGCCGTCACCAAGCCGAATGACTATCTCGGCGGTGGGCGTATTAAAATTCGAAGTGTGAGTGCGCATTATTGTTGAATAAGTAAGAAAAAGCTAGGAGAGAGAGGATTCTGGGTTCTGAGTGATATTTCACATTGCCAGCATGCCCTTTATAAGCTTCCACTAACGGTGTTGGCTAAAAATGGGAGTGTCAGTGGTGAGTGTGCAACTTCGACAGTGAGCAAGATAGCGACCAGAAGTCGGAGGAATAAAACGCTTGATGTATGTCTTGAGAGATCTACCGTGAGTCATTTCGAACGCCATTGCAAAATCTCAATGGTAGACTGAATTGGTTAGGCTGCGATATACACATTACAATCTACCAGATTGTCCATACAAAAGAGTCAACAATACTATCTATCCACTTACAGCCTATTTTACACACCTTATCATTACATTGGCACAAACGCAGAGTACCACGAATCTACTCCAGCGAGAGTACAAGAGAGATGACGCTGGTGTTCCAAGGTTCATGGTGGTAGAAGGTCCAAATCAGTCTTATCATGATGAGCATGATAACGCTGTGTCACGGAGAGGTCACGCTTCAAAAAAGGAAATTTTTTGGGACCCATCAGGACCTGTTGATTTCAGCGCTTGCTCGGCTGGCAGCCCCCTGCGCTGCGTCTACTAGTACTTCCAACACGGTTCTCTTCTTCTGTCGGCTTTAGTTTCTATAACATGACCTTGTTCAAAGAGTCACTGGGACGACACGCTTCCATAGTCTTCGCTCTCTCCTTATCCGCTGATCCAAACAGCACCTTCGATACTCCCACCGGTCCTATATTTCCCAACATTCAGCTCAACTCCAGGCCACTCCTTCGTCCTCAAAAACTATGCAAGACCTCCCGAGCCGCTAACTCCATCGACCTTTTCCAACATCCCTGCGCCAGGGCCCAGAATCCTGAGGACAACCACATCAATATGACTCGGACATCCTCACTAAAAAGAACACCTTCCTGCCGCAATGAAGAAAGCGACACATTCCCGACACTGGGCTCCTCCGACCTTTTGACTTGAACAACTGCTGTCCCGTCTCGATACTACCACTAGCCTTCAACATCCCCAATACCGCGCCTGCTCCCAGCACCTCCTGCTGGTCCGTTAGCTCCTCTAGTCCACCTCCTTTTACACTCAAAGAAGATCCCTCCCGCAGGTGGATATCATGGCCACTCTGCCTATTAAAAACTCGTATCGAAAACGGACTACATGTGAATGATTAAGCATTGACTGAGCGTTTTCTTTTTCTTCTTTTCGTCTGCGTTCAGCTGATCATTCAAGACCCTAGGCCCAACACTACTGATACTCGCTGTTTGTACTACGCGATTATCTCAACGAAGAACTCGGAAAGCAGTCAAAATTGTCTATGGTATGTCCTCTAAATCCAAGTTCTGCTTCGCACTGGCACTGGGCACTGAATCCTCTTCTATGAAACTTCGGCTGTCACCCGAGGGGTTGGATGTACAAATAGGATTCCGAACATGGCTATACCTTCAAACAATGAATGTCATTAACTATGTAGAGTTCAACTGTACAACATCGATGCCAATACAGCGCCTTTGATCAGAATGCCCAAGCTTGCCTTAGTCTAGAAACACTATGCATCAGAAATGCATTGCGTCAAAGCCCAACTTACACTAGATGTAGGACCTCTATCCAAGTCTTTTCTTCCCCTAACTATCCTCCTCAGGTCGACGTTGATCGTGGATGACAACCATAGTTTCATGAAGTGATCTATGAGTGTTGTATCATGGCCAAGAGGAAAGCTGGATGAACCGATTACGAGACGATGGTAGAACAAGATCCTCGATGGGCGTACGATGATTTGGCTTCTCCGCTTGTGCTTTGAGGTACTTCGGATGTCTTGGGTAACTATATATTCGGTTGCGGGGAGGATCAGGTCAAGCTAGAGCTTTAACGGGCAGCGGAAGTGGCGTATACGTTAAAACACTGTCACTTTTGACGCGTAGAGACCTAGCGCCATTGCTAAATGCGTTGATGAGCGAGAAAACAAGCCGAACGACGACCCCGACATCCAATACACCCACATCAGAATGCTTAGGCTGTCCGTAATGGAACCTATGGTGGGAATGGGTGATAAAGTGGTGGAGTTCGATGGCGTGTTCAGGGGATGTGTCTGTAGAGATCGCGTTCAGTGTCAAGGTATGAATGATGGACGGGTCAGCTTACCTAGAGCTCCAATACCCAAGTCAGTAGCCCAGGATTCCTCTGGACCCACGGCTGCCTGTTCCGCGTTGCTCATGTTACAAGGAACGCGGCATATCGACTCTAGCGCTGGGGTAGTAGACTGGGATGTTGTGCGAAGAAATACTTGCTGATCTGAGTGATGGTATGCGAGCCGAGAGGAGGAGCGACACCAAGGATGTGATAGGTTGGTCGTCACACTGGTGTTGAATGGCGGAGGTGTTGGACCTGTGGTGCGTAACAGAAGCGAAGGCGTTCTACGCCGCGTTTCGACAATTGTTGGTTGAGGATAATCGATTATCGATAAGACTAATATGAGCATCAGTATTGAGACTTCGAACGCGATAAGAGGTAGCGTTTGGACTCACCGAATAGAAACCGTTGGAGTCGTACGACTGAAAATGACAGCCGCACTGCTTGTCTATCCCATGCATTTCTCCCCGAAGCTGAGTAAGGTGCGGAGATGAATCATCTTCAGGGCTCGATGTTCGATGTCCAATGCCCAATAGTAAGGAAAGGATGGCCAGAGTGGGAGTTTTCGACTGTCAGACCTAACGCAGGGGTCCAAACAGTTGTGTACATTGTGCCCAAAAACGCACTCCCAGCCTACACACCACATCCCATTTCATTTTCCCCTTTGCAGATCCAACCTCTGGATACGTGAACGTGATGAATCTCGACTTGTATGTGAGTGCGGTTCAAGTCAATCTTGCAGGTAAGAGTTTGCGTGCTGCCGGGATTGTAACATTGCTACTAGTCGACCGATAGGACGAGTACAACGAAACATGATTCAACCCTAGATTGGGAAGGCTGAGGTTGGGTGAATGGCGCGTTCTGTGCGGGGTTTGCGGAGGTGTGGTTTTGAAGATTGGTCGGTGGAAGGATTGACAGAAGGAATGTCGTTGAACTTGGGAGAATGCGTAAGTTTTACGAGTGGGATATAGGAAAAGATGCTGCATACCTTCTTGCGTTCTAGCATTGGCCGTAGCATCGTTGGGCTATATACCTCCGAATCTCGACAAGAGCTATCAGTAGCTTCGGTGTACGAGCCTGGCTATCTTCTGCAAGATGGTACTGAGGTCGGAGGTCGGAGAATGCGATGATGGTTTTAGAATGCCGAGGGAATATTGGCGAATATACTGAGGTGAGAATAGTCAAGGAATGACTGGTTTACCGGAGAACCAGAATGCCAAGCTGTCTTTGTCGCAAACCGGCATTCCATCTCTGGTCTGGGAAGAGTCGTGAACGGGCGACTGACGCAACGTTTGGATGTCGAGCTGAGCCTCCCGGCAAAAGTAGAAGCGCCGATCGAGGAAAAATGAGGCTGGTGAAGACTGCTAACGCAGCATCCTCGATGTAGAGTGGCACTGAGAATAGTGGCCACTCTATGACTCGTTGAGGATTCGATATTTGCCTAAACTAAACGTCACAATCCGTGTCTCGCCGCTCCGGGGGAAACCTAGTCCGAGATGGAATGCAGAGCATTCGTCGACTGAGCGCGACTATGGGCCAGCTGAAAGCGTTGAATTTTTGTGTGTACTGACGGGAAAGGAAAGGTGTGATCATCGAGGTGATTCCCGGACATCATGATCTTCCAGATACAAGAAACTTCAGCTCAAGCACCTGTGGTACAGTCCCTCAGTTCAAAGAAACCAATGAACAGGGTCAGTTCAACTACGTACCATGTCTTTTATCGGCCCCTGGTAGGAAGCACGACTACCATGGAACAAGGATTTGAATGTGTCGTTTTGGGAAAACTATCGCTCGTCAAGACTCTCCGCCCACAATACAGCTTCACAAATCCATCGAGGGCATTTTCTTTCGCCGGCCTGCGAAATAGTATGCCTCCAATTTGAGTCATTTCCCGTACTGCAACAGCGCGTCATTGGTAGCTCAGCGCCAGCAGATATTCCTCAAAGATAATTCCCATCTCTATCACTATCAGCTGACTATCAGCTGGCGCGTAGTGTTCCACGAAACACGTCTTGACCGAGGCACTTGGTTAGGCGCAAAGGCTGTAGGCCGCTGCAGGGTACGGTGGTGTAAGGTGTGTGTTGCTAGTGGTGACGAGGGAGAGTAGTATGCGAGGTGTATGGGTTGAGAGGGAGACCAAGGGTAGCCTGGGTGAGGAGTGGGGGTAAGGACCTGGGAACGACTGCGTTGGCGAAAACGGTATTCGGAGGTGTCAGCTGTTCAAACGTTTAAAGTCGATTAGCAGATAGAACAGGAGAAGGGAATGTATGATACGAACTCGAATGTTTCGTCGGCAGGTTGTTGGTGTTGGATTTTGTGTAGGGCGTTTGTCGTTGTCCCCAAGTGTTCTTCCTGTTGCTGAAGCTTTTGAGTCAATGCTGCATTGATGAGCCTTGTAAACCGTACGTACCATATTCTATAGCGTTCGAATATAGTGCCAATACTTCAAAAGAAGACGGTAAGAAACCAGGGAGCATAGGAGACCAAAAGACCTCGAAGGTATAAGTCAAGGTGTTTCGCCGATAACTCCGACGCGGCTCTTTCTTTCTGACCACCAGGCTCGCGCCCTTTTGGTCTACTAACATGGCACCAGCGACGCGAATCATCGTGATTCTCTATGGTACGTCTCGAATATCACTTTATTTCTCATTGCAAATCCTTACAGTCTCCAATCTTCCCGAAAACCTGACTGTTCTCCAGACCCCCTTAAGCTTGTTGGATCGATGCCCAGCATCCACGTCAATTCCAGCTTCTCAAGTTGTTCAAAGGCCAATAACTTTAGCCGTTCCTTGCACCGCCGACACTCATCTTCTCGCCTTTCCCTTTGGGATCCACCATTTTCAACACTCAATAGTTTAATGGCGTTTCTGGCACCTCGCGATCTTCGATTTCAACAGCACCATCTGCAATTCCAACTATGCTACAACTCCCAACATACAGCCAGACTCACAACCATCCTTCCGTCCTTCTGTTCGTACTAAAGACCCCCAAAGCTGCAAACTCCATCGACCTTTTGCAACATCCCATGCACCAGAATCCTGAACATGACCACCCCCAACGTATGTCGTCCTCATCAAGAAGAGAACGCCTCCCTGCCACAATGCAGAGGGCGTCTCACCCCCGAAACCCATCTCCGACGTCTTGAATCCCCGCTATCTCACCTCAACGCTCCTAGCGTTCAATATCCCCAACGCAAGGCAAAACCACACTTGCTCCCGGTGCCTCCTACCGTCCATCTCCATCTCCAGCTCACCTCCCCGCTACACTCAAGAAGCTGCATACCGCACGAGATACTTCTGCGGAAGCCAGACGTGTTCAACTAATCGAATGAACGTTTCTTTTTCTTTTTGTCTCCATTTGACTAATCATTCGAGACTCTAGGCCCGATACTACCGATACTCGCTGTTGCTACTACCCAATCTGAAGAACTTGGAAATGACGGTACGTTCCTTGAATCCATCTAGTTAGCACTCAACGCTGATTCGCCCTTCATGGAAGGTCGTCTATTCAAAGGTAAAACCGGACTGTGAAGTTCTTAAGGATGCCATAGGTTAATTAGACGTCTCGAGTCATTATCTACGTGTACAACGTCAATACCGATAACACAGTGCCCTATTCCAGAACTTCCCAAACCCAAGACCAGAAGTAAGAAAAAGGAAACGTCTAGAAAGATAATACGTCAACGAGGCGTTGCAAGTAGCATCGAGGTTGAACATACACAGTAATTAACACATTACTGCGCATCTAGCCATCACCGCGTTAGCTCTTTTCTCCTCATCGACATTAATCGCGAATCCTGAGGCCTGAAGGCTGAAACTTGAGTCACCTATGGATGTTGTATTGTGTTCGACAGCATTCCGAGCTTTCTGTGGACGAGCCTGTGTGGGAGCGTGCTAGATGGTAGCAAAGTCTTCGGGGGCGTCGAGTTGAATGCAGGTACCCCAAAATGCTTCGGGTAACGATTCGACTTTGTTAGCGCGGTATAGGAACTTGGTACTTGAAGGTTCGAGGGGCAGTAGAGGGGGTGTATAGATTGGAACTGATAGAACACCCGCGTAGACTGGCCAGACAAGTCAGCGTCTACAAGAATGAAAATATAAGCAAAGGACACGAACTTTGTACAACAGCGAGCCTGATATACCTACATCAGGACGCTTAGGCTATAGAATGCGAGAACATCGGGGCAGCCTCCTTATATACAGGCACAAAACAGTGGGAGGAAGAAGTTCGGGGTACATCTATAGAACTGGGGTTCAGTATCGTGATACGACGATGTATGGGTTAGCTTACTTCGAGCTTCAGTACCAACAACCTAAGATTCCGGATCCTTTGGACTCGTTGCCGCCTAGTATTCCACGTTACTCGGGTCGAAAAAGAGCTTGTTGTGCTGCGAGATATGCAGCATATCAGCTTTAACGCTGGGATAGTAAACAGAGGTGTGGTAGGCTTGTGTGAGGAAGTGGTTCATAGTGGTAAGTTGGGCCGAGAGGAGGAGCACAGCCAACGATATGGGTTGGTCGTCACACCAGTGATGAATGGCAGGGTATTGGGTCTGTAGCGCGTAAAAGGAACAAAGATGTTCTATGCCGCGTTTCGACGATTGTAAGTTGAGAACGAGACCCTAATATGAGCGTCAGTATTGGAACCTTGGCGGCGATAAGAGGTAGAGTCTAGACTGACCAGATAAGAGCCATTAATTTAGAGTCGTACGACTGATTGTCCATCCCATACATGTATCCCCAAAGTTGAGGAAGGTGCAGAGATGGATCATCTTCAGGCCTGGATGTTCGATGTCCGGTTGGAGGGCTGTCGGCGGTGGATGAAAGAACGTAGGACTTTAGGTGGTTGTATGGTTTGTGCTTCCCCCAAAATGCACTTCCATACCACACACCACCATCCATTGCATTTCCCTCCCTTTGCAGATCCAAAACTGGGATACGCGAGCCCAATGAACTTCGATCTCGAGAGGCGTGAGTGACATCCCGCAGGTAAAAGATCCGATGTTGCTGAGGTTGTAACGTTGATAGTCGACCTATGGGATGGGGGCAATGGGAAATGATCCGACCTTAGGCTGCAATTGGGAAGGCTGAGAGTGAGTTTGGCACGTTCTGTGTGTGGGCTTGTGGAGGATTGGTCTCGAACGATACGCAGTCGCTTGGTCAACGGGCTGGAGAAGAAATATCAGTGAAGTTGGACGACTGCGCTACGTTCGCGAGTAACATGTAAAAGAAACGGTTTTCAGTTACCTTGTCGCGTTCTAAGCTTGACTTTTGAGTATCGTTGTGAGACTGAGGTCGTAGTTGTTGAGCAAGTCGTCACGGCGGCAGGCATCTTCGACGCGTCTCTTGCTTGCACTACCAACGTATACGCGTCGGCACTTTGTGGTCTCTCAATGTCTGGTTGGAGAAGGATCCACGATGTACATTTTCTTGAAATTTAGAGGTATGTCGAGTTGTTTTTTTTTTTTTTTGTTTGCATGACGATTCCAATTTTGAAGTTCCTCTGATAGCCATTCTTCGCGGCTGCCCTCGAGTCAGCGTCAACCTTTGGACCTGGATACGTCTTGCCTGCAGCTATCCCAAATGTAGCTCTAGTTTGAAGCCTCAAGAGTCAGAGTCGAGATTGACTATCTCGCTTCCAGGTCTTTCGCAGAGTGTGGACTTGGTCCGGATTAGTTCCTTCCCCGTCGCGAGACATTGTAGCAGGTATGTCTCGATGCTTTCTTGTAGAGGCCCAAAGTGATCTGAATTCCAGGTTTATCGTACATCAACACGTATCGTACAATTGCAACTTCCTTTGACTAACGAGGCCCCAAATTCTCCGAATCAAAGCTTGCTGGCAGCTTCCTCCGAGTCTAGACTCGCCCCGCCATCATTCCCTTTCTTGATTCACAAAACGACTTCAAGTTGTGGCATCATGAAGTTTCTCCGTCTGTCTGTGATGCATCAAGCAAATCGCTCAATTTTTCTGACTCTAGCCTTCCAGTTTTTAGCTATAAATGCAGAACAGCACACACGTCAGGTACAAGGACAAACCAAGACTCGGAAAGCCATCCACAAAGTGGCTTCAATTGCTGTACCATTGCACGTCGTTTATACTAACTTGGTTCCTGAACGTATAGCACCTCGCGAGTTAGGTGCAAGAACAGAGCTCGACCCAGGAAGCGACTCATCAAGCAGCTTTCAGCTTCGACTACTGTGAAATGCCAGACATTTGGTGCGGATACCTATTGTTTCCTTGATACCTAAGTTAACTGTTTTATCCCAGAACCCAGCAATAGTACCGAAACACTATTCGACATCGCTTTCTGCAAAGCTCAACTGTCCATGCAACTCCGAGTGGGCTCCCCGGGATTCATGCAAAGTGCAGATCCCAGACGACAAATAACTAGAACTGGTACACCGACTCAGATCTGTTCCCGTAGAACGTGTACTTATCTTGCTTCACCTTGAGTTAATCATATTTACCGAAACTGAACCCACTATCCCCTCGAAAACACGATAAACGTACGGGCTTGCCATGTAGCATCATCGCCTCAGTCTGAGAAGCTTCCCGAGGACGCCTCATTGGCTAACTGGAACATGGTCTTGTTTGCTTGACATAGCAGCTCCTTCAAGATGATCAGAGAGGTCAACCACTGAATTGCAACTGACCGTCTATGAATACAGGATATTCTACGCACTTCGCATAAATAAGACGCCCACTAAGATACCCAGTAAAAGGAACAACGAGCGTTCGATGAGTCGTTTGTGGTCAAAAGCCCCAACAGAATCAGATGATGCCGTCGGATAGCTGCCTATACGTTCAGATGTCACGGATGTCAATATCAATTGGGTGTTAGTACCAAACTTAGGCTTACCTGGCACGTCTAGGTTGCGTTCTCCACCCCAGTGATCCGTCGCAGTTGACTCCGCAGTATTTTCGTCTTCAAGCTCCCGCCCTGAGCAGGTCTGAGTCCCTTTGCCAGAATTATCGACCTCACGAGTGTCGTCTCGTCTTGTTGGAATACTTCCGGATCCTGAAGCCTTTACATCCACCGTTCTCAGCTCCTCTATGCCAGGTACCTGATTTGAATGTTCACCTGTTCATTCAATAATGTGATTGTTAGTACCTATTTAAAATGGAATATTGGTTTGAATGTACCTCTGGGTGTATCACCAGCTGGTAATGTATGAGAGCCCAATTCTTCAAGAGCTTCAAATCGACTTTCGTTCCCGATGACTTCGAGAATAGGAAGGCCAAGTGAAAGCGCAAAATCTGTCGTGGTAGGGTCAAAGGCTTCTGAGATGTGGAGTCTCTGAACGGCGTTGTAGTGACTCAGATACCAAAAGGGTTGCCGGGCAATTATCCTGGAAGCAAAAGATGGCAACCCTAAATGCGCCCATACAAGCTCAGGTACCACTTCTTGCCCAAGGGGATCAAAGGACCAGAAGTATTTCTCTCCTTCCAACCAAGATCTCCAAATCGCTTCATCATCAGATGGACAGGGAACAGGTCGTATGAATAAATAGACATTTGGGGGGATATTGGGTTCCTTGTGCAGTGAAGTGCGTTCAAGGTGAAGAAGGAAGTCGCCAAGTATACCTAGGTCAAGTCAACAGAAGGGTCAAACATGACAACACTGAAGACTTACCATAATCCTCCCAATCATCTTCATGAATCCCAAGTTGGCTGAACACACTGTGTGCCTGAGCGAGCCATGATTCCTCCAGGGTAACCCATTCCCCTGGAGGATCAAACCGATACCCCATGTTAATACCTTGAAGGTCTTGCATCTCCATTGACATGACAGTAAACCTGTACCCCTGGTCAGTCAGCGACATCCAACACCCAGATTTTGCACACATACCGCACCGAGCCGTCATCCATCACAACCTGACTCTCCCTCATTCCATCAGGAATCCTACCCCGCACTCTCCAAAATCCATAATGCCATCTTTCCCTGGAACCCGGCAATCTAGCAATGATATCTTGCGAGCGCCGGTTGTATATCGCACCAGGGAGGGATGACAGCATGGGTATGCCATGTTCGTTGACCAGGGGTTGGAAGAAGGTCGGTGAAGCCAAGCGAATTCCTGTGAGGATAGTCCGAGCGGGGAATGTTCTTGTGAGATATTCAAAGATGGTGTCGTTGTTGCTATATGTTTGGATGGGTAGATGGGCGGAATGGGTGTTGGGCATCGTGTTCTCGCTGGCGCCGAGCATGATCCAGGACTGGATGGAGGGTAGCTCAAGGTATGGTCCTTGCTGAAGTGCGCCAGTTCTTGAGTCGACCCATAGTTCACATATGAGCTGTAGTCTCTGTTAATACAGATTGTGATGATGGGTGTGAGGAGACGTACAAGATTCCCCACTGCGAGTTCCCTCTGCATTCTGCTGAACTATAGAACCACGATGAGACGCTATTTGGCATAGATTTCGATTAGGAACGTACTTGGTGGCAAAAGTACGAGGACAAGAGCGGTGTCAACCGACCCCCGTCGATGACAATACGTCCAAGTGGAATGAGAGCTATTTGAGCAAGTGAATAATACGGAGGTTAATTCAAGAAAGATACCGGACCGTCAGAGAATACTAACGCCGGTAAACCTCGTTCGTTATCGTTGTAGCCAAAGATTTGGGCGATATTAGCGTTCCTAAGGGTGTTCGGTAAACTTGATGTTGGAAGGGGGGCAATTGACATACTTGATGTGCGCGAACTGGTCAAAGTCTTGTTTGAATGCCTGTCGAAGCATGAGGTCAGTGACATGAGAGCTGGGGTATGGGTGGAACTGACTTTGAGGGCATCGGGCCCGTCGTATGTAACACATAAAAACCTGTCTTCCCTGTCTTCACCCCGAAGATGAGCAATTCCGATGTTGCGGCGAGCGTTGACGCCTCGCCAAAGTTGATACTGCTTTTTTCCTTCCTCATCATAGTAGATATCATCTCTCCTGACCGAGGTTGTGCATACGTTCTCCTCAATACGCATGTCGCCTGGTTTAACATGACGGTACTGAGCCATAATTGAGGGGATCAGCCCATAGTCTCGAGTAACAGGACGGAATGAACTCACATCGTCCCATATAGTCTGCGTTTTTACCTTCCTCTGGGTAGCCACAACACTCCTGCGGATATTAAAGTTGTTGTATACACGGTTGGCATTTGTAAAGTGTCCATCGTTAATAGTGAACCCGGAGCTGTTGTTGAAGGCCATGGTAATGGTGGGAGTTATGGAAAGGAAGGGCATGGACTAAGGGAGACTTTGAGGCTTGATGTAGATATATGTCGGACGAAGAGCGCTGCAACAGCATTTTTATTTGGGATGATGAAACCTTGTTTTACGTCTGGAAAATTATAGCACTGCAGGAGGGTGATGTCGTCCATAAGTAGGCAGGAATGCACTGGCAATGCGAATCAATATATGCATCATGGCCTGACCATGTAAGGAAGGAGCGCAAGATGCGATGCTTGAGCGCTTGAGCTTTTGTGTGGTGTTCACTGGGTGTCCACGCGTTCACGCGTTACTCTTGGCCGTCTTCCACCTTTCTCAGTTATATCTTCGATCCCTTACCTCTGTCAGCCTCGCTTCTCACATTACTGCTGCCAGTAGGATAGACTGAGTGGTATGGCCCACTTTACGCTGACGATGAATCTAGTTTGCTTCCTCAAGGCCTCACCATTCAAGCAGCACATTCAAAACTTCACAATCGTCCAGCTCCAAACCTCTCCTCCGTCCTCCATCACTATACACTCAAGCTTCTACTGTCTACAATCTATCAACCCATAGGCCCTTCTCAACATCTTCTACGCCAAGGAACTGAATGCAGCCGCACCGACATATGCAATCACCCTCGTACCCTCCAAGATCATATATATCGTATCTCGTTGCAGGAAACACTTCTTCGACGTTCTGACTCGACAACCCAGTGTCACATCTTCATGCTCAACAGGCCAGACTTGAAAACTCCAGCTATGCCTAGTACTTCCCACCGCCTCTGGCACACCAACGCCTACCTTTTCCTATAGCTCTTGCACTTGAAGAAGTTACTTCTCCTAGGTGGATAGCTATTTCGCCCTTCCGAGACCACATCCGACCGTTGGGATTGGCACGCTGTTTACGGATAGTTAGGGGAGCATTTTCACACTTTTTCGTCGCGTCTGCGTCCGAATCAAAACTCAATAGACATCAGTATCGTCGACGCTCGATACAAGTCAATACGTTATCACTCGCTTGAAGGACCTGGGAACATAGTCCAAGCTATCTACGGTATGTCCTTGGAACCAATCTGCTTCGCACTTGGTGCTGATTTGTCCTTCGCAGAACTCGAGGGGCTGGACTCAGAGCATGATTATATTTCAAAAATTCGTCTACATAAACGTCTCGGGTCTTTGCCTAGGTGTACAATAAACTGCTTCAACTAGAATCTCTTGAACCCAAACCCAGATCCAGATCCGAGATGCCATGCCAAAGTGGACGTCAGTCAACGAAGGTTGGACACAGAATGAATATATACCTTTGCCTTCGCATAGACGTCCTGAATAGGCATGATTCATAAGGCCATCTATGGACACTGTATATTGGTCGACAGTTTTCCGTGGATAAGGATTTGTCAGATGGCGCTTTCTCAATTTCAACAAGCTTCTGTTGCGCACACAGGCGTCGGATGTACATCTGTAGATTGTTACTTCTACTTGAATTGCCGGATTAACCAGAAACTTACCTGTCCTCAGGGGTTTTCGGACTAGAAAATGCCCGAGGGTGAAGCTTGTTTCGCGAGGTAGTACATCTCCTTATATGGGAATCCGTAGTCAAAGCTTGGACCTTCAATCGGAAATTAGTTAGAGGAATCTATGTGATGTGTATGTTCACTGCACTCACCGAATTCAACTCATGAAAGGCTGATAGCTGTTCAGCATTTGAGTTACATAGTCAGCAACCTCAGGCTAGTCCCAGAGTAGGCGAGTCCGACGGTAAACATTTGCATCCTAAGACGAGTACGAAGCCTGGTGTTTTGAAAGTACACGCAGCACTTCCAGCAGCCAGAAGCAGCGTCGGACCTTCAGCCTTCAGGTTATGCTAATAGGAATCATGCACATGAACACGCTGAAGATAATCCAGAAAATGACTTGGAACGCGCCATATAATGCAAGTAACTGCGGGATTGCTATTTCGTCCCAGTCAGCTACTTCGACCTGCTTATTGTTGTTCGAGGATATAAGACCACCCCTGCATCAGCGTCCATCAAAAAAAAACTCCCATCTATGCAAAAATCTGGTCAGCTAAAAGATAAAGGACGCAGCAACGAGGATACCTTGTACTTCTACATTGGAAGTATCGGTAATCATCGAACTCCCATAATGTTGCAAGCAAACGAGCGAGGTCCATTGTTGATGCAGTCTCTTGATGACTTCATTGCACGGTCCCAATATTTTTGTGCTATTCGCACACCCGCGGGAGCCCCAAGTATGTTCAGTGGATGGTATCCGTAACCTTTCGTTCACCGGTATAATCAAACGACCACAAACGTTTCAGGCCAAGAGCCAGCGTGTTTCGTCGTCAGAAAGTATGGGCGGCGGGATGAACAAGTGGACTTTGGGAATATTCGCCATGGAGCTTGAAGCTTGACGGTGGTCGTATTCGCGTTCGAAGTGGAACCAAAGGGAACTAGTTCACGGCTATGAAGCGTCGGTCAGTCGCGATGCTGTAGAAAAGCCCAGAGGACTCACAAAAGTCTACCCGTTTGCTTTGATTCAGGCCTGCATCAAAAGCCCAGGCTTGGGTTCCGATACTATATACTTACACTCCGGGAAACAAGTAGTAACCCAAAGACATGCCATGCATGTGCTCAAAGTAATCATGAACCTATGAATCTGATGCCGAACTTCAGCCCTCGATGCCCGATGAAATATCAAGGCTGAATACATACCATACTTTATAACCGTCTGGGTTTCCGCTATAGCGTTAGGAATGTTGACCGCTTTTCGGAACATATACCGCTCACTCCAGCTAATCCCATAGTTTGTATATTGGGCCGGTGCAATTGGGCAATGCGTATGTGACTTCTTCATCGACCAGGGTTCCCACAAATCCTACTCGACCGCGGATGATAGCTCGGGTAGACAGGGTTTTCGTCGTCATACGTTCGAACTGATAGCGGAGATGAATCTGGGTTTCCGATCCCAAACACGGTCGAATACTCGTAGGATAGAATCTGAAGGAAAGGTCCTAAGTGTAGTGCACCAGTTTCAGATCCACCCATAGCTCACCAACGGTCTATACACTTGGTTAGTAAGGTTTAGCTGGAGCTAAAGAGCTCGATACGTACAACTTCGTTTGGTGTGAATCCCCGGAGTCCTAATGGCTGTGAAATAGCGTCTAGTCAGCGACGAAATTGCGACATGATGATGAGCCCACCTGATACGCGAAATGTGTGTAGAGTGCTGGTGGTTGAGAAGAAAGGAACCAGCTGTACAACCACGGTAAGCTAGGTACCTCGAAGCCTTTGTTGGGTCGCACCATCGAGAACGTAAGTGCAGGCTTATTGTTTGAAGGCTGAGCTACACTTGGGGGCCTACGAACAAGTTGCGATGAGCTGGCTCGCTTTGTTGTCGTCGATACTAAGTAGAAACGCTCGGAATCCTGTCTAAACGCCTGGATTAACCACAAAGTCAGATATTGTTCTTCTAGGATTGAATGGATTGACCTTGGTTTCTGGTGTATGAGACGTATTAGAATTGCCTATCTCCAACTGAGAGGTAGGAGATACCGATGATACGGGGCGCAGCTACCCCTGCCATTCTTTGACTTTGTGTCTTCGGGCCAGCGTATCGCCTAGCACCTTACACCATCCGATCCATATACTGACAAGAAACCTGTTAGTATACTGCTAGCTGTCCAAATTCGTACATTATCATACCCGCGATTGTTCTTGCTTTTCCTCTCGACACGCGCAATAGAATCAGTTCTGGTAAACTGTCATGTACGTGAAATTTCCGCGCTTGATAGAAAGAATTGAAGATCCCTGTAGGGCCCTACGAGTGACGACGACCAGATAGAAAGAGTACTTTCGAATGACCGTTGCGGAGGTCAAATAATGCTAGAAGAACGGGCTGAACTTTGACATTGTGGAGGAGTTTCAGAAAGGCACCAACAAAGACGCGTGCCCAGCGGTCCCACCCGCTAATCCATCTGCTGCTATTCCACCTGCCAGTACTACACCAAGCAACCAGCAGGGCCCAGCCCCAGCACAGCCGCAGGTCGTATTCGTCTTCCCAACGACTCTACAAGGCTTCATTGCTGCGCGAACCCCCAAACGCAACCAAAATCGGTACCTTCAGCCCCGCGTACCAATCGACTACTCCAACCTACCGGCGACACTCGACCGAGCTGGCATAGAGGGTCTGCAGCGTGATGAGGGCCAGTTCTCGCAACTCCTGGTGGAGTACACCCATCTCATCAAAAACCTCCCGGCCGAGACACGTGAGGCTCTCCAAGGACCAGAAGCTCAGGACATGGTTTTTGTCTTGGTCTGGAACGCAGGAGCTCTAACGCTCCAGACCTTGCCGCAGCTTCAATCAGATGTAGAGACGTCTCTCAAGCGTTTCGGAGTAGGAGATGTGACGGCGATCAAACCAAACCCACGAGACTGGAAGATCTGTATCAAGAACCGAAACGCACCACCATATCCCCTTCTTGTTAAAATCACGGACGCCGCCCTCCGTAACTGGGCCATCACTCAAACCTTCTTCGTCTACTCCACTGCCAAAGCCTTCATTGTCCTACCTATTGACCGCACTTTCCGATCCCCACTAGTCGGTTTATGGGTGGCGAACACATCAGGTGATGTGCAGGAGCTAGCCACCAGACTCAGCTGGGGCCTCGCTCGAAAGCTCTTCAGCGACCAAGGCTTCCGCAAACTCATCCACGAAGTCACCTCATGCAACCCTGAGGACTACGACAGAAGGGTCGGCGAGGTTGCACTCAGCATTGACGCCCAGTGTGTAGATGAAGCCGAGAAGCTCTACGAGGTATACCTAGTCTTCCCGGCAGCGAACTATGAACAACGTGGGAAGATTAACCAACACATCAGGAAGGTTATCGTGCAAGATGGGTTCCTCGACTTCCGAGCATCCAGTCGCCACCACAAGCTGCCAGCCAATCGGGGTGTGCGTTGCTCACGCTGCCAAATGGATAACCACCTTGCCAACAACTGCCCCTTCCCTGAAACCCCAGACTGGCTTGGAACCAAGCTCTATTCCACTAGTTACCTTCACGACATCGCTGGCGAACCTGCTACGGAAGCAGCATGGGCCTACCTAGTGCAACAAGCCGCGTCTGCCGGAGACCCTGAGCCACTTCCCGCCGGGATCGACGGCTACGAAAGCGAGGAGTTCCAGAGCCCGCAACTGGCCAAGGTTACGGATAACCTGCGAAACACTTCCCGAGGACGAGGATTCCGAGGCGGCTACAGAGGCAGAGGATTCCGAGGTCGTGGAGGTCGTGCCAGGGGTAATGGCCGAGGTTTTTGATCAGACGCTTCTACCGTATGCACGCTAAAGCCCAAAAGGGGCGTTTTCACTATCATCTATATCATTGTCTATTGCCTATCATAAACCCATCCCTAGTCATAGCTACCAAAAGACTCGGAACTAGAGTCACTTATAATTTACATACACGCAATCATGTTATCTACACATACTAGCTTGAATAAATGGGTACTCTCTTCCTACCAAGCTCGAGTTAAAACAAAACTCTCTTGTTCCTGGGACTCCAGAGAGCTGCACTGACAGGGCAAACACCCAAGTCTCTTAATTTACTGACCTCACTAACAATGAGGGACAGGACGAGACTTGGTATAACAAAACAGTGTCCGGCGAACACTGAAAGCTACCCGCACGAAGCTGGTACCCAGGATACCAACTCCGAGCGGATAGCATCGCCATCTGAGCGTCTGAGTCTCTAGCCCTCGCAAGGCTAGGGACGAGCTCAAACACCCGCGACGAACAATTCAACACAGGTAAATCATTCACACTCGGTACGCTCTAACGGTTTTTCGGATACAGGCATCAACGCGGGTATTGGAGGTAGCAGCTGCTCCGCCTCCGGCCTTTGCTTCACCGATGATAATACTACGTGGGCAGGAGGGCCCGCTACTCCTTCCTTGGGAGGAGAAGCAACACCTGGTCCAACAATGGGTGTGGACCAGGAGAGCACTGTCAGTGACAGTGCGGTGCGATGTTCACCTTTAGCCCTGACTGGGCATAATGGCGAGGAAAGCCAAGCCGCGTTGAATACGCAGATAAGGCAAGGGGTTAATCAACTCAACACCCAGAATGGGGAAAACATGCGAGAGAACGCAACCAACCCTGACAGGGATACGGAGAATGACAGCGAGACGGCCACTCCATTGGATCGCGACCGCGACCAAGAACTCCTTGAAGAGCTCGAACGACTACTACAAGAACCAGATGAGACTATCAACCTCAACACAATGCGAAATAGGTCACAGTTAGACGCGGAGAACACACCCCCGCCCAATCCAACCCCTAGACCACCGAATAACCCTCAACGTAGACAAAACCAGAGACCAGAATGTCGAAAAAATACCAAAGCATCCATACGGATTGGAGCACTGAACATTAACGGAATAGGTAACATCGACAACTTTTCCGACCCCGAGAACCATTGGTTCTGGGTAAACAGGTTGATGAATGTGGAACAGATCGGCATCCTCATAGTTGGCGAAGCACATCTAAACCAAGAACGGCACAGTAGCCTAATGAATGTATTTGATTCAAAACTATTGGTGAAATACTCCGCTCTCCCAGACAACCCCAATGCGAAAGGAGTAGCAGTGGTACTAAACCGAGGGATAACCAACTGCGAGGATGTGAAGTCTTGGGAGATTGTACCGGGCCATGCGATACTAGTGCAGCTAACATGGCATGAGACAGAGACCCTGACAATTTTAGGCGTATACGCACCAAATGACCCGAATGACAATGCAGAATTGTGGACAAGCATTGTCCAATACTACGACACCCACCATAGTGCACCAAAACCTGATATCTTCGGAGGTGACCTAAACATGGTAGAAGAGGCGATAGACAGACTACCAATGAGAAATGACAGATCCGCCCCCAGAGACGCTATAGACAACATGAAAGTCAAGCTACAACTCTGTGATGGATGGCGTGAAACGTACCCAGACACCCTAGCATACACCTTCAAAAGACACAGACCCAACGGTAATTCATTCTCCCGCATCGATAGAATATACGCCCGTAGTAACATCTTTGAATCCACATTCGACTGGCAAATCCGAGCACCTGGAGGAACCCCAACTGATCATCAGTTGGTCACTATGAGACTATCGAGCGACAACCTACCAGACATTGGTAAAGGCCGCTGGGTGTGGCCACAACATATCACTCATGACAAGAAGCTAGTCCCATTCCTGAAAGAAACCGGGATGAAGATGCACCATGAAATGTCCAGATATCGCCTCCCTGAATTCCGAACCGAAGACCGAAACCCACAAACCCTATTCGCAGAATGGAAAGATAAGTCACGAAATGAGGCGCGCGAAAGAGCAAAGGTTGTAATCCCCCGAATGACGAAGGAAATACAGAATGTTGAGGGAAAGATCAAGCTGTTAAGTAACGACCAGACCCTCTCAGACGACGAGAGGCTTCTTTCAACAACGGTTCTCACGGAGAAATTAGTCGAGTTGGTGCGGACAAGACACAAAATTAGTAGAGACAACAGTAGAGTAATGAACAGACTCTACGGGGAAGTTATAAGCAAATACTGGTCTAAAATTAATCGTCCGAAGAAGCCCAGGGATGTAATCTCGCGGCTCACGAAGAGCACCAGAACCTACACCAGCACCGGTATCGACGATAACTCACACCCGGGTTACGAAAAACAGTCACAGAAAATGGCTAACCTTGCAAGAAACTACCATAACTCAATACAATACAATGGCCTTGCGGAAACAACGCAAGATAAGGAAGACCAAGAACGGGCGACAGAGGATGTCCTTGCCGCGCTCAAAGTAAAGTTAACGGATGAGGAAGGAACAGAACTAGGTGAAACCCTAACACGGGAAAATGTAGCGGAAGCTCTGCGTTTATCAGCCAATGGTAAAGCACCAGGTTTAGATGGCATACCATACGAAGTATGGAAAACCTTAGAAGGTCGTTACCAGACCGACGTAAAAGCAGAAGAACCGGCCTTCGACATAATCGAGGTTCTACTATGGGTCTATAATGACATTGAAATGTACGGACTCGCACCAAACTCGAAGTTCTCAGAAAGCTGGATGTGCCCGCTATATAAGAAAGGAGAACGTGCAGACATATCAAACTATCGGCCTATCTCGCTACTGAATACCGATTACAAGATCTTCACCAAAGCGCTGTCATTAAAATTGGCCAAAGTAGCGGGTAAACTAATTCACCCAGATCAGGCGGGCTTTGTCCCCGGTCGACAAATTTACGACCACATTTGGCTCTCAAAGAGAGTCATCGAAGTGGCAGAGGCCATCGAAGAAAACGGAGTAATGGTAGCGCTTGACCAGGAGAAAGCATACGACAGAGTAGAACATAAATACCTATGGGCTACACTTGAAGCATTTGGCATCCCTGAAAGGTTCATCAACACTGTGAAAGCCCTGTATAGCGACGCCCATACATATGTAATGATTAATGGGTGCCGAAGCTCAACACCATACCAAGTTTTCCGCGGGGTGCGACAAGGTGACCCCCTCTCCTGCCTTCTCTTTGACCTCGCAATAGAACCTCTTGCGGAAACCATACGATCGTCGACACTGAACGGAATACGCATCCCAGGTACCACGAGAAAGCTCCTTGTAACTCTGTTTGCGGACGACACCACAGTCTACCTATCGGCCCAAGATGACTGGACCGAACTACAAGACCTACTAAACCGATGGTGCAAGGCATCAGGTGCAAAATTCAACATCAAGAAGACCGAAATCGTACCTTTTGGATCAGCCCGATACAGGGAAGCCGTATTCCTACACCAGACAGTTGATGGAACCGTGGAAGGCATCAAGATCAGCGATGCAGACGGAAACCCAGTTACCATCAAGAAAGACGGCGATGCGACACGCACACTCGGAGGATGGATTGGAAATGGAGTAAACGAGATCAGCGTATGGAACAGAGTCATCAACAAAGTGGACACTGCTTTTGAACAGTGGGGAAAAGGACACCCCACGCTGGAAGGACACCGGCTGATTGCCCAAATGTTTGGTGGTGGCATCACACAATACCCAGCAAAGGTGCAAGGAACACCAAAAAAAGTAGAAGAAACCCTTCAAAATAAAATCAGATCATTCCTGTGGGCAGGGTCAAACTCTAGGCCTATAAATGCAGAGACGATCCACATACCTCTAGAAGAAGGAGGGAAGAACCTCATTGACATCGCAGCCCGCAACGAAGCCATTGATATCATATGGCTCCAATCATACCTCAAAACAAAAGACCGCCCTACGTGGGCCTATTTCGCGGACCTTATATTCAAGATTCATGCCCGAGTAGAAGACAACAATGTTGATATGATAATTAGACAAAACCCTTTCACACAAACATGGGATACAAAGAAAGATCAATTACCATATGATCTACGAAGAATGATTACAACGGCACAAAAATACGGCCTGAGACTGGATGGATTGGCCTTCTCCAGAAAAGTACTCCGCCAGATGCCTATCTGGTATCACGCTAAATCGCAAGTAACAAGGACTCTGTATAGCAATCAGAATCATGCAAACAGATGTCTGAAATATAATCACGTACTGGAGACGGTTGGAGACGCAGAGTTAATGGCCAACTACCTGAGGGAGGAAACACACAGACCACGGAGAGACTGTATATGCCGAAGATGCAAACGCACACGGAGCCAAACCAGAGGCCTATGCCCGAACCCACACAAGTGTTTCACCCAAGCCAAGCGACTGCTGGACGCTCTACCGCCGAAATGGAACCCCACGTATCCCCAACCGGAGGATTACGAACGCCGAGAGCTCCCATGGAAGATGTCATCTGAAGAATGTGTTGCATTTGACCCGAAAATCACAACGGATGGAGACCTGGAGGAAGCATTTAGAATATTCACCGAAGAGGTTGGAGGAACAGACATACCAAACACCGAAGTATACCCAGAAAATGGCATACCACCACTCGACGTATACACTGATGGGTCATGCACGAACAATGGTGGAAACGACGCGGAAGCTGGAGCTGGGATCTTTGTGAACGATATGGACTATAGGAATCGAGCAATCAAGGTACCCAGGGAACTAGAGCCTTCCAACCAAGTCGGGGAACTACTGGCGGTCAAAGAAGTAGCAGAAACGTTCCCGCCTTTGGACCTAAACATCATGAGCGACTCGAAATACGTTATTGAGGGGATAACGAAGCACCTCAAGAAATGGGAAGACTCGGGCTACATTGGCGTCGAGAACGCACACCTCTTCCAAGTAACCGCTGCGAGACTACGGGCACGGAAAGCTCTAACAACCTTCCAATGGGTCAAAGGTCATTCCGGAATTGACGGCAACGAAAAAGCGGACTCCCTAGCGAATGAAGGACGTGGCAAAACATCCACAGACCTCGTAGATATGACCATCCCCCCACCGCTGCATATTTCAGGAGCTAAACTAAAAGGAATAACGCAGGCTCAGGCATATAAAGCGATACGCCAGATTAAGAAGGCCTCGTACCAATACCAGAGGAAAATCGATCGGAAACGGACAACCAGGAACGTGGAGAACGCAAGAAGAGCGACGGAAAGGTTGTCGGGAGAAAAACCATCCACGAAACAATTCTGGAGATCTCTAAAGAACAAGACCATCTCCAGGCAAGTACGGAATTTCCTATACAAGATCATCCATGGTGCATACCGTCTCGGAAAGGACTGGGAAGACATACCTGGTTGCGAGTCCCGAGCCAGATGCCCCCAATGCCAGTCCGAAGAAACCCTACAACACATCCTTCTCGAATGCACCACGGCAGGTCAAGCTGAGGTATGGGAGGAAGCTGAAACAGTTTGGCGAGAAGCAACTGCGAGTGATGACTGGGAGCAACCAACACTGGACGTCATCATGGCATGCGCCAACGTGTCATTTGGAGCAGACGAGTTAGAAACACGAGGCAAGACGAGGCTATACCAGATCCTAGTTTCGGAAGCTGCCTTCCTCATATGGAAAATGAGAAACGAGAGAGTCATTAACGAATCGGGCCCGAAGAACCTACGGGAAATAAAGAATAGATGGAAGTATACCATCGATTCCAGGCGGAAAATCGACGTCCTCCTCACAAACAAGCGACGATATGGGAAGAAAGCACTCTCAAAGGGCCTGGTTTCGGCCACATGGGGTGAGGAGAGGGACCAAACCCTCGGAAACCGAGGGCTGGGGGTTCTAGTGAGTAGTGGGTAGTATTCGAGGAGGGAGTCAACCTACGAGGTGGTTGGCTTCTGAGGATCTACCTTTAGTCTCACACTGCTCGCTGACAACCGGGCGTGCGGAAATGCATTCCTCCAGGTGGTATATCTTAGTCTCAGGTCCATGGCGAGGTCTAGTTTCCTTGCCCCACATGCGGAAGAGGAGCACCGACTTTGTCGGCCTCAAGGACGGTCGCTGACTATCGGCGACTCGAGAGGAACCACCACGTTTGCTCTCCGAAAGGTTAACCTCTTCGTAAACGCTCCACAAAAAAAAAAAAAAAAAAAAAAAAAACAAAGACGCGTGCATGCCCATTGGGCATGATTCGGGTTAGGGTCACACTAACGCGACTCGTTGCCGTCCACAATCAGCGCAACCGTCAAGCTTTTCTGGATTATCTTGTCTCTACTCATCGGTCTCAATGGCATGATACATCAAGCAAGAACGGTACACAGATAGGATGACACGCTCTCCCAGCACCCGGCTGTACAAGCCGTCGATTTCACATCCCACTTACGCGTCCGATGAGGAACCTTCTATCTAACTACATCCGACGCGTTCCTCTGCAATCTCGTTCCTCTCTCAACCTTGGCCTCATCAATGTCCAACGAATTGCTCGGATAGACTAAGTGGTGCGGCCGGTGCGGCTTTACATTGGCAATGAATAAATTATTTAAATTTTGCTGACCCGCTTGATACTCTTCCTCCGCAGTTTTCGTTCTGTCTAGCCCACCGAACTAAAGGCTCCTACCATCGCATAATCCTCAACATATAGTCCGACTCCACTCTACTCCTCCGCCCTCCATCAAAAACTTCAGCTCCCAAGATCTCTACGCCAGACATCCACACCAACACGTCAAGTCCTCTTGCCGCGATGAAGAGAACAATACATCCGCACCGTCTTCTAGGTTTGACTTGGACGCCCAGTGTCCTACACTACCGGCCTTCGACATCTCCATATTGTTCTCAGTACCTCCAACCGGTCCATCCGCGCTTCAGCCTCAGTCCGCCTCCTCTCACATTCAAAGAAACTACCTTTTGCCTGTCAGAGCCTTGTATCAAAAACGGAGTACACGCGAGTTTTTTCGTTCTGCTCTTTTCGTGTGCATTCCGCTGACTATTCTAGACTCTAGGTGTCGATACCGCCGATCTTCATTGTTGATACAACGCTACCACTCACATGAGGAATCTGGAGGTAGCCATCTACGGTACGTTGGTCTAATCCATCTGCTCGACACGCAGCGCTGATTCGCCTTCCACAGAACATCGTCTATTCAAGCTGCAGGCTGAGGGGGTATACTGGACTCGGGAGATGGACATACTTGATATCCCTTGCTATCTAGACGTCTCGAGCCCAACGTCACCATGTACAATATCGATATCAACAATAATTAATAAAGTCCCCTGAACAGAATCTTCTCAGCCTAGACCCAGAACCACAACGCGTCCCAAAGTAAACATCTAGAGAAATCATACATCAGCTAAACATCGTGAGTCGCATCAGGTCCAAACCTACACGTTACAACAACACCCCATCGCCGATACACCCACACGAGAACGTTGGGGTATACCCCCACAACCCAACACACAACGGAAGGAGGACAGTGGTGTTCGGTGTTCGGTGGTGGGTGTTTTGGGGTATGTGTCTGTTGAGTTTTGCGGTAAGCATCAAGGTACGACGATCCACAAGTAGGCATACCTCGAGCTACAGTACCCAAAATGCTTTTCGGTCCTGTTGCCGCCTAGTATTCCATGTTGTTCGGGTCGGAAACGAGCTTGTAGCATTCCGAAATACAAGCGGCTCTAACGTTGGGATAGAGAGGTGGTTGTCAAGAGCTGTTTTGTAGGCTCATGAGAGTGGTTATCGATGGGCGGTGGCAGGTGAAATGGCGGAGGCAAGAGGAGCGACCAAAAGACTGCATAGGTGCTGCAGATGGAGGTGCGGTGGGTTGGTCGTCGCACCGGCGGGGTGTTGGGTCTTTAAGTGCCTAAAAGAGGTGAAGATGTTCATTGTCGCGTTTCGAACTTGAGTTTCGATTCATAAAAAGACCTTAATATGAGCGTCAGTATTGAGGCTTCGAACGTGATAAGGATAAGAGGTAGAATCTGGACAAGGGACTCACCGAATAAGAGTCCTAGGCTGAAGGAACAGCTACTCTCTCATACGTTTTTCTTGTAGAACAGGCTGAGAAAGGTGTAGAGAGGAGTCTTCTTCAGGCCTGGATCCTGGGTGTCCAACGTCCAGCGGTAAGAAAAGGATGGCCGGAATGAGAGTCGACTGTCGAAACGAACACAGAGACCCAAATGGTTGCGTAGTCCTGTTCCACCAAAAAGACACCCCCCCAACCTATACCCCATACCCATTACATTTCCCCCCTTTATAAATCCAAACCCGAAAGACCTGAGCCTACGCCTCGACTTGAATATGCGTGAGCGCGGTTCGAGTCAATATCGCAGGTGAGATTGCGTGCTGCCGGGAATGTAAGGTTGCTAGTCGACCGATGGGACAAGGAAAATGGGACGTGATTCAGCTCTAGGTTGGGAAGGCTGAGGATGGGTGGATGGCGCGTTCTGTGTAGGGTTTGCAGAGGTGTGGTTTTGAAGATTGCTTGGTGGAAGGTCCAGGTGCAGGGGATTTCGAAGGAATGTCGATGTCGGTGAGCTTGGAAGAGTGTGTTAGTTTTCGTGAGTGGGATATAGAAAAAGATGCTGTATACCTTCTTGCGTTCTAGCACCGACCGTAGCATCGTTGGTCGTGGTTGGCAGTTGCTGAGCAAGTTGTGGAACAAGGGCGGCAGGCATCTTGTGAGCCAGGAAAGAAGGCTGGCTTCGACCACCGTTCGCCCATTACACTTCAAGAAAGGCAAACCTCGTATACTGGATTCACCTGTCTCAGGAGAGCCACAAAAGATGAAGAACGCAATGTTATATATAATATTCCGAATCCAGACGTCTACACCGCGACTCGAAAACCAAACGTTTCACCCCATGCCACCGTCGACATCTCCAAAATAACACACTGAATATTTCTATCTATCCGCTATCAACCAACACCTGCGGCTGCAGCACGCTAATATACCCCACCTCTAGACCTTCCATAGCTAAGTTAAAAGCGCTCGCTCGCTCAGTCCTCGAAGGGTCTACATCGCACCGAGAGATGTTCACCGTGTCGCGTTATCACGTCGAAATCGAAATAGGCGAATACTATCGCATGAGCGTTTTCGTTTTATATTATCTGCGTGTTTGACTCACCATGTCAGTCATTTGCATCACCGACATACAACTCCAAGTCTTGACACGAGGCCTTGCACGCGGTACATCCTTCCAAGTTCCAACACAGCTCCTTCGCTACTGGTGCTAAATTTCCTGTCAGAATCTCGTCTATTCAACGAGCCGTTGGATATACCTTTATCTATCTGGACATCGAACATGTCTGGCCTTTCAGATCTCGAATGAATAGCCGAGCATTGTGTCGACTATGATGTGTAAAGTTTGGAGCCACGCTCATACGCCCACACCAAGACGCATGGCGAGGTGAACACCAGCTATAGAAACTAGAAGCCAAAAATATGCATAATGCGTCAGCGAGGCACATCAAAGCCAAGTTGATAATTGATAGCTCTTACCATTGAATGATCATCGCCAAACTAGCCCTTTCTTCGCCTAAATATCATCTTTCCAATGACACAGTCCTGCGAACCAAGCTCCCTGTTTCATTTGCTGGGACTCGACGCTTCGGCCTGTCCTAGGATTAACCGGACCTGGGGACGAGGGGACGTTGAGGTTGAACCGTGCTTTGTATGACCAATGTCATGATAAAAGCCTTCAAATGCACGAAATGAACTCACCATGACGCTTTCGGATACACTAACATGAACCAGCTCCAGTAGTTCTCAATGAAGGATTTGCATCCTCTTGACCTTTCCCCGCCTTTCCAAGATCCTAGGGTTGACGAGCGTCGTTTCCTTGATACCCAAGACTTGTTTGGCTCCTGCCAGATTCGGAAGAGTCGACGGTCGTCATGTCCTTCAACCTCAGCTACTTCGCGCTAGATGATGGGCTAGATTCATTGTCAGAGGCGAACGGTACCCTATACGCCCAATGACATGAGAATAGCCTCGAGGTACGTGGAATAAACTCACCTGAGGCTTCCAGGTTGCGTTTGACAGCCTCATATTACATCTTCTCGCGCTTTGTCTTGTGATGTCTTTCCATGATACGGGTGTCTGTGAGCATCGTATATTGGCTGGGGCTAGTTGAAAGTCTTTACACCCCCTCTCGGTATCTTCGGGCTGGACGCCTCAAACCGTAAACATTCAGCTATTTGTTCGATAGTTGGTATCGAGCTGAAAAATGGAATATATTGGTTTCAACGAACCTCAGGGCTTGAGGATGCGCTATGGACCTAGTTCTCTCGCCTGAAGTTTCGATACTGTGCAGTTCAGAGCGACACTGGAAGATTAAGGGTATGCATGAAGATGCCTATGAGCGAGTATAAGCTGGGGTGTAAGTGAGAACTCACCCATGTATTCCGAGCGACCACCTTGATCATCAGCAGAGTCAAATTCGGTGAGCGTAGGGTCGAGTCCTTTGGGGTCGGGGAGCTTTGAAACTCAGTCATTCGCTCTTTGAGCTTTCCATTCGTTGTATGGCATTCTTGAGGTGATGACATTTGAAATGACTTTCTATGTCAGTGAGACGAGAATGCGGCGTGGATAAGGCTTAATCACTTACTATTATTTCCACAAGCCCATAGCCAGCATGTCATACGAGATGGGAGATGCATATGGTAGCCTGGAAGTCCTAATGGAGTACTCAGGCTACGCATCGACATTGATGACTAGGACAGGGAAGAAGAGATGTAGCTGTGTCTTAAGTACGAGAAAGACGAGACGCACTTGGTTGAAAATTTCTCAGTCTTCAGAAGAGGGGAAGCTTGAATTTGAGCCCTCGGCAGTGAGTGTTGCCTACGTCCGTAGTATAGATGAGTCCACAGAAAAGATGGGCGTGTTGAACTAGGACTGAAACTCCTCGGCAACCTATTCTCTTCTAGAGATGGTTTCGACCTTCGAGCGTTGTCTTCGATAGACGGAAGAGGTTGTGAGGCGATCGAGAAGGACGGTGTTAGGGCGCAGTGGTCGTTCACAAACAAGAGGTGCTTTCGCGACGCGTCTGAGGAACGTTCTGCCCAACCACCATATACATCTTCCATCCGACGCGATTCTCTGCAATTTCCTTACACTCTCAACATTCTTGACTATGACTATCACCTGTTTAAAAAATCACTGAGGTGAACTAAGAGGTGCGACCCATTCACTAACGATGTTTTTTTTTGCTGACGTACTGTCTCCTCTTTCCTCTTATCCGCCGATTTCACCAGCACCATCTACGATCCTAGCTGACCTATGATTCCCGACCTTCAGCTAGACTTTGACCCATCCTTCTGTCCTCCAGAACCGCGCAAGTCATAGAAAGTCCTGAACTCCATCGGCCTTTTCCAGCATTCCCTGCGCCGGTGTTTTGAAGACAACCACACTAACATACACCCTCCTCCTCAAGAAGATAACGCCTCCCTGCCGCAATGAAGAGCCCAATACATGTGCGACACATCTCCGACGTTTTGACTTGAACGTCCCTTGTCCTATCTCAACACTCTCAGCCTTCAACATCCGCAATTCACGCCAATTGCAAAACTATGCCTACCTCCTATGATCCATCAAGTCCTCCACTCAAAAATGCTACCTCCTACAGTTGGATAGCCATTGTCCCGTCAGACTTCTGTCGAAAATGGACTACTTCAAGCTGCGTGAGCGATCCAAGTGAGAGTTTCCGTTCTTCTCTTTTCGTTCGCGTTCTTATCACTCGAGACTAGGCATCGATATCACCAACACTAGCTTCTAGTGCGGCCAGGATTATAGTGAAGAACTAGGGAACATAGTCAAAGTCATCCACGGTACGATTCCTCAAATCCATTTGCTTCGCACTCGACTCTGATTCTTCCTCCATGAAATTTCAACTGCGACTCGAGGAGTTTGGTGTACCCATGGGACTACGAATATGGCTACGCCTTCAAGATATGAATGTCATTGACTATCTAGAGCCCAATTGTACAATATCGATACCAATAAAGCTTGATTCTAATACCCGAAACACAAGAGCCTAGAAACATTACGTGTCAGCGAGACATTGCGAATCGCGTCGAATTCGAACATACACTGGAAAGATACGTTACAGCTCTAACCATCGCTAGGTTGGCATTTTCGTCACCTAACCATCCTCTTCGCGTCGAGGTCAACCATGAATCCTGAGCCTTCATGTTTCATAGAACCACCTACGATGAGTGCTGTGTCGTGTCCAGGAGCATCCCAAGCTCTGTGGCTGAACTTGTTCCGGACGATGGTATTGAAGATAACAGGCTCGACAATAAGACCCTAGGAAGGCGTAGGATGGTATGCAGACTTCCACGCGTGCTTAAGGTGCTTTGGTGACAATTCGCCCGGTGAAATGGTAGAGACAGGCGCAATGGAGGTGGTGTATGGGTTAGGATTGATAGGACACCCGAAGCTTCGACTGATGATCCGGTACTGCTGCTTCAGGAACAAGAACATCCCGAAGACGTGAACATTATCCAACGGCGATCACGCCCAACCCACCCACTTCAGCATCAAGTAAAGATGCCCAGATTGCAGAGTATTTCTGAGTGCTCCTCTCAATAACAGCATAGTAGCGGGATGTGAACACGCAAGGAAGTTCGGTGGTCGGTGTTCCGAATGTGAGCCTGTAGTAATCGCGTTCAATGTTAAGATACAAGCGATAGGTGGGCTGGCATGCCTACAGCTGTAGTGCGCGAACTTTCTCTGAGCCTGCTCTTCCATGTCGGTAACGTGCTGGTACTTTTCCAGGATACGCGGTAAGGGGCCTTAACACTGCGATAAGGGCGTAGGTTCATGCGGCTAGGATGTATGTGATGAGGAGTAGTGGTACGGGAGGTGGCTGGGCCCATAGGAATAACACCAAGGCCAAAAAACCTGCGCGCAGGTGTGTGTATCCAAAGTGTGAGTGGAGATGTGGGAGTTTTTGAGGTGTTGATGATAGACGTGCTATGGGCTGGCTGAATAACACTTAAAGAGCAGGCTGTTCCAGACGATACTAGGCGCTGTCAAGGGTGCCGCTTGCGTTTGAATGATTGGTGTTGTTGCACTGAAAACATTGTCAGTGTCAAAGGTGAGAAAAGAGGGATATGGACCGACCGGACAAGGCTGGAGCTCATAGATTGACTCTGCGCCAACCTCTTACATCTGGCTGAAGATGCGGAGGTGGGTAATATCCAGGCCTGGATATTCGACGTCCGTTGTAACGAAGGGATAGCTGGAGTTGTCGTTGTCGATGGTCGATGAAAACGCGGGATCCCAAATGTGCTTCACCGACAACCAGCTCCCAGCTCATGACCTATAACCCGTAGATCCTTTCCTCTTGTAGATCCAGAAACAGAGATACGCGACCTGGTGAACCTCGACTCCTTGATATGCGTGGGTGCTACACAAGTCAATCTCGCGGATAAGAGGTCGAATACTATTGTGGGGGTGGTGTCGCTATTTGACCCATGGGATGAGAGTAACTTGTGGGACATGGTTCAACTTTAGACTGGATAAGCCGAGTCGGGTGAATAGCGCGTCCTGTGTATGGGTTTTTGGAGGTCCGGGCTGGTAAGAAGTCGCCTGGTCGAAAGACCCAAGAAAGACCAGAGGAAGGGATGGCATCGAACTTGGAAGAGCGTGTTAGTTATACGATTAGAATATCAGAGATAAAGTAGTAGTTCACCTTGTTGTGTTCCAGCCTCATCCCGTAATATTATTGCAAGGTCGAGGTGGTGGTTGTGAGCAAGTCGTGAAGAACAGTTACACCGCCAGGCATTTGCTCCTCTCAATGTCTCCGTTGCACGTCGACCATACGCAATGCGCATCCTCCGGTACTACCTCAAGACCTCAAGGTCCCACATATTGTAACCCGCAAAATTTGCGAAAGCTCTTCAGGATTTGGGTCCCTCGAATATTCCAGCGCATTTTGGCTCCCGTCGGTCGGAAGCCCTGTATTTCCGCTTTAGCTTTCAAAATCTCATTGCTCCTTCTATGCAGCCCTTCCAGTGTAGATCGTCAGACTTTATCTCGTTGCACAGCACGACCCAATAGTTGACTATCTGGTCTCCAGAATTCGGGTTACCAGTTTACCAGATACAAGAAAACTCGCTCGTATGTCTCGTTTTCTTTCCAAGGATTTGAAATCTAATCCAGATTCCAGGTCCGTTATACACTGACTTCACGAATCAATAACTCGCCGACCACATCCAGTTGGAATTGCATTGGTCTGTCAACGGAAGTCCCGAATTCTTCAAATCAAGACTCACAGCTACTTTGTCCGGACTGTGACCCGGCGAGTCTATTCGTCACTGCCGCCTTCCCCTTTCACCGCGAAATCAGCCTACGCAGGCTTCTACAAAGGACGTATGAAGATCCTCCGGCTGGATGATACAGCATTGAGGCCCAATGTCTGTCAAGAGGTCCATCGGAGTCTTTGAACTTCAGATTACATGTGCTTCAAATGGCCTCAATTTGGGTCTCAGCCAAGAAGCACAACCGACCGACCATCATTCAACCAAACCGACTTCGGCGACCGCAATTAGCTGTAGGCTGACAGCGACACTTCGTATTCAGGTATTCGGTAAATGTCTACATTTATCTATACCACCCGTCAACTAAATCGCCTCAGCTAGCGACAGTACTGAATCACTATTCAATGCAAAAGGCTTTTACCGGCACCCGGCAACTTCGTGGTGACTACCCTATGAGAAGGAATTGGTACTCTACAGTACCAGCTAAAGGAACGCACACCTATGAACTCTCGAGTACATAGAACGTGTACTATAGGATTCCTGGTTCATCAATTCAAATCTACATATACATCTCGTTGCAACTTGAGCCTCGAGCCGTGTGTGCAATGAAGTAAAGTGGACATATGCATTCATTGAGAAACCATAGAATGAGCATACAACACACCATTGTTGTTCGGGGGATGCGGTCTAAGTCCATGATATCCATACACAAATTCGGAAACACCACATTTATCATCTCCACACCGGCTTCTTCGCCTCTTGACGAGAAGGCGGTTTTGGCTGGCCGATCTTCGGAGGTGTTTGACTATGAGCCTTAGTCCGCTTACTAGGATCTATCGCCCTGCCAACCTGCGTGTTGGTTCGCTTGACGGAAACCATTGCTGGAGCCGGTTTCTTTCCAGAAGTACCAGCTTGAATAGGCTGTGGCGAGTGAGTCGCAGATGTCGGAATCGAAACCGAAGGGTGCCCTGGGAACTCAATGTTAGGATAACAATAACAGCCTCAAGGTACGTAGAATAAACTTGCCTGTGGTTTTCAGATTGCGTTCGCTTGCTTTTACTCTCGTTGAGACCGGTCGTGCATCCCGGCTGTTCACCCGTTTGCCAGGGACTTGAAATTTTCCAGAAGGGTTGACAGTCGAATTGCGAGCAATATCTTGGGGCTGTTGCAGCCTGGTACTGGTTCTAGTGGATTGTAGAGTCCTCGCAGCTTTGCTCGGCTTCTTTGCACTGGATGGCCGAGTTGGAGATTCGCCTATGGTAATAATAGAATTATCAGTACCAAGCGAAGGATATAGGATATCGGCCCAAACGAACCTCGTGGCTCAAGATCGTCACCAGCTGACGATGACGCATTGGAGCTCGAGTCCTCGAGATCTTCAAATCGACTTTCATCCCTGATGACTTCGAGAATAGGAAGGCCAAGCGAAAGCGCAAAGTCCGTCGTAGTAGAGTCAAAGCCTTCGGAGGTGTGCAGTTTCTGAATGGCGGTGTAGTGATCTGGAGACCAAACACCATAGTGGGCAACTATCCCAGAAGTAAAGGATGGCAACCCCAAATGTGCCCCTACAAGCTCAGGCACCATTTCTCGTCCAAAGGGATCGAAGGACCAGAAGTACTTCTCGCCCCCCAACCAAGATCTCCAGATGGCTTCGTCATCAGATGGACGGGGAACAGGTCGTATGAATAGGTAGACATTCGGGGGGATATTGGGTTCCTTGTGCGGTGAAGTGCGTTCAAGGCGAAGATCGAAACCGTCAAGTATACCTAGGCCAAGTCAACAGCCGGGTCAAACGTGACAACACTAAAAACTTACCATAATCCTCCCAATCACCTTCATGAATCCCAAGTTGGCTGAACACGCTGTGTGTCTGAGTGAGCCATGATTCCACCAGAATGGCCCATTCATCCCCCGGATACACCAAATACTGTAGCTCTATCCCTCGAAGATCTGGTATCTCCGTCGACATGACAGTAAACCTATACCCCTGGTCAGTCAGCAACATCCAACACCCAGCTTTTGCATACATACCGCACCGAGCCGTCATCCATGACAACCTGACTCTCCCTCATTCCATCAGGAATCCTACCCAGCACCCCCCAAAATCCATAATGCCATCTTTCCCTGGCACCCGGCAATCTAGCAATGATATCTCGTGAGCGCCGATTGTATATCACACCAGGGAGGGATGACAGGACAGATGTGACTTGTTCGTTGGCCAGGGGTTGTATGAATGTCGAAGAAGCAAAGCGAATTGCTGTGAGGATAGTCCGAGCGGGGAATGTTCTTGTGAGGTATTCAAAGACGGTGTCGTTGTCACCATACGTTTGGATGGGTAGATGGGTGGAATGGGTGTTGGTCATTGTGTTCTCGCTGGTGCCGAGCATGATCAGGGACTGGAGGAGGGGAAGCTCGAGGTATGGACCTTTCTGGAGTGCGCCAGTTCTTGGGTCGACCCATAGTTCACATAAGAGCTGTAGCGCCTGTTAGTACAGGTTGTGATGATGGGCGTGAAGAGACGTACAAGCTCCCCCACTGAGAGTTCCCTTTGCATCCTCCCGAACTAGGGAATCCTAATGAGATGCTATTTGGCATAGATGTCGATTGGTAACGTACTTGGTGGGAAAAGTAAGAGTACAAGAGCGGCATGAACCGATAGCCGTCGTCGACAATACGACCAAGTGGGATGAGCGCTGTCGAAAAGACGTGTGAATACCATAAACACAGTTTCAGAAAAGATACCGCACCTTCGTAGAATACTAACGCTGGTAAACCTTGTTCGTTGTCGTTGTAACCAAATATTTGTGCGACATTCGCGTTCCTAAGGATTGTTGGTAAACTTGACGTTCGAGCGGGGGCGTTTGACATACTTGATGTGAGCGAAGTGGTCAAAATCCTGCTTGAATGCCTATCGGAGCACAATGTCAGTGATATGAGAGCTGGGGTATGGGTGGGACTGACTTTGAGGGCATCGGGGCCATCGTATGTAACACATAAAAACCTGTCTTCCCTGTCTTCACCCCGAAGGCGAGCAATTCCGATGTTGCGGCGAGCGTCGACGTCTCGCCAAAGTTGATACTGTTTTCTTCCTTCCTCATCGGCGTAATATTCCCTCCTGACAGACGTTGTGGATATGTTCTCCTCAATACGCATGTCGCCTGGTTTAACACGGGTGTACTGTGATCATAATCGAGGGGATCAGCTCATAGTCTCGAGTAACAGGACGGAATGAACTCACATCATCCAGTATAGTCCGCCTTTTCACCGTCCTCTGGGTAGCCAGGATATTCTTGTGGATATTGCAGTTGTTGTATACACGGTTGGCATTTGTAAGGTCTCCGTCGTTGATAGTGAATGCCGAGCTGTTGTTGAAGGACATGACGGGTACTGGAAAGGAAGGGCGTGGACCAAGTGAGGCCTTGAGGCTTGATGTAGGTCGGACGAAGAGCGCTGCATGAGGCTGAGGCAGTGGTCGACAGCATTTTGTGTGGGATGATGAAACCTTGTTTGACGTCTTGCACTGCAGAAGGGTGATGTCGTTCAGAACTAGGCAGGAAAGCAGTGCGAATCAGGCTCATGGCCTGACCCCGTAGGCAAGAATGCGATGCTTGAGCGCCTAAGTGGAGTTCACGCGTTACTCCGAGTCTTCGCTGTGATTCAACGTCTTCCACCTTTCTCAGTTATTGTACTTACCTGCCATCTCTGACCTCTGTCAACCTTAGGACGAGCTGAGTGGTATGGGTTTCACTTCACGCCGACAATGAATTTGTTTTGCTCCCTCACCAACATCTCCAAAACTTCCAACTGTTTCATGATCCTCATTTCCCCAAACCATTCCCTCGTCCTCCATCATTATACTCAAGCCCCTACAATCCATAGGCCCTTCTTACTATCCTCTGCGCCAAGGAACCGAATGCAACGGCTCAACAGCCCAGATTCCCACCTCCGAGTTCAACATCCCGATTCAAGCCAGATTGAAACGAAGATTGCGGCCACTCTCAGTACCTCCTAATGCCTTTCAGCACACTAACACACCCCTTTCTCTCGTTCTTACACTTGAAGAAGCCGCCTCTCAGCACAGGCAGATAGTTACTTCACCCTTCTGATTCTACATTTGACTGCTGGGATTGGCAAGCTGTTAACGGATAATCAGTTGAGCATTTTCATTCTTTTTCATCTGCGTTCGAAACAAACTCAATAGACATCAGTATCTTCGACACCCGACGCAAGTCAATACACTCACTCGCTTGAAGGACGTGGAATGTGATCCGGGATATCTACAGTACGTCCTTCGAATCCATCTGCTCCCCAAATGGCCGCGGTGTCGATTCGTCCTCCATAGAACCTCAGCTGCAACTTGAGGACTATATCTCAAAAACTTGAATACCTAGACGCTTCACATCGTTGTTTAGGTGTACAGTACTAGCAGCAATAAAGTGCGGAATCGTCTGAACAACCCCATAACCAAGAGCGAACGTCAACGAAGGTTGAACCTATACCTTTGCCTTCGCCCAGATGTCCTGAAAACTGAGCATCTCGTGAAGCCAATTATGGGCACGTATACTGTCCAGTGGTCGACAGTATTCTGAACTTCTATTTCAACAATTTGCTTCTGTTACCGAGGCGGTGAACGTATACCCAAAGATAAATTAATACTTCCACTTGGATCACTGTATTGTTTAACCATAATCTTCCTTGTCCTCTTCATTGACAAGGGCTTTTCGGACTAGAAAACGCCCAAGGATGAGGGAAGATGGTTTCGCGAGGTAGTACATCTGCTTATATGGGCAACCGTAGTCAAAGCTGGGATCTTTTGGAAGATATTTAGAAGAAACAATCTATGAGATACGGCACGCGTATGGTCATTGCACTCACTATGGAAGACCGCTTGGTGGTTAGGACTTGAGCTACGTAGTCAATGAACCTAGTCCGGTCTGGTAGAGTGGTACACATTTGTATCCTCTAGGACGATTACAAACACCGGTACTTTGACGGTGCACGCGGCACTACCAGTAATCAGAAGCAGAGTCGGCCCTAAGCTGACGAGGAGGATCCACATGGGCACGAAGAAGATAATGCAGAGAATGACTTGGAGCAACGTGCCGTATGTTAACTGTATAATACAAGTCCCTTCGAAACTACTTCAACTCACTCACTGGCCGCATCAGAAATTTCCTTCTATGCGGAAACTGATCAGCTAAAAGACAAAAGATCATGCAACGAGGATACCTTGTACTTCGGCGTGGCGATCATCTAACTCCTGCCGCCTGCGATGTCACGACGCAAGCCCAAGTGAACGAGCGAGAACCATCATTGATGCAGTTTCTTGACGACTTCGTTCGTAATGGATACGGTTCCAAGATTTCTGCGCTATTCCGATCTGATGTGCGGGAACCCCATGATATTCGTTATCTTTCGCTCCCCGGTAGAGTCAAAAATGTTTCGGGCCGAGAGCTCAGGATGTCCAGCGTGTTTCGTCGTTAGAAAGCAAGGGAATTGGCGGGATGAATAAGTAGGCCTTGAGGATGTTCGCCATGGAACTTGAAGGCGGTCGTACGACTTCCTCAGATTCGAAGTGGAGCCAAAGGCAACTAATGATGACTACAAGGCATCAGTCAGTCGTGATACTATAGAAAGGCCAGAGAGCTGACAGCAGTTCTCCCACTTGCTTTGATTCGGTCTTGGGTTCTGGTACTGTATACCAAGTCTCTCCGGGAAACAAGTAGTAACCCAAAGACATGTGCTCAAAGTGATCGTGAACCTATGAATCTGATGCTGAACTTCAGCCCGTGATGCCCGATGAAAGATTGAGGCTGAATACACACCTTACTGAGCCATTCTTTGTGACTGTCTGGGTTTCCGTCTTAGCGTTAGGAACGTTGACATATACCACAAGCTTTTACTCACTCCAGCTAATCCCGAAGTGATGTCTCTGTTCCGCATTTGTATACTGCACCGGTGAGACTGGGGCAATACGTATGTGACTTCTTCATCGGCCAGGGTTCCCACAAATCCTACTCGACCGCGGATGATAGCTCGGGTAGACAGGGCCTTCGTCATCGTACGTTCGAACTGATAGTAGAGACGGATCTGGGTTTCCTAGGCTAGAATCTGAGGTAACGGTCCTAAGCGTATGTAGTGCACCAGTTTTGAGCTCGCCAACGCTCTATACATGTACACTTAGTTAGTAACGTTTGGCTGGAGCCGAAGAGTTCAATACACACGACTTCGTTGGATGTGACTCCCTGAACTCCTAATGGCTGTGGGGTAGCGTCTAGTCAGCGACGAAATTGAGAGATGGCGATGAACCTACCTGATTCGCGAAATGTGTGTAGAGTGCTGGTAGTTGTGGTTGTGGGTGAGAAGGACCCGAACTAAAGGAACCAGTGCTGTGCAAATCACGGTAAGCTAGGATTCCTCAAAGCCTTTGATGTGTCGTACCATCGTAGAATATCAGTGCAGGCAGGTGCTTGTTGTTTTATCCGAAAGGCTGAGCTACACTTGTGTGCGGCTGCCTATGAACAAGCGACAATGAGCTGGCTGGACGCTTTGTCGATACTAACAAGGGAGACACGGGGAGAAGCACTCGGAATCCTGTCTAAATGCCGAGATAACTACAAAATTAGGTATTGTTCTTCTAGGATTGATTGAATTGACCTTGAAAGTTTGGTTTCCGGTCTATGCAGCGACTAGAGATTCTCCATCTTCACCTGAAAGGCGGGGAGTATTAATGATTCGGCGTGCAACTACTCCCCGCCATTTTCTTCGGACCGGTGTATCACCTGTAAGTAATATAGACGTTGCTTGGAATCCACCTATACTGAACAGGAGTCTATCAAGATACTGCCACTGTTCCAGATGCAGACGTACCATCATCCAAGATCCGCGATTTCTCTCTCGGCACATGCAATAGGATCGATTCCAGTAAACCGTCACGTATTGGCTCGTATTGGGACCCATAGACGTTCGTGAAATTTCCGCCTTTGATTGAAACCTTTGAGGATCCCTGTAGGACCATAAAGGCGGAGATGATCAGACACGAAGAGTCCGAATGACCATTGCGAAAGATGAATGATGCTCGAAGAACGGGTTGACATTGACGGAAACAGGGACGGGATGACGCGTGCACATGGCCGATACAGGATTCGGGTTAGGGTCACACTTATCTGCCAATGACCGTCATCGCCGTCCAAAGTCCCGTCCACTGACAGCGCAACCATCAGGTTCTTCCGAATAATCCTGCCCATACAGGTCTCAACTGCATCATGCTCTAAGCAAGAATAGTTTATAGCTTTGATGGCATGCTCTTCCTACAGTCAGCTGTACAAGCTCTCGATTCCAGCTTGGTTTTCGCAATTTGACCATTCACGGACATTGCAATTTCGTCGATGATTGGCCCAGGATAATGGCAGTTTACGAGGTGCTCGAGAAAGGCTAATCAGTACGGCCTCTGTCAAAATGGCATCTTGAACGGATACCCACACGCTAACAGATCAGTCCAAGTGATACAAAGTTACAGGCACTGGATTGGTTCAACAAATTCAATTGGGCTCATCATGGTCTGTCAAGAATAATCTCTCACTCTCCCTTTTACCCTTTCCCTTCTCAACTCACTGGACTACAGGTCCTTGGGCGGCAATTTTGGTTATCCCGGCCTTGACGGTCTTTTGAACACGTTCGAGTGTCCTATCCCTCATTTACTTCTACTAAAGCTATGCGCAACTGGACCATAGACGACTCAAGTCCCCTCATCTCATATGAACCCAAAGAAGCTTGGGATTTCAACACGCCCCATGATGACGAATTTGCTCCCCAGTGTGTACAATCCTCTGGATACGTGTTGCTACCCACTGATAGTCCATCCAGGTACTATGGACAGTCTTACACCCTCACATGGACTCCAAATGCATCGGCATCATTCTCTTTCAAAGGCACTTCCGTCAAGATTTACGGCGGTAACTTCGGCTCTTACGGTGCTTATTCTGTAACCCTCGATGGAAAACAACAACAGAGACTCCGAAATATACCTCCGGAACACAAATACAATATCACATTGTTTGAAGCGGACGATTTGTTACAAGAAGAACACACAGTCATCCTAACGAACACCGATGATACTGGGAAGGGGCTTGACATCGATTCCGTGAGTATTTTTTCTTGGCCTATCTGGAAACACCTCGTGTCAAAAACCAAAGTATAAGATCCTGCTTGCACCTTCCTTTTTTCCCCTTGTCGCTACGGCTTAGTCTATCCTTCATGACTTTTCATTCGCTGACCTGGTGCCCACAGATCACCTGGTCCTGTGAGGTCCCTTCAGAAGGCGAAACCCCCGTGCACTCTTTTTTTCCTGACACGCGAAAAGAATTCACTTGGGCGCCTGAAGGCAAGTGGAATACTTCGCCTGAGCAAGTGACTTCATTCGACAATGGCACTGGCCAGTAAGTGCCCCCCCTCACATACGCTGTATTTCACGCGTTCACCAGGGTTGACAGCTCCACATCATACATGGGCGCGTCAGTTAATTTCACTTTCTCGGTTCGTACTTGCTATTTCTTTCTATGTGTAATGTAGTTGACCGTGCTGTGATTAGGGTAAGATACTTGGCAAAATCCCTTGATGACTAGTTGGGCTGAGCCGTTGTCTTAGGCGTGGCAGTAGCGCTCTACGGCACGATAGGGCCTTCCAATTCCCGCAAATATACCGTATACGTCGATTCCGATCCATACACATCCTCTGGATTCTCCTCCGCCTATAGTAAGATATGGGCTTCGAAACAGATGTTATTCTACACCGATAGTCTACAGCCAGGACCGCACAGTATCGTGATTTACAACGGAGAGCACGAAGGGGCAGTCTCTTCTCGGCAGCTTCAAGACCAAACCCAAGGTGATCAGAGTACAGGACTGCTAGAGTTGGACTATGCTGAGGTCTGGAGCACGGACGTGTGAGTAACGTTTTTCAAAAGGATATTCCACTTCTGTTTATTCTAACGACGTATTAGTTCCACCACGAGTATTACACCGTCCACGCCTGTGACTCCAACACCCACAAGAACTACCAATGAGGGAGGCGGTAATCGGTTAGCATCATGTTGAAGTGTCTGGGACTGTAGACTAACTCTCATGTATCAGATTGGAATCAGGAGCGATAGCAGGGATTGTTATAGCATCAATTGCTTTTGCTATTTTACTTATCGCACTTTGGGTAGGATCGTGGTTCGCATGAAACAATTTCGTACTAACCCAATGTTCTAGTATCTGAACAGGCGAAATAAAGTACTGTGGCGGTTACTCAACAGAGGATATATGGTACAATCACAATTCGACCCCCACTCCCAACCATCTACACCACCTGGTGGTCGATCACCTCGCCCCGAAATGGGATCGTTCAGCAACCTGGCCACAGGTGCAAATAACATGGCAAATTCAAATGCTTCTGGCTCAGCTAGCCGGCTCGCAGTCGACACTCTACTTCCCCACCATTATCAGTCTGGCCCTTCAACTGTAGAAGGAACTGCCCTACCGACGGCCCTCACCTCTTCAACGTTCGCTCAGCCAAGAATAGATGGCTTGTATACCCCCTACGCAGGATTTGGGAGAGACCGAAGTTCATCAAAAGCGTCCTCTCACGGGGGATCTGTACAAACTGCTTCTACATCTCAAGTCGGAAACCCATATCCTGATGCCGCGTACCCCGTACGGAACGCTGTGCCTCAACGATCAGGCACTGTGGATACAACATCCACTCTCGTCGCAGAAAACGGATCGCAGGCCACTTCCTCCGATGATAATACCTCTCTTCTCAAGGTGAGCGATGTACAGAAAGGTTGAGCTGGCAGAACAACTCACGACGATCAACAGCGGTTATCGACACGAGCGGGAAGAAGACAAAACACTCCACCAACGCCGACTCCTACCCTCGCAACCGTTACCAGCTCCTCGGGTTCACAGACCACAGGAAGGCGACGGAGAGCACGCCCCTATGCCAGCCGTCGTTCGACATCACCTTCCAGTGCTCGTCTTCTTCCTAACAGAGACCTGCCAAGTGACTCGGATGATGAGGCATATGACTATGAAGACGATGCCGTATTTTACGCCTCGAATACGAACGTAGCCAGCTACACCCCGAGCTCGCCTAGGAGTCTAGCTCGGACCCAGTCAGATATCATTCAAACGCCCGTACGGGGGAGATATGACTCAGTCCGAACCGTCAGCAGACCAACGACACTACCAACTCCTGCGGAAGAGGACGAACAAGTGCAACTAGCACGTGAAGCTCAGTTGCAGTTCAGACTTCAAGAACAACTTGAGTCGAACAGCGAACAGGCAGAGTCTGGGAACCGAGATGGCAGTCATGATGCCGAGGAAGATGACGGGCTTGGAACACTTGTGGATGTTCCGCCACGGTGGATGACAAATACCCCTTCTTTGATGGAGAGCCCACCTCCGGCTTATACGAGCAACAGGGCATCATTGGCGTTTGGGAGTGTAGCTGGCAGCCGAAACAATAGTGGGAGTTGATACCCGCCTGTCGATATCGATGGACTACCTTGATCATCTGTTGTACTTATTGATATATATAGTCACGGCTTATTATGGACCTTGTTATGTATGTTGCTTCCACATGTATTCGTTGCAGGTATCACCTTGACAAGGATCTCATCTCGAACAGTCTCTTCCCATGCTATGTAGTCACCTGTATAAGCGCTTCCGCGGGAATCGCGATGCATTATCTCCGTACCCGACCCGAACGCCCGCATAATTCTGAGCGTCAAAGTACTGTTTTCTAGGTCTCGAGATCCCCATTCGCGAGCTGGCAGAGGGATATCATACCTCATAGTTATTTCCGTGCTCAAAAATACAGCATTGGTATCTTAAACTTTCCTCAAGAAAACCAGCAAGTGAAGGTACAAAAAAACGCTTTATGGTATACAGTACACGAACCTACACTAAGTAGTAAATAAGCATACCGCCATAAATAGATACCTCCGGTGGCAACAACAGATCGACGAATGGCAAAAGAAAAAAAAATAATGGAAATCGAAAAGGTGTCCAAATCTAAACGCACACACGAGAACATGAAGTAAAATTGCGCAATCCAACAAGGTATCGCTCCAACGATGGTATCTCCAGGAAGCACGACGTCGATATGAGAACAAGTGGCAACAAACAAGGGTCAGGTCACAAACTGCAAAAAGATTGGATCCTGGAACCACACAAAGACCAAGCCAAAAAAAAAATAAAGGGAAAATGAATAAAGGGGCTGAAAAAAGTGGTTCCACTTTACGCTTAGATACCACTATAAGCGTCGTCACCATTGGTGCTGTTAGCTCTCTGCCTGGTAGCATTTCCATAGACTCGTCCGCTCTCATCCACGTTGGGTGTATAGGCGTGGTAATTGGCGTAGTTGGCATACGCCTCGGCGTTGTACGTAGTCTGAGGCATAGGCTGGGAACTATAAGCTCCAATCGCCTCGTCCGAGTGGCCGTCATCCGAAATTACATTCCTTGTATCCGTAGCACCGATCGCTTCACCGAAGGTATATTGTTGCCTGGGCTGAATCGGCTGCCTTTGTGCAGGAACAGCGCCGCTTGGACCAGCAGCAGCAGCAACCTGCGTTTGTGGGTCACCGTTAAACTGCTGGACGAACGTATCGGTATAATACTCGGCACTGCTCTTTGGCTGGTCGGTATATTGACCCTGGTACGGCTGGTATTCCTGGTGCTGCTCCTGCGCTTGGCGGTACGCATAAGCACCTTGCCCAGCCATGCCTGGACCATTTATGGAGCTGCTGATGGAAAGGTGAGCTGGTCGAGGCTGGAACATCTCTGGCGTGTTGCTGCGTTCGTCTTCCACGATCATTGCAGAGCGACGGAATGAGGCGGCATCGAATTGGCTCATGAGCCGATCCTGCGCACGCTTGCGACGACGCTAAAAATATCGGGTTGGTGATTAGAATATTGCTTGACGACGAGAACAGGGACGTAAGCTTGGACTTACGATGAAGAAGACAAACGCGGCGCCGAGTATTGCGATACCAGCTAGGCCGCCAAAGAGACCGCCGACCACCGCACCAGTGTTAATAGCACCAGTGGCCACTGGAGCTGCAGAACCGCTGGGACTCATACTGAAGCTAACCGAAACGGTGCCGGTACTACCTATACGAGACGTTGGGCTGGTGAGTGCTGGACCGAAATTTGCAGCAGTATTCGAAATGACGGTTGTCCCTGGTACCGGTGTGTTCTGGACGATTGCCTGCCTGGGATCTAAGTACAAGCTTTTTTAAACAGTGATACAACTCACAGGAGTAGATGTACTGCTTGCCGAAGAGCTAGAGGACGAGCTAGAAGCCGAAGAAGCACTAGTTGATGTTACAGCTAATGTTGGGGAAGCCGAGGTAGAAGTCGACGAACTAGACGCCGTCGTCGGAGTGACTACCGGAGTAGTGGAAGTGATTGTAGGAGAGGAGGTAGAAGTAGTGGTTGTGGTTGGAGTTTCGGTGGTAGGAGACTCAGTGGAAGACGTAGAGGTGGTGGTTGGTGTAGTAGAGGTAGTAGGAGTGCTCTCTGGCAAGTAATATCCGATTAGTGATCGAGAGGACGTACAAGCGCAAAAGACATACCGGACGTCGTTGTCGTCGTCGTAGGGCTGGTTGTCGTGCTCGTGGGCCCTCCTGCACTACTTTCAGCCGTGCTGGAACCACCTCCAGGTTCAGCATCTCCGCTAGGTCCACCTGGACTATTACCAGAATCATCCTGACGAACTCTAATCGCACGGTGCTCGAATATACGGTTCATGACTATCTTGAACGGCTTATTTGGGATGTAAAGTTGCTTTTTTGGGTTTGAGAAAGAGCGTGGAAGATGCAAAAGAATGTGGTAGTCCGTCGGTAGGACTGGGAGTTGTTTGACCTCTTGATGCTTCCAACCAGGCCGGTCGACGGTCGATATGAGCTGAGCGCAGGCTGCAGCAGAGGTGAGGAAAGGAAGACAAGGGAAGAACTGCCCACGCTTGGCAAATGAGATGATGATGGTTGCCAGAATGCTCCCTAAGCGCTAAGCGTGAGATCGTGCTGAATTTGACAAGACGTAATTTACTCTTCCCGTTTTAGCAGGTTCATGTACTACGACTCAGATGCTTTTAATTCAAGGTGCATATTCGTTCACGAATATCTACTATAGCTGGCTGCTTTGAAGACTTGTGAGCCGTGGCAGTATCTGGCAGAATCAGCCAGCAATGACGGGATCATTAGTTTCGTGGAATGATGGGTGCATCAGGCAAACGGTATGTGTTTGACTTCCATTTCGCACACATAGCTCCTTATGATAACTGGAATACTGGCAATGGTGCGAACTGGTTCTTCGATATCTTCCCTGGCTTCTTTGCGAGGCTTGCTAGGGCTTGTTGGGCTTGTTGAAGCTTTTGACTGCTGCAATCGGTTGCTGTTGAATTTCACAGGCGGTTTCTCCGAGGAATTTCTTTGTATGTTACCGATCAAAACATTCCAGGGACCTCAAATCAGGAACGTCTCAGGTACTATGTATCCGCTCGATGACCTCTTCACGTTCAGAAGTTCCTTGCGGTCCTACTGGTCACCGCAAGTCTCAAAAGCATTGTGCTTACGGCTTGGAATTCTGCTTGCATGTTGTGTTGTTACATGTACTACTTCCATTTGCGCTCTCAGCTCGAGTCAACATTTTTGACATAAAAGATCGCCATGCTGTACGGAATGATAAACATAGCCGTTCCGTGATATGCATGTATATTACAATCATCATGATAGAAAGATTGGCCTAAACGCCTACCTGCGCACAACGGTCCCAATCCAATACCTCCCCGGTATCAAGAACACCCTGAACCCAAATTTTCCCTTTCGCGTTGCTTTCGTGCAATGCAAACGACCTATCGCCCAATGCCGTTGTACCTACCCAAGCCTTCTCGTCCCCATCCTGTGAATAGATGTTTGCATAAAGGAGTTCTGGAAGACTATCATCTTTTAATGTCGGCCAGGCAGGTTCCGTCTGTTCTGAGCTGTCGGGAAGTCGCTTCGTGAGTGGAAGCGGCGGAACCGAAGTCGCTGTCTCGAATGTGATTTCTTTCGTACTCGGTTCGTAGGCTGCCCAAAGGATCATGGATGTCACTTTGACTTCAGGGAGCGGATACACGTTGAGCTGTCCAACAAGTAACGCTACATCAGCGGGAGAAGGGGTCTCTGAGACCGAAAGTAGGGAGATATTGAGCCCAAGTTTGACTTCTACGTCTTCATCCTCGCAAGCCAGGCGAAATTGGATGCAGATTCGGCTCCACCCATCGCCCAAAAACTCGTCATTCCCTTCTCCCGCTCTGACCTCGACTTCTCCTGTAGACTCAGCCGAAATCGACAGCGAAGTGTCTACTTCGAGTTCTTCCGGCGGCGAGGGTAGTTTGTACACCACACTATATTCATACCACTTGTTTCCCGAGATGACGCAGGATTGGATCGGGATGCGTAGACTCCTGAATACGCTATCCTCTTCGTTGGGACTTTGACCGCCTATAGTAAGCCGAAGCGAGCTACCGCCATTCCAAGCGTCCCCGAACTCCAATACCGGCCTGACATTTCCACTCCCACTTTCCCAAACAGCATCCGGTGATGGCCAAACAAGGTCCCCAAGAGAAGTTTGGTGCCCAATGTCCGTCCACACACGGGAATAAACGACCTTGCCACCAACGAACCACTTTCTGCCAACACCTGGACAGAACGTTGTGTGTAACTTCAATTCGTCCACTCTAGGAGGCGGTTTGGAGTCGAGGTAATGACTGAAAGGCTTCCAGTCTGAATGTTGGAGCGAGCAGTCGGATTCATTACGCTTCCACTGCATCTCTGGTAGTACCACTAAAGATGTGTTTTCATGGTGCTGGAGACCAGTCCAGAGTAGGCGGTCGTATTCAAACCATGTCTCCCAGGTAAAGGTAGGAGAATCTTGGGTCGACTCGTACGACCATGCTTGCCCAAAGATCGCTACGCTCAGTCCTTTCTTCTCCTGTTGAACAGATCCCAGAGAGCCGGAAGGAGTTGGAGAAGGGTTTGCGATGTGATGAAGAGCTTTGTACGCTCCAAAACCTCCGTTTCCATGCGAACCGCGACCCCAAATATCGATGCCAACGTATATATCCTCGAGCTTCTTGTCCTTCAAATTCAAGTTACTGAGATAGGTAGAGGTGAGATTGGGATATGTGTTTCGCCACTAGACCCCAGATTTCAGCGCAGATACTCGAAAGAACTGCCAAGTGTAAGCTCACCGTGTAATTTGTAAAGATACTGTCGCTAGCGAGAAAGAATGGTAGATTGAACGCGTTCAGGCGATCCTGCCACGCCAATTGACCAGTGTAAACCACACTGTCATACCAAACTACCTGCGCCCACTCTCCTACTTGTCTCTTCAGTTCCCTGCGTAGCAGTGTGATCCACGCAGCCATGGCCCTTGTCTGTTCAATCCCACCTCGCAGAGGACACTCAATATTGAGTATGTAGCCATCGAATCCCCTCTCCTTCGCCAATGCAGCCAATTTCCGTGCATAATGCGACGAGATCGGTAATGTTTGCGTATTTGGAGCCGATGAGGTTGTAGGAAGCTTCCCGACCAAAAGCCTCAAACAGTCTGGTTCAGCTGCGTCATGCTCGAATATCAACGTTCCCAAAATTTGAGTTCCTTGTCGATGCGCAGCTGTAATCCATCCAGCAGGGGGTATGGTGACGCGATTATGAGAGAAGTAGATGAAGGTGTCGCAGATGTGGAACCAGGGAAATGTGTAGTGTATGTTGTGTGGATCCTCCGTATATCCACCCTAATAACTCGTTTTTATCCTCAGCCGGGATATGAACGTGAAGCATTCCACACCTTGTAGTCATGGCACAACTAGAGAGCATTGTGATTAGTTGTGCAACGTTACTTTGGTAAAGTTTGACGTACAATAAGCTTTCTACTGTTTGAAGAGATACGTGGAATATATCGCAGCACAGATGGCGGCGAAGAGTGTTCAGGAATCCGGTGATTGTCTAGCTCATCGAGGGATTTGAAGTAGGCCGGCGATATCGATGATGGTGGAGGATGGTTGATAGGCATTGCCAGCGTCTCGCCTGCGATGTCATCGATGTTGTGATTGTCTGAAATTTACCTAGCAGCCTAGCAGAGTGACAGGGTCAAACTAAGAAGTAGGTATAAAGTACGGAAATAGTCATCATGTCATCTAAATATCCGTGTACAGTAGTGGCGCGAGCATAAGACGAATAATAGGTAAACTGAGTCTACGACTGTATCATTTTCTCCAGTGTCTTCAGTGCCTCTTCTCTAGATAATGCTGTGATAGCTGGTGCCATGGCGGAAACGACACCTTCTGATTTGCCCATGGTAGCATGAACAACAAGTCTGGCAATGACTTCACCCTGGAATGGCAATGTGAATTCAAACGTTCAAGGACTAGAATGTATGTTTCGAAGGTCTCACCAACTCAACTAGACATGCGACAACAATCAACCTATAGAGTCATCAGCTTGAACGTACGAAGACTAAGGAGAAGGATAAGGATACTTACCAGATAATGATCCACTAATTGTAAGGAGTAAGTCACAACTCGAATACCATCCAATGTAAGAACTCACCGTTATGCGCTCCATTGCAGAATTATTCAAATGGTCATGTATAGCATCCAACTTTAGGCCCATTCAGCGCATTACCATGCATACACACAATATAGAGAACTTACAAAGTCACTAGCGGTCACCAGTTTCTCGTTCAAGACATGCACTCGAGGACCGATCTCCATGTACTCTCTAACAGCATCATAGAGCTCTTTCAGGCTGGCTTCATCCCAGAATAGTTCTGGAACATCCAGAACATTTGATACAAGATTTACGTCCGTCCGGAGCTTGAAGAGACGCCCAGTCAGCTTCAGTGCCTCATGCCGCTTGAGTTGAAGAGCCCCGGCAGTAGCCATCTGCTTTGGAATAGAGTAGGTTTGTGGGGACGAAAGAACTCGCTGGGCATTTGATTCGAAGCGTGCTAGGAGCGTCGATTGTGCGAGGGCATGAGCAATGGACAACTTGAGGAGGTGGGAACGAGACTTCAAAGCTAAAATGACAGTCAATACACCAACGTACAAGCACGTCGTGAAAAACATACTAAAGAAGTCGTTGTAGATGCGTGGATACGCGATATTAGGATCGTGCTGTAGTCAACGCGTTGGTTTCATGTAAATTTGGCATAAGGGATGGTAAACTCACCGTAAAGTGACACTCCTCGATCTCCCAATCGCGTTCAGGGATCTTTCGCCTCATTATACCTGCATTATCCACATCTTCTAATATACTTTTCTCCTGTACTTCGGTGAGACCAAAGCAGACAACCACCCCATACTCAAAAAACACCACTTCCGCACTATCGTCATCCGGAAGACGAGGGGGATCAGGCTGGCGTGGTGGATACGTCGCAGGAGCCGACGTCGACGGTTCTCCGTGGTATGCCGTAGCATCTTCGTGGTCAGAACTAGGGCTTATCACCGCTTCTACATCTGTTTCTGACGCTGATGCATAGAGCTCCGTCTCTGAGGCAGAGGTATATGTGAACGGAGTAGCAGGTGTGGGTGGTCCGGGATGGCGTCTAGTCTCCGTCGGTGAAGACGTCATGTAACCGTCGTTGTCGGGATTTGGCTGAGTTGCTCCGGAGTTGTAGGCGAAATAAGATCCTTGATATCCATTCTCTTCAGCCTCAGAGAGACGGTTCATGATTGACTTGCCGTCGTCAGCAGGCGGCGCCGAAGAACGGACGTTGGCATTGGGACCGTATCCCGGGAGAAGGGGTAAATGATACATCTCGACGCAAAACTTAGTATTAGTTCGAAGTAAGAGTGAGGACCTACTCACCACATAGAGTGCCTCATCAAAAACTCTAGGAGCCACGTTGTGTTCTCGTTTCAAGAATGAGGCCAGTAACTTCATTTTAAACGCTTCCGCAACACAGTAAGCCGTTATCCTCTTGAATCCTGCCTTCTCCCTCTGCTCCTTGTTCATCTTTTCTCCTTCATTCTTATATTCTTTTACTCTCACGCCTGCATCCGTCTCGTATCCCAGCGTGAGGTCTTCATCTGAGCTTGGAAAGGGTTTTGTCTGCGGACCTTCCGGTAGAACGACGAGTTTCTGGGAAGTTTTGGATGTTCGCTGTGATTTCTGCGCGCCAGAGGCCGTCAGGCCTGATATTGATGCCCTTCGTGGTAGCTGCGGGGGTCCACCAGACGATGTTTTACGAGGGGCGTTCAATGAGGAAATCCGATGTTTCTGTTTCCGACGTGGAACAGGAGTGGCAGCTGCTATTTGCACAGTGCTAGTGGGTCGATTTCTTGGGTTCATATTGACGTCCAGCTCGACATAGAGAATGTGTGCGTCGTGCTTGTACCTAGCAGTTCGATGCTGGTGGTCGAAGTCAAACGTGCGCCTTTGAATTGATGACGGGCCAGTGACACAAGCGCTCGGTCTAAATTCTTGGCGCTTACTATTAAACAACCTTGTGTTCTGCTAAACTAGATTTTCGTTAAGTACCAAGAGTACAATATAGTACAGTACACATTCAAAGTCCGTAATCCTTAATACAGCACATCTTTCAAAGTCCAGTCCAAGCCGATCCCCAACGCTTTGCTTCAAATTTACTTCTTTCCCGAATTCAGCCACTTATCGAGTCCCAGTCCCTTGTAGATTTTATCGAGACCCTGCAGAGTAACTCAGCCCAAAATCCAGGGTGAGAGCTAAGACGAACTTACGGTTGCGGAGACAATGCCCTTGAGCAGACTATCAAGGCCAAGCCCACTGAGCAAGTTTCCGACGAGATTCAAGACGCCGGCAAGCAGTAGTCCGACACCTCCAACGATTTGCGTCAAAGGCTCTGTATCATGTCGTTAGTCATATTCAAACAAAAAGTTAACATCACTGACGACCGAGAGCGTCTAACAAGGGGCCGAGATCCTTTTTGGCCTTGGGGAAGCTGTCCAATTTGTTCCTCGCCCACTCGATTGTTCCACCGACTTCCTCCAGCAACTGTGAACATATCAGTTCATGATTTCGCACGGTACAGCACGTTGTTACGTACGACTTTGAGCGCCTCTGCCAGGCGCTGCTCTTCGGGAGTTGCCCTATGGTCCTGAACGTGCCTAGTGGCCTTGTTTGAAAGGCGTTTATCAGGGTCGGCTCCCTTGATGGCACCTTGCGTTTCGTTGAGAATTTTCTCGGCTTGTTCGAGAAGCGGTTTGACTTGTTTAACAAGCTCATTCTCGTCGCGGTCTTCCTCCTTCCTAGCGTCCATATTCTCGATGTGCTATGGGCGCGGCCGTCAGCGGAGTTAACACATAGATGCCGAGAGATGATTACCTTACGAATCATTCTGGTAAGGGGTACGACACGAGAGTTTGCATCTTCGATAAGAACGGCGAGACGTTCCGCAAGCTCCTTGTCTGCCTTCTTTTGTTCTGGGGTGCGCTCGTCGCTAGTGCTGTCGGTAAAGCCAGCATCGGAGCGGTTATCGCCAGCATGTTGAGGGAGTTGGATATCAGCGATGTCGCCTTGAGACATGATATTGATTTCTATTAGATGAGAGGGCGTTTAAGAAGAGTTTGATGGGATTTCTGTTGGCAAGGCTTGCAGACCGAGAGATTTAAATCTTTGGGGGTGGCGCCGTATTCTAATGGGAGCATGGAAAGTGATATCATGAAGGGATCATCCAAATATCATAAGAGTGGACCTTCATGACATGCATGGCCAGTTCTGGATAGTGAATAAGCCCTTTCACAGGTGCCAAATTCCCGTTAGAGCATATCGGCGTGTCGTGGTGGCGCGCCATGCTTAATAAGCTAACGACAACCACTGAGGCCCAGAACAGTAGTGGTGCAATCTGTTTGGAAGGTATCCAACTTCCAACGCAATTGACCTGCTTCAGCTCCAAGCGCAGCATGAATCAAAGTAAGCAACTAGCAGAGACATGTACGTTCCACGATTCACGGCACAAGTAAAGAACTTGACAGCGGTCTGAACGCTACGTATGCATAGCTGGCAGTAGGAGCCTAAGGAGGTTTGGAACTCGATCCAAGTTCTGCCATTCTGCACTGAGCCGAGCGACCAGGCACAATCAGGAAGGAGGTCGATGTAAGCGACGTCATTGTGGCGGTGCAAAGCTCAGGAACCATTATGTCCCTTTTTCGAAGGGCTTCATTTGCAAATTGCTTCCGTTGAACGACATGACTGTTTTTTTTGGAAGAAAAACACTTCGTTTTCGACTGTAGAACGGAAAAAAAAAACAGCGCAAATTCAGCAAAGCGGGAGGACGATGCAATGAATGACATCACTGGCGGTTGGTTGCTACCTTTGAGATTGGACCCGGTAAAAAGCCCCGAAATAAGCTGTCCTTACTTACCCCTTCCTATCGCAGTCAAGCACAAGGTTATTTCCCAGCCAGCGTCAGAACATCATGTAGAACTCCACGCGAGTCCCGCCTAGTCATGAGCTCATATTTGCGTCAAAATAGGGCAGTTCCCGAATTTAAATAGACAAGCAATTCCACACACCTGATAATCTTTCTTTCCCACTTATCCCCCCAACAACACATATCAGTCACTTCGCAAAGCATATCCGATTCCCAGCATGGCTGAGCCTCAAAACCCAGGCAATCAATCTCGTTCTCCGTCCGCCGGTCCTCCTCCAGCTCGTCAACAACAGGGCCCTCGCTCGCAATCTCGTCGTGGCAGGAGTCGGACCCCACGAAGTGTCTCTGCTGGTAGCAGTGCCGGTGATGCCGATTCAGATGCTGGACCCGCACGACAGCAACCGCCCAGACGTCGTCGTCGCCAAGGCGGAGGTGCTGGCCTTCCCGGTGTTGATGAAGTTGATGATGTTGGTAAGCAAGTGACCAACACAGCTAAAGGGGCTGTCAACCAGGTCGGTGGCGCCGTTGGGGGTTTAGCAGAAGGTGACGAGGGTGGAGGCGGAGGGCGGAGAGTCGGGCGATAAGCCTTTGAAGCTTCGATTGGATCTGAACTTGGACGTAGCCGTCGAGTTGAAGGCCAAGGTCCATGGTGACCTAACGCTATCGTTGCTGTAAGTTGTGTTTCTCTAACAACAAGTTCCTTCTTATTGAACCTGGATGTAGTCGCTAGGTTCTAAAACCTACACTTTTGGGATGTAGTTGTTGTCGCCTGTGCAATGTGAGTGACGGTCTTTACGGATGTCTCCTTCGACTTGCTGATGTTATTGCGCTATCAAGATGGCCAGGTCTTGACGACGTCACGACGTTTATGACTGCATGGACAAAAGGCAATGAAACTCAGTATCATATCACTTAACTTAATCTGATTGACCAACTTACCTGGACATTTGTATGTAACTTGTCCGTGTAAATCTCGTCTGCACGAAATAAGAAACGAATGTACGATTTTGCACACACACAAGAGCGTTCATTGACATGAAGAGCAACCCTGATGCATCCGTGAGTTTTTAGTACAGGTAGGAATCCAGTCAGATGTAGTGAACGTGAGGTTAGAAATGGATATTAATACTTGAAAACCTAAGCAGCAAATTCGCGGGGTCTCATCGACATCGGCAGGCACATCAACACGTAACCGGTAACCAGTCGCGACTCGCAGCACTACGACTGGGTTCTAGTCAGTTCTCCGCGTGAACCTGACCCCAATGTTCGCCACGCATAGGGTGAGAGAAAACTTGGGGACCAAACACCTGCTCTTCCAATCATCTTCTGCCTCTCCGTTTCGCAATAAAGGACTGATTCTCCAATCTCGCAAAAGCAGCGCGAGGAAACAGATGGCTTCTGTGGTGGCAAACTTTCGCCCAATGCAGGCACGGGGACCTAAAAGAGGATATCAGCACATGTTATTCGTGGATACGGCCGCGGGAAAAGGAGGAGCTTGACGCACCCACACTGAACCCAGTGAACAATTCAGAGTCATTGGGTATGTCATACCACCTGGATGGCTTGTACTCCTCAGGGTCTTCGAAGTAGCGAGGATTGCGATCTGACGCAATGCAAGTCGTAAGGGGAAAGTGTAATCAGTTTATCCACACTCTAAGACTCACGAATTCCAATCATATCAACGACCACCTGTTCAGGAGAGCATTCTTTAAAAGTATCAGGGTACATAGCCGACCCAACGTACCTGTGTTCCTTGACTGATAGGGATTGACTCCTTTTGTCCTAATTTCGCGCCTTCAGGGTCCACTTTGGGGTCAGCGGGAATTTCAAGAACAGTGTCTTCTGCAGCCTCTCGAATCAAGATATGTCCACCAGCTAATAGGGGACAGCAGGGTTAGTTGACTTAGTGGTCCAGATTGATGACAGCCACTCACGAAGTAACCGTACTGTTTCGACAAACGCTGACATCACTTTGTTGAGATTTCCATAGTCCTCGAATTCCTATAGGAACGGAAACTCAGACCGATCCAGAGACAATGATATGAGCAACGCACGATGTCTCTGTCACGTCCGACGACATTGATGATGTGCTCATAGATTTCTTCCTGTACTTTAGGGTTGGCCGCCAAATACCCGAAGGTCCCAGCAAGAGCGTTAGCTGTGGTTTCTGGGATAGAACGACCTATTAACACGAGCAAGAGAGCGAGAGGTAGTTAGAAATGAACCATGGCCAGCTAAGAGAAGTAGGAAGACATTGCCAATCTGGAAAGGAGAAAAACCTCGTCAGTTGAGGATACCCATGATGGGAAGTGCTAACCAGTTCTTCGTCGTCCAGTTTATATTTTCCCTCTTCATCTTCGCTTGCTTGCACAAGCAGGTTCAACAGATTATTCTTGACGGCAGCGTCGCTCTGGTCTGACTCGTGCCCTGCTTGCGAAGGGACAGAAGAAATAGTCGCCTTTCGCAGTTCGATCTGTTCTTTCATGAAGACACTGAGTTCGACATGGGCGTCATGAGATTCTTGGATCCTGTTCGTTGGATGAGCAATAGCTTCGTGGTTGATGGGGAAAGTGTGATGATCCTGACCATTTGAGAGGGAGAGCTTTCAACCATTTGGGCGCAAAGAGGGTGAAAGTGACGGAGTCGGCAATGAGGCGTAGGGCGCCTTGAACGGTCATACTGTTGGAATCTTGAGTTCGGGGAGGCTCTGACCTGTGATTCCAAGATTAGCGTTGGTGTTTCAGATAAAACCCATAAACGTACCAGCTCCCAGGAAGCCCAAAACCGCACGTCCCAACCAATATGAGAGCCAACTAAAGAGCGAGATGTAGCTTCAGCAGTACATATGAAACAGGATCCGAACCTTGTAGGTGATAGATTGCACCGGGTCCACTTCTACGACGCTTTTCGCGGCCCAGTCTTGCCCAGAAACCATCTCTTTGTAAATTTCTTTCGTCTTGTTCCATACGAGCCGATACCTAATGGTCTCCTGAGTATGATCCAGATGTCGAAGAATCAGAAAACCCACAGCTTGATATTAAACGCAGGACCCATGACGCGACGATGTTTCCTCCAAACTTCTCCATTTGACGCTGCGAGATTGCTTCCCCAAAGCCTTACATCGATATCGACGTTCAGCATGAAGTGCGGTGTAAGGAAACTCAGATGGCGTACCGGAGTGCACGGCTGGATGTTATAGGTTTGAAAAACAGTCCCTTGGGACCCCCTGATTCTATTTGCTTCGCAACTTCAAGGTTGTTGGTCCAAATATCGGGTACACCTGAGATAAACGGCACTATTGACAGGTACTCCCTTTCCTTGTACACTAAAAAGGGACAGGATTGACCATGACTGAAAATTTGGGAAAATAGGGCTACGCACTATCGTGTCGCCGAGTAAAGTGCACGTCTATCCCAGTATTCCACCATTTCGTCGGGAGAACTACGCCTGGAAAGTCAAGGGGCGCGAATGGGGGCCGATATCCTGGAATATAGTTCACAGTCTGCAAAGAACGATGAGCAACCACTATCTATAACAATTAAGAACAAAACTGACTCGGAGAGCATTGAAAAACTTGATAATCCGAGAAGTAACAAAGACGACGAAAATTCCGACGACGAGACCCGTGCGTGTGTCCATCACCTTGATATTATGGCGCTCTAGAGAAACAATCTTCAGTATGGATTTTGCTTTCTATTGGGGTCGTCCTCTAGAAGGTGGGAAGAGCAAGAAACCAGACCGTCATATGAGACAAATCAACATATCATTATATTATCGCCGAGTGCCGCTCCTTCGGAAAACCGTAACATACGAAGTAAGCAGTGGTAGGAATCAATTATCAAGATATCTTGCGTCCATTGATGGAATCGTGTGACACGGTGTTTTTACGTTACCGGAAGGACAGTTGCCAGTTGATCCAGTGAAGGTCGTGTATGTATAATGTATTGGACAATCTATAGAGGGTACGGGTACAGCTAATCAGTTATACAAGAACATATAGCAACTATTGTATGTGTAGACAATGTCCTCAACGGATCATCGTTCACTCTGGACAATTTCCCAAAATCACAGCTTGGCCAAAAGCAGACCGATCACGATGTAGATGATCGTCGCGGGAGGTGTAACGATACAATACGACCAAAAGATAGTACGACTGATCAGCCGCTCAAACGCGTCCCCAGAAGCTGCTTGCGTGATCTAGATTTCCAATTTGGTTGTGAGTTTCATCTGGCGCGATTAATATAGTGCGAAACACGAACCTGAGCGAGTGTCAAGGCTGGAGGCGAAGAAATCAACAGGACATTTGATACAACGAAGACTGGGCTACAAGGGAAACATGAGTAAAATGCAGGATCGTGGAAGAAGGAAACGCATACTCGTCAAACACTCTTTGTATGTCGAACTTCGCGGAGAACGCCATGAATGGCAAGAGAAGGAGTGGTGTGAGGATCATCCTCGAGGCAACAGCAATGATCACCGTCTTGGTTTCCCCAGGTCGTGCCACGTTATCTTGACGTTGTCTGGCTTTACCGTGGAACATATCCCGCACGCTCTGCAACAAAGTGGAGGTAGAACTTGACTCCAGCATGGACGCGGTGGTGCCATCACCGTTCAACTGTTGAGGTATAGTGGTCTCCTTCTCGTCCTTCGTAGGATAGAAATATGCCCCAAGTACGATCAGAGTTACTGGAATAGAACAGTTACCAGCACTTGTCAATGCACCCTTAACAGGTTGCATGTGCATTTCGAGCGCGTGTTGAACAGGCTGAATGAGGGCGACTATGATCGACAGTAGGGCTGCCCAAAGCGGCACGGTCATGAATTCATTGAAGGCTACCCAGGCGCGATGGGCCCTGCGTTTGCACCGCCTGAAGAAAGTGCGTAAGGGGGATGTAGAGGATGCTGGTGGTTGTGAGTGATGGTGTATTGGTAAAGGTCTTGAGTTTGAGTTCTCGGCAGTGATAGTGCCTGCCTCGTCATCGGTTGTATCGTCGTCAGAATTAAACGCCGAGGGTGCCGCCGATTCTATAGAAGGTAATTGAACGCGGGATTGGTTAGGAGAGTTAGGGAAAGAATTGTAGAATTTGGATTGCTTGCGAGCCGGTTGTGGGCGAGTGTGGGTATCATCAACGACGATCGAAGGTACAGATGGAGCAGTGGCCGAATATTCGGAATCAGTAGTCGGCTCGTTGAAAGTTTCTTGGGAAGAATGAAGAGGGTCCTCGGTGTCATCAGGCAGTCGAATAGCACCCTCATCATCGGCTTGAGATAAGAGACGAACACCATAGCTCCATCTCAACTAATGAAAGAGGGTAGGTACCATCAGTCAGAGAAAAAGGTAGAATGTTCATCGGTGACGTGACTTACAATCATACCAAGAGTGCTGTATAGTACCAGATAGGTTAGGGCTCGACCGAGCATAGCATTTTTGTTGTCGTCTTTGCTCCACTTTAGACCATGTACCGTAACGACGAGACTCTGCATAAGGGCAATGGGTAGAGAGTTCGAATTCATGAACATTGATGCTGCCATAGCGAATGCCCTATAAAAATGTCAATGACAGAACCTTGCTAGATAGCTCGACTGATGTGGCGCACCTTTGAGACTTCTTCAACCGGAATATCGTCCCAAGTATGTATGAGACGGCCATCGAGACGACAGTCACAACGACGAAGAAGATAGGTATAATCCATAGCTCCCTCAACTTTTCTGGAATTCGAGCATTCACATCGTAGAGCCACAGAGAGAAGGCTGCAGCACACACCAGGAGATAAGAAGAAAGCGACTTTGGAGAAAAGCAGAGCAGGGGTGAAGAGAGATACATTGAGGCGATTGAGTTGCTATTGGTGACGTTTTAAACAACTTTCATGAGCGGCATAAATTTGGGAACACACCTTCTGGGTTTTCTTATCCAAAATCCCTTTTGAAGCAAGTATATATCCAGCAAGACATAGGAGAAAGACCTCTAGAATTGACTGCAAACCGTGTCAGCGACGTATAAAAAAAATTCCTGTTGCACACACCGTGAAAACGGTCAACAGAAGGGGCCCGAGAGGAAGAGATTCCTTCATCTAACAGCACGCAGTCCTCTCACAGAGTCAGAAGCGAGTTGAGCGACTGGGCGATAGGTTGAACAGGAATTTAAAAAGAAAGAGCCAAGCATGTCCGCCCGCGTTTCTCCTATCATAATTCCGGTCAAAAGCACACACGTGCGATCCACGCGTTTGGCCTGGACCAAGCGTGACTAGCACAGCAACACGGTCGCGAACTAGATCGACCCCTTTCTGAGCTGGTGAAAGCATCAAGGCGCTGCCGCATCATTCAATGGATGATTATACCGTGGATTGGCCATCCATATGCAGAAAATGTTGTGATTTTCCAGTTCCAAACCTCCTTTACCCTCGAGCGTGACAGCTCTGTGACGTTACGTAACTTTACGCTGTGACCTTTGACGCTCATCGTGACGCAGCACTGAATTCAACAACTCCATCGCTTGCAAATCGCTACTCCTTGGCCTATTCAGACTCGGGCATCCTCGTCATATATAGCGTCAACCCTCAACAGGAAGCACTCATGGCGTGGCGCTGCTCAGGGAAAACGAACGCAGAACTCATTGCCAATATGGCCAATAACGGAATATTTCATTCGCAGCGTGTTGCACAGGTGTGTTTCATTGCGCCTCAGACTCGCAGTAATTACATTCCTTGTATTATGAGCAGGCAATGGCGAAAGTCGACCGAGCAAACTATGTTCGACGCAAGGAGGATGCCTACGAAGACTCACCCCAGTTGCGGAGATTCGCTTTCTTGTCCGAGGAACCGAGCTGAGAACGACATTTACTCTAGGACAATCGGGTACGGAGCAACCATCAGTGCACCACACATGGTTAGCAGGTCCTCATTGTGCACTAGAATTAATGCACCCTGAAAGTCGTGTTGTACTGTAGCACGCTTATGCCGCAGAGCACCTCCTTCCCTACCTGAAACCCGGAGCTAACGTTCTCGATATTGGGAGTGGATCTGGGTATCTTGTCGCGGTCCTTCATCATCTTGTGGATGGTGGAAAAGTTGTCGGAATCGAACATGTTGAGGAACTGGTTGACTGGTCTATCAGTAACCTGAAGAGAGATGGCTTGGGTGATGCACTGGAATCCGGGGCAATCAAAGTAATTGCGGGTGATGGGCGTAAAGGGTCTCCAAGCGACGGTGGGTCCACTCTTGTTTTCGGTCGTTCGGGTTACTTTCCTCTACATTCTAGGTCCCTACGATGCTATTCATGTTGGCGCCGCCGCACCTGTTATCCCAGATGCGTTGGTAGAGCAACTTGCATCTCCGGGTCGAATGTTCATTCCAGTCGGAACCCTAATGCAGAACATCCTTCATGTTGACAAGGATTCCGACGGAAAGGTCACACAAAAGGAAATAATGGGTGTTCGTGTAAGTCCTCCGCAGCCTCTTTGATGAGCTAGTTTTTAATTCAGTTATTCTAGTACGTGCCCCTCACGGACAGAGACAAGCAGATGTGAAGCAGGCCAGTTAATTCGTTGTATAACAACCATCGTGTATTATAGGGTCAAGGAATGTGATTAGTAGCTCTGAGTGCTAAGGCCTTCCCAACAAACCGTATAAGGCCGTGGCTAGAATGGATAGGTCCATATGGATTCCATGGCACATTTTTTCTGTCCCAGCGCCCACATCAGTCCCGTGGCCGCTTTTCTATCAAGGACTATCTTGTGTTGGCACACTGTGGGCTTATTTGGCCGTACGCCAATCTTCGAGTAGAATGACGTCGAATTCACATCCTGTTTTGCGGGTCGTGTGAGGGTGCATTCCTCACATTTTCTAGTACATATAATACATGAATCCGCGAAACTGAGGATGTTACAGGGCAGCCAAGTATAGCTACGAACCAATGTGATACTGTTGGCCGAGACTTCGATCAGTCATGCAAAGTCATGCAACAGCTTCAATTGACGGCTAGCGGAACGGACAATCACCGTGGAAAAAAGCGACACACAAGCTGACTTTTCCCCATGACGGTGGAGCTTCGCCTTCTGCCCCGACTGTGACCTGATCTCTTTCCATCCCCCATGGTCTCTCACAGACTTTCAGCAGCAGTTGCACTGCTGCTCGACCTTCCTATCCTATCCCTCGCATATTCATGGAACTTTAAGGAGAACCCAAAGCAATGCTCCGACCTCACTATCGAAATCACAGGCAGCGACGGCAAGCCCCCGTATCGTGTCCTTATCATTCCCTTCGGTTCCACCCCACTGGCAAATAATATAGAAGCAAGGCGGATTATGGAGCAGGCGTTTCCCTCAGACACCGCAACATCAGTCACTTTCCAGCTAAAGTACCCAGCAAACTCTCAATTCGTCGCTGTGGTGAGTATCACTTACCCTTTTGGTCTTTTGGTGCAGAAAACGGTGGCTTGGAGATTTGGTATTCTTTCTGAGTCTGGGTGTAACTACAGGCTATGGATGGGTACAATGCTGGATTTCATTCTTGGCTACATTGTCCACTGTCGTCATCTGTCAAATGACATTCATTCACTCACACCATCATTCAGGTCAGCGACCAAAATGGCTTTGGTTCTGGAGGAACCAGCGCTGCAGCGCAAGTGACTTCATCAGACGATTCCAGCTGCTTCGACTCGACACAATCAGTTCAGCCCCCGTTTTTCTTCAACATTGACCCTCCAAGTGTCGTTGAACAATGTAAAAGTACACGATTATGGTGGGACCCTGCGAATGTGACAGGGTACGTCCTCTGGTCAACAGCTCTGTGTCTAATCTCATCACCTTTATCCACGTAGCGACGTCAATTTTGTTGGTGTTATTCCCGGTGGTGAATCCTTCACGATACCGCCAGGATCACTCTCGACCCAAACTGGAACCGGGACTGGATTCAGCTGGGTGCCCAATATCCGTGAGGGTACAACCCTGAACATCGTATGTGGCGATAACCGCGGAATGGGAAGCGGTGGCAGTCTACGGACTACAGTCAGCAATAGTCTTACGAACAACAGCACATGTTTGAGCGACACTAGTCCAAGCTCTACTGCCGGAAACCCTGCAGGAGGCACGTATCCTACCGACAGCAGTGGAAACGAGACAGGTGGCGGGAGCTCAGGCAGGTATGTCGTACATTCCACTTTCGTGATCCGCTTTTACTGATGCTTTTTAATCTTCTTTTTTTTACCCAGTAACAACACCGGTGCTATTGTTGGTGGTGTCATCGGTGGTGTCTTCGCCATCCTTGCGGCCATCTTGATCCTCCTCTTCTTCCGCAGACGCAGTCGCGGCCGCCGTTCTCACGAAAAACCTGTCGATCTCCTCAATGCCGATGAAGGCGACGAGTCCCACCCTCGTCAGGAACTACCACAGTACTACGAGCCCGAACCATTCCTCATACCCGATCCGACAGTCGCCAGTTCTGATCGGGCTAGTTCAGATGGGCGTCCGTTGAGCATGAGTATGACTGAGAGGAGTGGTACCCCTGATATTACATCGACATCGGCAACAAGAAAAACTGCTCCTCGACAATTCAGGGCAGTCAATATCATCCAACACGACGATGCGGGTCCCAGCCAAAAACCTCCGGGAGAAGAGGAACCAGAGACTATCGAGCTACCTCCTGCGTATACGAATATCCGGCAATAGAGGGAAGGCGTGGGTTTCTTCGCTCTTGGTCCTACATGTTTTCGGTAATTCGCAATGGTCTGATGTCCTCTCGTGTATATCTCGCGCTAGTCTCCATGTCTCCGGTTCTTTCCAATATGTTTACGACTTATGATCCTCTAGTTCTCACTCGTCGATCCCACACTTTCCCTTATCATGGTATCGCGTTGTGCTATTCTTGTTTTTGGTGTTTGGTGTATATACATCCCCTACATTATTCCACGCGTACAACACACTTCGTTCACTCAACCTTGTCTGTCAGATATCTTACCTTTTTTCGCTCGTTCCATTTAGTCTTTTGACAGCACCGTTTTGCGCTCCATTCACCCTTCCCTGGACCCTCATGCTAGCCTACGGACGGACAAATCGAACGCCATCGTTTGCATCATCATTCACGCTTTTACGCTCCTCCTTACCCCACCTTCGTTGCCATTAGGCTTCTATTCCACACAAAAAGACTATTGCTATTCCCATTCTGATTATGATACAAGCACTCCACCTACTGATTCTTCTTGGACACATTCGTATTTATTTATGTTATTAGACATCCTATTGGGTTTTGTAGTTTGCGGTTGGAGTAGGAGTTGGAGAGTTGCAGTGACGTTGATAACCTACGCGTGCAATAAAATCCGCTTGTATGTATCCTCCACATCATGACGCCAAGATTCTCAAGAGGCTTGGAGCTGTTGAACGAGGAGTACGCGTGTTGATGCATGGGTCACCTTTGTTAGCCTTTGTTCTTCAAGACTCTTGCCCGACTTGCTACTTCTGGTAGAATTGTAAGTGCTCCTTATCTGTTGCAGTCTACCTTTCGCGGTTTGAAAAAGAGCTGGGAGCATTCGAATTCAGATTCCAGTTCAGAGTAGTCGTGAAGTCTACAATATCTTGCCAAAGATATTCTTCTGTGCGGTAGTACAGTAAGTACCACCTTTCTAATCTTTACTAGATCGCTATTTCACATCTTAGTGCCATCGGCAGCCACGTTCGCTTGGCCACCACCACCAAAGAAAGCCTGTTTCTCTGCCTGGGCGGGGTCCTCAGTGTTTGCGGATGTCGTGTCCTATGTATCATGATATCAGCAAGTGAAATCATAGGAATCGAAATAACGTACGAGGTCATTGAGATGCTCGTGCATATTGATATTGGTAATTCGGACAGATAGTTTTGGAGGTTCGGAAGTCAAGTCCTGTCGACAATTCATTTAAGCCATGGAGTGGAACCCAATGCTTGAAGGAAGTGAATCACCTTCGCTTCAACAACAGCTCTAGTCCACGCGGTATTCAGCAATCCTCGATAATCCACATCTCGATCGGCATCAGGATCCAGTCTCAGCAGCGCAGCAACCATCTCGCTGATAGCCAATCCGTGACTGGCCAAGATGATATGCCCCTCATCTCCTGCACGTATATGTGGGATTACGCATTCAGCTATTGCCTCCTCACTTCTCTTTGCTAGGTCATCCAGACTCTCTCCTTCAGGGAACTTTTCGTGCCTTTCGTATAGTACGGGATAGACTCCATCCTTGAATGCCTCTTCTGCAGATTTGTAGCGGCTGGGTAAACCAAGGGCCCATTTATGACCCTCTGCGATACCGAAATGTTGTTCCCGTAGCTTGGAGTTGACATTGACTGGTAAATTGGGCGTGGAGGTGTTGGCATCGCGAACTGCCACTGCAGTAGCATGGGCACGAAGAAGCGGAGAGGCATAGATTGCGGTAAAGGGAGTCGTAGAGAAGTAACGGCCTGCAGCAGCAGCTTGCTTTCGGCCTAGATGGTCAGTAAATGCAAATGGAATGTTAGTGTCGCTGGGTGCGAGATAAATGCATGGAACGCGCCTAACTCTGAAAGAGGAGCATCTTTCCATCCTGCCCAGATCGATTTCTATGCCAGTCATTTAGAGAATGTCTCCGAAATACAGTTTGGAACGTGCAACCCACAAGATTATCCTCTGATTCTCCATGTCTAATCTGCAATAGAGTGAGACTCGAGGCTTAGAGAAGAAAACATACTCACGAAAGTAACGGTAAGCATTTCTAGTATTCTTGATGTCTTCTAAAGTGTGGAGGACAAGAAGGTGAAGCAGAGGATCCGGGCACATCGTGGCCGTTTGTTTTCGAGTCATATTTCTGGGCGCTCATCATCATCACAGCAATTATAACGTCTCACTTCGGCCAGCTCCCACCATAGTCCCACACATTGGCCCTCAGGCCTAAGCATACGTTGACTAATATCAACAGAGTATGGCTCTTTTTTTGACCTTGACGCACAACGCGAACTCACGTTGGCCCTAGAAGTTACGCAGTGCCAGTTGCAACCCCGAGGGTTGGTCAATGTTGAGTTGAGACTTCAGTGGGCTCACCAACGCTGAAAGGTACTCAAATTCCAATCATTCTGGTGTTTAAAGTAACTCATCCGTAGCAGTACCCGTAAGAGAAGCCCGAGAAGCTTATATCCTTGATTTCTGTCAATCGCGGCACATGCAATCAAGCAATACCTCCCAAGGTCCCGAAATATCACACAACGAGCATCCAACCTATCTACATCGTGTTCGAATAGGCAAGAGAGAAACATCAGTGGAACGACGGTCAGAACAACGTGAAGATAAAGCCGACTCAACCACTTCCCTTTCGGAAATAAGTGATTTGACGTATCACTCAGATGAATTCCCGGAAGAGGAATGTTATTAACGCTACTAGCTGACCGCCGAACGTAAGTGCGCCACCCCGACTTGCCGCTAGAGGGACCTTTATACACACTGAAATGTGGAACTTGTCTAACTCGTGGGTCCTCTCCGAACCATTGAATTCATACTATTGACCTTCCAATACGGAATTCATATGATACCGGCGTACGAGTAACGAAAGCGATAGGGAGAACATCTCGCCAAGAATTCTGTCGAGCGATGGCGGTGCATTGTTTTATTTGTACACGGGCGCAGGTTTTTGATGTCGTTTCGATGCCGTTTGGGCAAATATCAAAACGAGGTCAAAAAGCTATCATCCGGACGTCATTTAGCTCTATATCAAAACAATACGTTGCAATTTACATCAATATAACATCCAAAAACCTACGCCGGGTCCAGGACATCTCGGCTCCTTTTGGCAACAGTCCGGCTTCCTTCCTTTTCATTCTTTCCTTCCTTTCCTTTTCTGATGGGTAATTTGAACAGATAATATTGCTGCTACCGTATTACTAGCTACTCTACTACATTCAATACCACATAAGATACTGTACATACACAAACACAAGTGCCAATAGCGTATGTATTCCCCTGAGCACCAAGCAGGCACCTTGATAGCATTACGAGTATCTTGATTAGACTTCGGCTTGAAGGTTGAAGCTTGCTCTTGAGGTTGCGAGCGTACTTGAGGTTCGTTGAGCTTAAGAATCCAGATGTTCCAGTACCAGAGATTTGCAAGTCTTGAGGAGTCAGTCCAAGTGTCAGAGCTGGAGAAGGAACAGTCTTGAGCTTGAGGCCTCTTGCGTAGCTGCGAGAGAAGAGAGAAGAGGGATGTCAAGAGGGCAAAAAATTGCGAGACAGCGAAGTTCAACCTGACATAAGCAGTTCGCACACTCTTCTGACTCATTTCTCGTAGTGCCGCATGATGCCGGTCACGAGCTTTCCCATTTTGCCGTCACTCTTCCGAAAATGGGCGGGATTCTTGACCAGACCATTGTTGGAACGATGAAAATAAGGATTGATCGTCAAATTGACAAGAGAGACAAAATATCAAAACGAGGAACGGCCAGATTCATCAACTTGATCGCTATTTCGGGATGGTCAATTGACGAAAAATTTTCCCATCATCATTCTGACTTTTGAACCTCTGGCCGTGTAACGAATGGTTACAGGTCCCGCCAAAATCATTTGCCGAGATCCAGTGCAATATGAAGGCTTCGAGTCGTGTTCCATGCTGCCTATTAGACCCCATCATTACCATGTCTTTCGAAGGATGCTCGAGGTTCAATATCTATGGTGGACACTTCACGAAAGCAAATCACGTATCCCATCACATTGTTCGCAGAAACGTCGTGAACTTGAAGGTGGTACAGAATTCAAAGAGAAATACGCGGACCACTTAGGACGAGGTGAGGAGCCTGATACCTTGAACAAGTGCTGATACAACAAGCCAGTACAATCATGTACGAACGGGAGATGTGTATATCGAGAGGGGTATTGCCAAAACTACAGTTCGGAGAGAGGTGGACGACGCCACAAAAGAGCAATACGAACTCTGGCGGCATATAGATGCTCGCCGTAACCTCAGCGTTGCTCGGCTGAGAGGCGAACACCGAGAGGGCGAATTTCTATATGTTCAACCTGATGCTTTCAAGGTAATCACATGCATCTACTCATAGTGTGTCGAAAAGCTAGCCTTCTACTTCTACAGGCCTTTAGGCAGGAATTTGAGCAATTTGCTCTCGCAAAGTATGTCAACGATCTTCATATGAGCGGTATCAAACACATCAAAAATATACATCTAGAAATGCAAATGTCGCACAGCTTTTCGGGTACAACGATAACCAACATGGCTTACCGGCATTGATATTCTACGATGGTACGAGAAACTTATTCGCTGCCGGTGTATATTCAATCACTATTGTGGATAGCTCTGATCCCCCTTGGACACATTGTCAGAGACAATAATTGCCAGTGCCAGGTTTCTCCACTCTTATACTCATACTTTGCTCACCAGGTACGTCGTCGGCAGTCCAGTTATCGCAGAACTGTATCTGATGATGGGCCTTTTCAATTAGTTCACAAGAATGGAGAGACGTCAGTGGGCCCCCTTGTACGTCTCCTATGTGTTCGTCGTTCCGATCGCTGACCGAACTTATAGGAAATAGGTGCACTGTGGGTTAATCCCAGGACCGGTGCGCTGCAGAAAGGGCCATACATTCAAATACATCTCTCTGATTGGTTCATGCACATCGTCGGGGAAGATACGATGCCTGATGATTATTCCACTCCCCTATCGATCCAGACATATAGCGAAAACACCACCATCTTGAATTATCTCACAAGAACGTCTACCATACGCGCTATCCTCCAAGGAATCTGGCTGTCTTTCAAGGGACTCCAGAATTTGGCCGAGGACGCCACACTCATTCTGTCATGCTTCCCTGGTGCGGTATACAACTGGCACACCCGACATATTGTTGCCCGATGGGCTGGGGCCAGAGACACATGGTATTATGGGATTTGGAGATTATTAGGCAAGATTCCTGATGACATGCGGGAGAGTAGAGTCACTATGAACGATGGCTTGGCACGGTCTGTACGACGTCTTGGGTGGACAGCTGTCGATGGCTCACCACCAGCATAGAGTCACAGTAACACCAACGAACATGCAAAACTTCCAAGAAATCGGGTTCCAGTATGTTCTATATCCTCGAGAGGAACGGGTCACTCTTGCGGAATCGTGGTTTGCTCAGGCATGTAGCGTATTCAAGCGACTCCGGATCCATGAAGATGACTATAAATATTACTGTGCGGCGTCTCGGTATTATGTATGACTTTTCCGTCCGCTTACCTGAAACAGGTATACTCTATGGATTCAATCTTCACCTCGCACGCAGACCCTCCCCGCATCAGGTAGTCAACACATCTCGACAGATCTATCTATTCATCCGACCTGTTCCCCGTCCATCTGACGACGAAATGACTTGGAGGTCTTGGGTAGAGGGCGAGAAGTATTTTTGGTCCTTTGATCCTTCTGGCAGAGAAAAGCTTGCACAGACGGATGTAGAACTGCCGTCATTGACACCCAGATTAGTTGTCTCTCATTATACCTGGTCTCGAAACCACTACGAACTGGTGCACAAACTTCATTGTTATCTCGGCTTTGATCCCGACACGACGGACCTCGCTCGCACCCTCGACCTTCCTATTCTCGAGGCCAATGGCGAAGACAATCGATTCGAAGATCCAAGCACGGGGGCGCCAACCGATGTTGAAGAACGAGGTTCGTCCAAATCATCCACTACTTGATACTAATAGATCAATCGCCGATACGCAGGTGGGCTTTCGACTCGGTCGTCGTCGTCTGCATGTAAGAAGGCAGGACATCAGGTCGATCCTGAAAAGACCAGGTCGAAAATTGCACCCAACACTGCTAGACGACACACCCGAAAAAGCAGACGACCAAAGCGAGAATATGCAGGCGGACCAGAAGATTTGCCAAGAGATAATCCTAGTGCAGTGGAAAACCATTTAAAGGAAAGAAGCCGAAACCACCAACACGCGGTAGGCGAAAAAACGAGGTGACATCCAAAGACACGCTAAAGGAGAGAGAAACTGTATGATTACTATATACCTTTTAGACGCTCTTTGTAGTTATGCAAGGGAAAATCTCAGCGCTCAGCCATCCACTAGATTCGGACCAGGGCCCTATCCCGCACAGCAAACTCAGGTTGAGTGTCATTAACCACCTGCAGTGGTCTAGCCATCCACGATCTTGAGGGCCCACTACCTTTTGTGGAACTACACGTGGGCCCACGTAGAATGCCTGCAGAGTCTTGGATACGATTGCATTTGTTCGAGCCGCAACTCTCAAGGCCCGCTGATATAACAGAGTAGATTGGGTGTCTCGTTTCGGATTGGTTCGGTTGTGTTCATGCATGTGGTGTTGCATGGGGCATGTTGTGTGGTCATGTACTGGCACATAGAGGAAGCGAAAGCGTATGTATAGTGTATAGAAGAAATCATGCAATAAGTGACACAACACCACCGGCTTCCTTGATCTTCTGCCTGCGATAATCTGTCAGTCAGGCACTAACCTGAAAACGAATTGAAACTCACTCTGCCAACTTTGAAACAAACCTAGCCTTGACAATGCAAGGTTTTTGAGGGAGCTGACCATTGCCCAAGACCTTTCCATATCCATGTCTCAATGTGTCGATAACAGGGACCAAATCACCGCTTTGGTTGACTTGTTCAGCAGGGACAAGAGACCAGAGCTTGTCAACGTTGATGATGGGTCTCCAGTACTGGTTGCGGGTGAGGTGGAAGTACCTCATACCAACTTTACCAAAGTAACCAGGATGGTACTTATCGAAGTTAGTTCTGTATGGTATGAATGAGTTGGATATCGTTGAGCATATAATTTTTTGGGTACGCACCTGTGGTGGTGCTGACCACCAGCCAAACCTCTACCACCGGGGTGCTTGCGGTGCTTTCCTACTCTTCCGTGACCAGCAGAGACGTGTCCACGGTGCTTGCGTGTGTTGCTGAACCGAGTCGGCATTTTTTATGGTCTACATCCAAAAGTCAATCAGCGAATCCACCCATGAATCCAATCCGATTCATCCAAAACTCCACCATAATGTAGAGAGACGGCGATTCAAGACGATTTGAGGATACTAACCTTGAGGAAAGGGACGTTGGTCTTGTGTTGCTCGTCGCCGGCGTTGATAGTGACACCCAATTCTGCCTCTCAGCGGAGTGTGAATCTATCGTGGGAATTTGCGGCTTGCTTACCTCAACTCAGCCCGATTTTTTCTTTCCCTGGTTCCTCCTCTCTTCCTCTTTTTGCAAAGGTAAGCGTTTCGTTACTTTAGTTCTCTGCATGATGGTTTTATTCTTATTTATTGTCGGTGATTCTTCGTGATCGCAACTCGTGTTCTGACCCCATACTTCTCGTTCCCACTTAATGTTCATGCTGACCATTTTGACAGGGTACGTCTCTTACTTCGACCTGTGTTGAGATGATTATATAAATCATATATCTGTCAATCCCCCGAGTGGTTCTGTGACGACACATATGGTTTACATGCATGGCTTTATGATCTCCTTTGCTTTCTGGCTTTCTGGAATCTCATGCTGACGCGTCGCCCGTCTGTCCTATAGGTTCTTTGGGTGAGTGAACGCACCATTTGTTCGCTTTTCATGATTATACCTTTTCTGTACGTCCGAGTCTTCTCGAGAGACCACGACGATTCTCCAATACACATGCATGGCTTTATGACTAATCTTTTTTACTTGTCCGTCATTCCTGGATATACGCTAACGTTCTCTTCAGGCACCCTTTACCAACATGAATCAACCAAACCGTTACGAACTCTACGTGCTCGAGGATGGTGAACGTTCGTACGTACTATATTTCTTCGTCTTTTCAAACACTAATCCGTCCTATTCTAGTGTCGAAATAACTGAAGACACCAAAATTCCCAATGCCGCCACTATCAAAATAGTCAAACAGGACCACACCCTTGCTAACATGCTTCGCGCCCAGCTTCTCACCATGCCGCAAATCCTTTTTGCCGGCTATAAGGTCCCGCACCCCCTTCACCCATACTTCATCATAAAGATTCAGACGGACGGGAGCATAACGCCGGAAGCCATTCTCGAGCAAGCGGCGCTCAAGTTAATCGGGACGCTAGCGAGTTTGGAGGGCAAGTTCAAGCGAGAGTTCAGCTTCAAAGAGGTGGATCCCATGGCTGCCAGCGGAGCTGGTCTGGGTGTTGGAGGTGTCGGAGGTGAAGATCCGTACGGTGGCACTGGAGGGACAGCTGGTGGATGGGGGCAGAGCTCGGGAGCAAGGGATTATCTGGATTTCTAGAGAGATCTTATAACTTATGTTTCATGTTTGTGCTATGTATATGTATCATGTATTTCTAGGATCGTTGTACATTGTATCAAAGATGGTTATGCAGCTCACTTTGTCGTGTCCGCGCTGAACTCGAGGTTGAAATCATAGGATTAGGCACGGCAGCCTCATCGTGATTGAACGTTGAACGGTTGAACCCTTGGAGAGCTCTTCGTCCATCCATACCAGACGATCATGAGGCAGAGGGCCGGATCGTTCCATGCCGCTCGAGCTCGGTAACCACGAAGTGTGCCTCTGGTGTGCCCTAACATCGAACATAACAATTTTTAGTACGTATTACATACAACATTATGGATGCTTCCAAAATCATTCCTCTTGCTGAACGTGTGATCTCATGAAAGGCAAAGGTGTGTCAATTAGAAGCCGAAACATTTTTCTGGACGCTTGCGAGCCAGATTCCTAATCCACTTTTCTCGGACCCCCGGGCACAACAGCCCACACAACGATCATGGTTGCCATCATCGCTACTAATCTATAAACCCCTCGTGTTAGATCAACATGTTGCACACGAGACAGCATTCCACTTACATGGGCTGTAATGTACCTATTCCATATTTCCCAGCCAAGGCACCGGTCATGAATGGTAACAAAGCTGCACCGGATTGACCAAAACCGCACACCCAACTAACTGCCCCGGTCAACAGCCAACGAGGTAATATCCGTCCAGCGTGGTTCATGACGATCGGATACATTGGCCCAAGGAGAATACCGACAAGTGCAATGGATATACCAGAGCCGATCAACGAGGGGACGAGCCACACGACGAGCTCGAGGCTATGTATGTTCGGTTTGATATGAATGGAAGATGTGCTGGGACAGAACAAGACAGAACTCACCCGATCGCGAGGAAAATATAGAGATACATCGCGTAACGGTCACCAATCTGAAGAACGATAAAACATGTTATAACTTAGTTCAATGGTGGAAGTACGTGTTACCTTAGCGTTTAACCAAAGGAGACCGAGTCGGCCAATGGTGATACCTGTATACAACGCTCAATATCACGTAAATACAAAACCTTGATACATACCAGCAAAAAACCCGGACGAGATGTAACCCGAGTTGACACCTCCATCCCTTAATCGTAGGATATATGTAGTGATCCAGCCTTCCCTCGTGTTAGCTGTACGGGCGGCGACAAGAAATCCATTGCAAGTCGGACTTACCGCCAATGGTGACCTCCACGCCTACATAAACTAGTACAAAAAGTGACAGTAGATGGACGTTCTTATGTCTGAAGATCGTTTTGAATGAGCCTCCTGCGTTAGTGGCCGGTTCCCCGCTATCCGATTCTTCTGGTAGTTGCCCAATATCCGCAAGGCAATCTATACTAATCATTAGTATAAGTTGAAGATAATAGAATTTACAGGATACCTTCTTGCTTCTTGAACCTGAACGCCAGAGACAAAGAGACGGCGGAAAGTAACCCGATCCCCAGCGCACATAGGAAGTGATAATGCCATCTATTCCCGTCAGAGATGCGAGCAAACTGCGTGGCGGCCAGAGGAGAGCTTAGGGCTCCGATACCTATAACAAACTGCTGTTCAGGTATTCGCCTTAAAGGGGATTTCTGAACGCACCGTACGCGGCATGTATAAAACCCATCCTCATTTCTATATTGTGACGCATATTCGCAACGTAAGCATTTTCGCCGGCATCCTGGGTTGACTGTTCATATTGCGCAAAGTCTCCCTTTCAAGGATCGCACCTGAAAAGCGACGCCTATTCCTGCAAGGAGGTAGGCAGAGACAAACAATGGGAATGATGTCGATGCAGCCTGTATTCCGCTTGCGAGCATGTGAAGGATGGCTCCAGCGACGACCGTCTGATCATGGCATTCTGGTCAGCAGAACGACAGTATGAGCATGACCAAAGTATACCTTCCCAAAACCGAACCGATACAGAAGCGGGACCATCATGGAAGCTCCTATGACGAAACCTGAGCACTGAAAGACGAAAATGAGCGAGACAACCGCATCGTTTACCTAGGATGTGACAAACATTTCAGAAAGCAGATAATTGATTATCTAAAGGTACACGTACGTGATAAAACTCTTGTATTCTTGGGAGTAAAGGACCCGTTGTAGCGTCGCTCCAACCACACAGAAACATCGACCAGAATATTGCACCAAACTGGATCCGAACTTGCGTTTGAGTTGATATCTTTGATGGTCTTCGTACAGCTTCGACGGGAGGTTCCGTAGTGGCTGCATTGGAAGTAGTAACAATAGTGTGATTGTGAATAACACGAAGGGACATTGGGTCTTCTTGAGTATTGTCTTCAAAGCAGTCGTCGCTTGGCTTTGAACGATATGGAAGAGTTGGTAACACATAAACGTCGAGATTTCTTTCTCGTTCACGATGACGTTCGGCTACAGACAGTCCGTCCATGCTGGACGTGAGAGGAAGAGTGTATCGTGAGAGCTGAGAAGAGTTATTACATGCCGGCTTGAGTCAAGTTCCGGAGAATAGTCGGATGAGTAATGCTCTTTGAGAAAGCGTGAGAAATTAATCTTATCTTGATTCTTGATTGGTGCCACAGAGTATACGTAGAACTAGCAAAACGAGGCGTATTCACAACTGAAATGTATATTAAAGCTTGAAAAAAAAGGTCGAAAATAATTGACAAGGCTCCAGCCTATAGGCACCCGGGATCAGTTGACCGCTTGGAACCACACAAGTAGGGAGGGCTGGAGCCCTGCTCGATTACATTTACAACGGTCTGCACTATTCGCAGAAGTATATAGATAGATATACTAGTGAAATATGAGACATTAACGCCGCAGCTGCTTTAGTTTCCTCTTCGCCTTCTCCTCCATACTCAGCTGTTTCTTCCTCTGCGTCGCACTGATGTTGCTCTCCTCTTTGTCTTCTCTCTCAGACTGGGCGATGTAGTGCTCTATGCACTCTTCCATTTTTCTCTGGACGAGATTGGCTTCTGGCTCAATCACCTCTTGTCCAGAGACTTCCCATTGGAAGTCAAACCCCCATCCTTGTGTCACGCCTCCGCCGAGAGACCGGACATTTTTATCGGAAAGCTGAAGCGCGGAAGAAGCAGACAACAGTCCGCCTTCTTCACGCCACCATCTAACAAAGTATGAAGCGGCACGAGCAAGGTCTGGTTCAGCACCTCGTTTGACCATGCCCATTCGTCTCGCGAGGGCATCTAGAAACGTGTCGAGATTATTTGTTGGGTGCGTGCCTTCTGGAAGGAGATGAAGATATGCAGGCGCTATGGATGTGGCGAGACTTAGCGACAGGAATCAGAAGTACCTGACATGAAGCTCGAACTCACAGATAGGATTCAGGACATTCAACCTGTAAAGAAGATACCCGGCGAGTGCTTCCATGTCGTATAAGCCTTCCTTGATTCCCGCTACAAGTACGATGAAAGCGGAAACCGCGATCAGTTTCCATGTCAATGGTCCTAGAGTATAGATGGGGCAAACCAATTAGTGCAAGCTTGACTCCTCTTTCGGCGCCTTTTTGACCCTGCCCGAGAAAGGGGAGCATAACTCCTGGGGAGTCGAAAGCGTAGACCGGCGGATCTACCGAAAGCTTTAACCTTGTCGACAAGGCCTGTGTTAAACCTGGCTGGGCAGAGGTATGGAACGCCTTTGGTGTTCCTGAGGGGATTTTTCAGTAAGGCTAAGAGTATCGCTCGACGAAAAGTCAACATACGGCCTTTGATACCCATATTTCGTAGGGCATTCAATAGCGTCGATTTGCCGACATTAGGCATTCCGATAACCAGGACGTTAAGTTCAGTAGAAAGTGGATACTGCTGTGCTATATCTGTCCAATGAGGAGGCACATGAGATGCTTGCCGTTACGTTTTACACACACGGAGAAGTGCGGATTAGGAACGACGAGGCGTACTCACTAGCCTTTTGCTCAGGTCGCGGATATCCCGCGGCCTGTGCCACGATGCGAAAATGAACTGTTGTCCGGGGAACTTCTTGGCCATGGCATTCCGAAAAGGCTGATTCAGAAATACTATTAGCCTTTTCTTGGTCTCCGGGTTCGGAAAATAGAGCTTACATTCATCCCCCATTCGGGTACAAGGTCCCTCTTATTCAGGACCACTATTCGTTCGCACGCCATTGTATTGTGAAGTCTGTTAGTAGTATCATTAGGGTCGTAGCCTCGCTCGATTCGCCATTTTCGGAGGGCGCCTGACAAGGGTGTAGATAACGGTTAGTTGGTAAATTTCGTACGGATCCGAAGAAGAAAAGGGCCCTCGATATATCACAACAAGGCAACGTGGATCGTGCGTATACCTCTCAAACGGCGGGGATTTCATTCCCGGCGCCGTAAATTTGCTATGTTTGGTTTAGAATAGATCCACTCGTTGGTCCGAGGTTGGGTCGATTGGGGTTGTATGCCCAATACGCCGCTGAGGAATATAGGGAAGAATAACGACACTGATGACACACCTTCTAATGTTCGATTGATGCTGGTTAACGGAAGCCTCGAATCCCTAAGTTCCAGAACCACGTCCGTTCGTGTCAGGAGCGATGGGAGCATTCGAGTGAACTTCATCATGTGTCCTGGGTACCATGATGGTGGAGAAGGGAGGACAGGTAGCGGAATATGAGCCAGGGCCATTTTGAGAGCACAGCGCTAACGGGACAGGCCACACGTTCCAGTACGAATAGACGCTGGTTTTCAGCCAAAGCCTAAGCAAGGGACGAGTTGTATGTCCTGCCACGTGGTATGATAATAAACTAAAGGAAAAGGATAGCTGTACTTGTTGAATTCGGTGGGGAGGACCGGGACCAGGTCTCGCGAAAAAGAGTCAAAAGGCAAGAAGAGATATTTGTGTTTATTTGCTTCCAAAGCGCGACCCCAGAATCGTGGGTTCGGCGTTTTTACCAACATTAAGCGGCGATCACCGGCGCTCAGTTCGCCCGATCGTTCAATAGAAAGGTTCCGTTATGCTAAGGCTGTCAGGGAATGGCTTGCCCGGATTGCTCAGGAAAGAAATATCATGTTTAACAGCATTGGCATATATGTATGGTTCAATGACTTTTCGTTTTCACTTCGAAAAGCATTATTGTAACTAGAGTCAGCTACCACAAAATAAAGCGCCAATCCCTCAGCGAGAAGATCTTTACCACGGACTTGTACACAATCTCGGCGGCCACTGTCAATGTCATTGCGGACGCCCAAAGTATGAGGTTCATCAGTTATCTATATTCGATAGACGTGCATGAACGGTATGTATGAACGAAAGGAACATTATTTAGTTGGCATCATACCACAAGCATCTATCAACCTGACCAGTATGTAGAACAGTCCAGAAACGAGTAGAACCCATGTTATTCGCCCCAAAGGTATAATAATGATTTGTCGCTACAAATGATTGCCTGATGATGAGGAAAGGAATAAGAGGCTGCGTACTATGTAGAGGTTAATAAGAAAGATCGGATAACATTGAAATACACAAGACCAAAACAAAGCAAAGCGATGCGGAGAGATACGATAGATGCGCATAGGCGGTACGACAGAGCAACGGCAATGACGATGTCGACAACATCTCTATTTTCGTAGGCGGGTAACATTTTATGTATCCAGGCTACAAACTGACGAAGTTTGAGAATTTTTGAACCGTTGGATAAAAAGATAGACTCACTTTTTATACCCAGCCGTCCTTACCCACTCCGATAGCATCGAAATTCTTGCCACTGCGTGTCCTTCTCTCATGCAGAATAGGTACAGCATCAAGGTTGATCAACTTTTCTGAAGGTGGCGGCGACCCCTCAACCCAGCCCTTCCAACCCTTCCGTACAGCTACTCGTTTCTTTCGGATTCGTGGTTCAGCAGGCGGGATGACGACTATATCTTCGCCGTCCTCTGGCGTCCTAGGCCTCTTTGAGGATGTCCTTGATGTAGTAGATGAGTTGGATGGGTCGGGAGTCGACTCATGAGAAGAGGGGACATGATATGGTGAGGTGATCGGCGGCGGTGTCACCGACGTCGAGCGGTGAAGGGTTGCAATATGGACATAGGGCCGTGCGGCCCAGAAAGAGGACGTGCCCGTATGTGCATGGTCTGACTTGGGTATAGCACTGCTGCTTGCCATGGGTGGCGCTGATATCGACTGTGGTTGTTGCCGCAACTCCGCCTCCTTCTTTGCCTTTTCTCGTGCCCTCTCTTCTCTTCTCCTTAGCTTATCACGCTCCTTCTTCTCTTCCTTTGCCTCCTTCTTCCTCTTTCTTGCCTCTTCTTCCTTCTCCTCCTCCAAGTATGGCGGTACGCCATTCAACAGGTTTGTCAACACGTCTCGCGTTGGTCGATAATCGAAGGCGCCAGCCATCACGGAGGTTGCGGTACGACGCATACGTTTTGTAGGGCGCATATTAGGCATATTGTTGGGGAGAATAACGGCCATTTAGGACGAGGAAGAGGGGGGGATTAAATAGAGGACGGCAAACCGCAGTGGAGCAAGGTCGTGGTTTGGAACCAATTGTGCTCTGGCCGCTTACGGCACTTTCAGCATCAACAAATACAGCACCATGTGAGCACGTGAATAGGAACTAAAATGGATTTTTTCCTGGCAGTGATCGACTCGAAACTGCTAAAAATTACAGCAATCTATCCCCATTTTGTCATTTTGTCACTAAACCAAGTCAGAACAAGTCAAAACCCTTCAGTCATCCATTCACTTGCACTTTTCCACAGCCATCTCCCTCTCGGGGATCCTTGGCTTTTTTTCTCCCACTTTTCCCTATGTGCCTTCCTTTTTCTCCTATCAGCCCCATCTCGTATGAACTCCTGCTCTAGCTCTCTTTAGTGATCATCTCCTCCGTTCACACCCTGATCAGCCAATCATATTTTTTGTTGGGCCATGAAGGCAGTTCTGTAACACGATGGTATCTGTATCTGATGCCACACCGTTTTTCCCGGGTTTCCGGATCTTTCCCTGTTGACTATATGTGCGTATTGATCATGAATTCTAGGCGCCCCTTCTCTCTTTTCGGCCAATGAATCTTATTCTCTTCATTCATTCCACAGATAACAGATGTCAACAACAATCTTCTCGTCTAGCTGTCCCTGTCCCCGCCAAATTTCCCCTGCGTCGTCCAGACAACTGGACAAGGGCACTACTCTGTAGCCATTGTTTATGAACACGCATCTTATTACAGAAATTCATACGTCCGCTGCACAAAGACGCTCCTTTGTTCTCCAGAACAAGAGATGTCTCCTTCCATGTTCGTATGCTGTCAACAGGTGTGAAAGTTTCCATTTCTCCTGATCACGTTCTGATGACACTTCCCGCGGAACTTCTCGCCAGGGTCTTTTTAAGCTCAACCCCAATTTGTGGCGTCTACGACTCGGGGACTGTGTCCTGTTTTCAGCGGTGTGTTAATGGTATCAACTCCTGTGACTATTCCTTCGACTCCTGGAATAGTTTGTACTGCGCTGCTCAGCAAAGATCAAGTCTTTCCACCCGTCCCCGGACGAAGTTCTAAGGTCTTCCAAATTAAAACAGATCAACCATTTGTCAGTCCCTGCGGCAAAGCGATCACCGTGCTGGAGGCCGAAGAATCTGTTAGGTGATAATCTATATCGTACACACATTTTGGACGTTGCCAGCTCAGTCAAGATACGTATCCATGCGGGTCCGCGTCCCAGCACTGCACGAGGAGCTTAGGCTACAAGGTATCGGGTAGTATTATTCCTCCAATTTATGCATGGTTTTGACGTCTACATCAAGCTCTTGGGGGAGCTAATATCAGTGAAATGAATCATCTTTTTCACTTCGGCGCCTGTAGCTTACCGGAAGGACCCCATCACACGCAACACGTATGGCATTCTACGTATTGTATTCGAGGCCTCCACGTGCCGCTTCAACCGGCCAAAGCGTAGCACCCATTTTCTCGTTCATCGGGAGTCGCCTGGAGTCGCGGCTGTGATCTTGAGCAACATGTGTGGATATTGGGGACCGATCACTAGTCTCCTGCCCGTTATTCGACTCCGGGGCCTTTCCAGATACTGGACGCGTAGGGCGCTCGTCACTAAAGCGCCCGCAAAGTGGCACTGTTAACATCCGTCCATTGATTTTATTCGCAATGGCTTAACAGTTAGACGTTTTGGACAGGACTCGCGGTTCTTCTGAAGGATGATAACGGTGGCTTAGCCAATGGTCATAATCGGCCTACATAGGACACTCCGACAAGTACGTACTACGTTTCCGCACGTCCCCACACTCTCCGCAGTGGATAATCATTAGTATGCTGTTCCTTTTGCATAGACATGGCGTTACGGTAGTGTTACGGTAAGTGGACGTGTAGTCGACCAACGTATAAACTTCATGTAGGTGAGTGTCGGCCCACTATTGGTCATCTTCATTGGTCCTGCAAGTTTCAATAACTGGACTTTGTGTGTCACTGTCATCATTACTATGACCTGCGTACATCAGAGATAGCTAAGTATGGTCGGTATGCACGATGTCGATGACCGCGCTATTTTTTCCTAATCCAGGACCGAAGAGCATGATGATCGTCCAAAGGGAAAATACCATTCCATGCATCATTGTCCATCTAACGACCTAAAAAGGACCGTCGACCCATCAATATTTCACCGCTAGACAAGCTTTATTCACGTAGATGTCCAATTATAAATGTGGCTAACGCACCAAATCTCGCCAGGATCTCCTCTCCCCAACTCTATTTATCAGCCCACCGACTCGGAGCAGAGGACAGGTCCTACTGAAGCGACTGGATTTCTACAGTACATCCTTGTCGTGTCCAATCAAACTGTGTTTAGCCAGTTCGATATCAATAAGGCTTTACCTTAACTACCTACTTTCGATATAGAAAATAAAACCAAAGCAGCTTACGCCTCTCCAATATTAGATCCCCACATTGAAAAGTCGCCATTTATTGTATGGATGAAACCGGTGGAGTATATGAGTGAACCCACGATGAGCGCAAGGTCATAGCAGTTTGGCTATGCCATCATTCAAAATAGCGGGATACACTGTAATCTCTACGTTTACATAGTCACGGTGCTTGGTCGCCATCTGGCCCCGTCACTTCGGTTTCCAACTCCTTCGAGACTTGAGGAACTCGAAGTCAATTTCAGCACCACGGCAAGGTTTGTGACTATCGTCGTGGTGCGCTGTCAGCGAATATTATCTGTCAGTAGGTAGGCCATTTCAATGTTACTACATCGGCAAAGTGTTACACACGTAGCATGCAAGTGCAGTGACTGACGACCCACTTTTGCAAGGCGGTAGCCTTGATAAACCTGTAGTCTGGCACTCAGCCTCGGTTTCGAACGGGTTAGCCCACAGACGCCCCTGCGTCGCTTCTGAGAGTATCTGGTTCCTACCGGCCAACACTACGGTCCTAATAGACCGTGCCATTCCATAGGACTCTCACCAATTTTTTTCTTTTTTGCTTTGTTCATACCACCATCAATGCGCACAGCCACAGCGTTCCATTACGACCCGCGTCCCAGGCGCTCGGCTCGGAGGGAGTAATGAAGCTGATCAAATCTGAACAAATTGAATGGGAATTGTGACTATGATACACGACTACAACGACCCACCGTAGTAGGCACTGGACGACGGGACGATGAAAATGTCCCTGGAATCCGGATCTGAGCGGCTGCCTTGCTTTGCCTAGACCGGGTGCCACATTGGCGGTGAGATTGCAGTGGGAAGATTTTCCACTGTCAGGTCTTCTGTGACATTCGTGAGATTCATGTGGAAGACGTATAGCCGCTCATAACTTTATCAGACTATGCATCAGGGAGAGAATCCAAAATTAAGCCTATGAGAGATTTGGGCGGCTTGATGGCTCACGGTTCTGGTGCAGCTTCTATGAATATTCTCGATAAGTTAAAGTCATGATACTACTTTGGCGAGATGGTGCTCACCCGCTGTGCCGTACTGAGGCCATCACTTTCTTGTTACGTGTTTTCGGGCTGTCTTTGAATCTCAGCTGGGTCTCGAGGTACATGATACCCGCTGATGGGAACACCAGTTCAGATGGAAGGGAAGTTAGAGCGGGAGTAGAAGCCTAACGGGAGTACCCAATGACAAAACGTCATCGGACAAGAGTCAAGTAATTGACGCCAAAAATCACAGTTTCGTTTTTTGACATACCGTTGCGCGCGTTGGCGCCTGGGATAGAATGCATTGTGATGTCGGTTGTATGAGCGGGTATGTAGCCAATATGAAGCAAAGAATAGTAATGCTCTGTTTCATTTTTGCGCTGTGCCATGTGTCAAAATAATATCACATCTGATACGACACTATCAAGTGAGAACGAATTGGGTTAATGGGTAAAGGCTGGGTATAAATTGTCGACAACTTACTTACCTCTGTCAGGACACGGTTGAATCAAGGATGTCAAGTACCATGTCTGAGGCATCAGATGTACTAGTTGGTGTAGGGCTGGCTATATCAATCAGAACAGACATGATGGACGAGCCGTTAGACAGCTAAGCGACTCGGACATCGGACGTACTAGCTCCAAAGCCCGAAGCAGATATAAATATAAATGACACGATTATTGTCAACAGCCTCCCAGAAGGCAATAGTTAGGATAAATCAAGAATTCCTGACTAGATGCGTTCAATATGGTCATCTTTGGGCTGCCACCTATATTTCAGAGATGCTTGACGGTATTGTTATCATTATGTAGGAAAATGGCGCATAAGGCCCACGCATACTATTTGTGACGATGGAAGCGCCGACATGTAATGACTTGTCTGTGACTGATAGTCAGGCTGTGATGATACGAGACATCGTCCCACAATAGCACGCTCCAAATCCGAGATGATGTCGAAGGACAGATTGCTAGGTCTTGATCGTGGTTTGAAGATAAGATCGCAGTTGAGTCTGTGAGCACATGACACGTGCCAGTACTTTCCCGCGGCTTTCTTGCATCACAACCAAAGGTACCGTAACCATTAAACCAAGGACTCGAGCTGACTTTCGGTTTGCTACAATTGCTCCCAAATGCACCTATCCACGGGGTTTAAAAGTCAAGATATCCCTCAAGTATGAAGATTGTACGAAGGTAGTAAACATCTGTTTATCCGACATTTATCCCTGTCCTCGACCCGTGATCATGGCGCCAAGCTCATAAATACTGGGGGCACTGGAGAGGGCTGGTTTTTGACTCCGAACAACTACTGGTGCGTGGTGGAATTGTATGTCGAAGCGACTTCTTGAATTTTCGTTTTGCTAGGCATGACATTCTCGCAGCCTGCATATGTATTAGAAGCGTTACCTCGACACCCTTCAGAAAGAGCCGCTTCAGTCAAAAGCAGACTCGAAGACCCTCAAGGTACGAACGAAAACACACAAGTCCCTTCAGATGTAGCCAGTGTTGGACGAACAAAGAGCCAAATCCTACGTGAACGATTGCAGCTCGCTACCCTATTCTGGTGCATGTTCCTTGCTGGCTGGAATGATGGTACAACAGGCCCGTTATTGCCACGAATACAGGTTCATTATAAGGTGTGCTCATCAACTGATTGTCATAAAAGTAGCACTCAAAGCACCAACAGGTCAGCGATACTATTGTGTCGTTAATTTTCGTCTTCGCTTGTGTGGGTTTTGTAACCGGTGCATGCTTGATAGTTCCTCTGTTCAATAGATTCGGCTTTGGCAAGGTATAGCACCTCTCGTCTGTCGAGCTTTGTGATCTAATTTGCTGTCTGTAGACCATTGTCGTAGGTGCTATTTTGCACATGATTGCAAGTGCACTGCAGAGCGCACGTCTCCCTTTCCCGGTATTTGTGATGGCCTATGTACTAGGAGGAATAGCTATCTCGGTTCAGGTAGTCAGCATCATGGTTCCATAAATCACATCCTCTGACAAAAGCTCCAGGATGCTGGAGCTAGTGCCTACGTTGCCAACATCAAAGAGAACGCGGAAACAAAAATGGGTCTTCTTCACGCAGCTTACGGTACCTGTACTGATTCCCTGTGGTGGTGTCAACTGACTGATGTCCATGTAGGTGCTGGGGCTTTGTGTGCACCCCTCGTCTCGACACAGTTCGCACAAATGGAGCAGTGGTCATATCATTTTCTCTGCACCCTCGGAATTGGTTTCTTCGCTAGCATCGCGCTGTCATTTGCATTCCGATTCAAGTCACAAGAAGGTTGGCAGTGTGTCCCTCAATACTCACTACGCCTTGCTAACCGTGTCAATAGAGTGTTTGGCTGACATAGGTCAGTTCCCTGACGAAGGGAGTGCGAATAATCGCAGCTCTTTTAAACACATTCTTGCCCAGAGGCGGGTTCATTTACTCGCTATCTTCATTCTCGTTTACGTCGGTGTCGAAGTCACCATTGGCGGTCAGTAACACATCCAGATTCACGACGCCGACATTTTACCGTGCAGCGCAGGATGGATTGTCACCTACGTTATCCGATTGCGGGATGGTGGTCCTGATTCTGGGTACATATCAGCAGGCTTCTTCGCAGGTAAACCTACTCTTCTCTTTTCCCTCAGTCCTCGATATGAATGTCCTGCAGGTCTTACCCTTGGCCGCGTTGTCCTTCTCTGGCTTAACGCCAAGGTATGTCTCCCAGCTCTGAGGCTACTCACGCTGATAATACCTGGTACAGATCGGAGAACGACGCGTCATGTATCTTTACACACTTCTCGCAATAGGGTGAAGCTCTTTTCCCCGCCTAGACAGACAATGCTGACGGTAGTGTTAGGCTCGAACTCGTAGTTTGGTTGGTGCCATCTCTTATCGGTGGTGGTGTTGCCATCGCTCTTGTTGGTGTACTTCTTGGACCAATGTATCCTATCGCTTTGAACCATGCCGGAAGAATCCTACCGCGATGGCTCCTCACTGGTGCTATCGGTTGGATATGCGGTTTTGGACAATCTGGAGCGGCTGTGGTACCTTTCATGACTGGCGCGTTGGCAGGGAAATTCGGTATTGGCAGTCTGCAGCCGTTGTGGGTATTCAAGATCATTTCTTCCGTGCATTTTTGTCTGATATAATAACTCAGGTTGGTTGCTATGATGGCGATTATGATCGTCCTTTGGGCTATCGTCCCTGGAGGTCCTCGAAAAGTTGACTGATGTGATGGTATTTCAGAGACGCAGCTATCGATACATGATCCATATTGCCTGTGTTCCGAGATTTCAGCTTGTACAATTCTCGTGTACCCTTACCATGCTCAATCCTTGACGATCGAGGAGACTTCTTCTCGTTCTGCATTTGCCTCTAACGTCTGTAATTGTCGTTTTGCTCGTCTCTCGTCTCTCTTCTGGAAGTAAAGCGTCGCCATTGCGAATACCACTATACGGGGATGAGTGCGAGATATTCATTGGCTTTCAGTGCCACTTACTCATTCCGAAAACAATACCAGCAGACGCTACATTCCCTTTAAACACTCTATCGAGAATATCAGTCCATTCAGCCATGGACGATGATTAAAATGTCGCATACTTCGGCTGTTCCACTTGCGGGAATAGAACACTAGAGAGAAGCGTTTCAATATAGGGGACCAAATATAGGCTTCAAGGCTACGTACATCGGGAGCCACGCTTGGAAGCAATATGCAATGGCGTTGCAGGAGGCCACAACGAATGAACGTTCTAGCCAAAAGAGGGATCAGATAACATTCAGTGACACGGGACGAAGGGAACGCACTCTCGCTATCATTTCCAGTTAGTTCGTTCGCCCACGCTAGAATCAGACCAGAACATCCTCCAGTGACCGTGGTCTGTGCAATGAATATGTGCCAGTTCGCGAAACCAGCGGGCATAAACTTACCAGGTAATAAAATACCCAGCGTCTTGCGATATTTGTATACAATGGAGTAAAAGCCAAGACGAGATCTGTAACGACGGCGATTGTCTATGAAATCGTCAGATACTAAAAGACGATAAAGGCTGAATCTGATCACCCCAGCGACGATCATAGGTGGCCATCGTTTTCTGATAGCGTCGGACCACCATGCCCAAACCAACGCTGCAAGTAGGGATCAGCCTTGGTTTTTAACTAGAAATCTAGGGTGACACACTTGTTATTACTTGAACGACGTTTTGACCGAGGGGATAAAGGTTGATTTGACCGACTGTGTACACGATACGTTCTGGGGTATTGAAGCTCTTGAACCAAAAGATCATTGCAGTAGAAGGGCCGCCACCATTGTTGAACTGCAATTTAGTTAGCTTCTTTTTCGGCCGAAATTAACGTCAGATGTCTTACAAGAACATAAACTATCAATCGAGCATCGAAACTAAACTCAATGAACAAAAGCCAATAATTAACTTACGAGGCACAAGCGTGTAGAGATGCCAGGTTTTGAAGAATCCTAGGACCTTGGCCTTCGTAAATTTGGCTGGAGGCTTACGCCCGATGTCCCTCATGCGTTTCTGTCCCAGTTCGAGTTGTTCAGAGGTGTAGAGGAAAGATGGCCGTGTGTTGTGCGGAAGGTCGGGCATAATAAGATAGCCCAAGATGCCTATAGGGACGGTGATGATGCCGTCGATGATAAACAGCCCTTCAACGATTGTCAGTCGAAATACGACATGGAATTACTTGGCAACTCTTACATTTCCACCCAGGTAAACCGTGAACACCATTGAGACCATTGTACGCTGCCTGAGGAAAGTTAAAGGGATCACGCGAGTACGAGATCAAGAACTATGATCACCGTCTGCAGGAAACCGCTAAACATTGGACCAATCGCGCTTGCGGTCTGTTGAAGGAGAAGAATGAGATCAGGTTCAGACACTTGTAAAGGGCTCACATGGAAAATACATGCTCTTTTCCCTAATTCCTCTGGTTTGTACCAACTCCCTATCACGTACTGAATCGCTGGATAGAATGTCGATTCGGCTAGACCTAGAAAGAAGTTTTAGCACCGCCGGCATAAGTACGTTGGGACAGGTAGTACGTACCAATAAGAAACCTGACCGCTAGAACTTGCTCGTATGTCTTGCAAGTTGCGAGTATCATGGTGAGTACACTCCAAATGACCTCCATCGTCGGTATCTTCGAGAGTTTAGTCAAAATCAAAGATGATAAGGGAAAGAGACAGACCCAAATCGAGGGCCTTATACGTGTTATGAGTAAGCTTTAGGGTAGTGCCTTAGTGACGATTTATTTAATGCACCTGATGAACGAGACTCACTTGGAAGGAATTTGGCCTATCACATATCCGCAAGTCCAAGCTGTTATGATGTAGTTCAACTCGTTCCCATATAGATTTAAGCTGAACTTTCTCCATGAAGCAGGTAATATGAAGCAAATATGAACAGAACCCACTCCTCTTTCATCCCGGATACATAAGCATTCTGAAGAACTATTCAGGAAAAGACAGAAATTTATGTATCAGGACACACCGTAATGTTCTGTTGATCCAAATATTTGCTAAAGTATGACAGGGCCGCATAAGTGAGCAGGAACGAATCTAGTCTGTGCAAAAAATCTCGCTCCTCAGGCGGCTTGTCCCACGTGTCCCTAATCGTATTCAGGGATCCAACCCAAAACCTGGTGCCAAATGTCGGACACGACTCACCAGATATAGCTCCGCAAAGGCCGGGATTTGGTTGTTTCGGACGAATGCAGCGAGCTTGTAGTCATTGCGGTCGAAAGCTGGAGGTGAAGCTCCAGATAATGCTTTGGATCTCGAAGCTATTTAATATCTATCATGATGGTATGAAGCCATACATGATCGAAAAGACGCAAGATGTGACAGGTATATCTAATATCGCTTTTGGTGAGCTTCTGAATGTAACGAACGTAAAAAAAATGAGCACATGAACGCAAATTTTGATCTGATTGCCTCTGTCAGACTGTTTTCTGACCAATAAAATATCCCTTATCTACGCACCGGAGTCAAGAAGTATACCCAAAAGTAACAGTCTCTTTACTGGCGACGTATAACGCGATGGAGTGACCGGATGAGGTGATTGAAATGTTTTATTCACCTGCTCCGTCTGAAAAGCTAGAGAACTGGATTAATCTAGGCCTCGTTACCTCGACCGGATTCATCAACAGCTAGCTTCAGGTCCTGAAAGAACAGTTGTACGCGGCGAACGTGATGGTTGCAGGGAAGGAGAACCTGCGCATCGAATCGTCATGACGCAGATCACGTGTGTTTGGCAGTCCAAATCGAAATTTAAGCGCCTGTCGACTCATCGTTCCTCTCTTTTTCACCTTCTCTTTCTTGCTCTCCTTCATTGTGGTCAGCAACACCCAAAGGCCTTCTCGCCGTTGTTATCGTTTCTCCTACAGTATATCTCAGCATCTCGCTGCTCGCTGGTCGTGCATCTACGATGTCCTCTGCTATTTCCTCCAGTCCTCCTCGCGCACCACCTGTCAAGTACACCGCTCCTCTCGGTACACGCTGGGATAAAGAGAAAGCCGCAGCAGGAGGTGCTCATGCATTTGACCTTCCCACAGATCCCAAATTCATTGGTCCTTGGATTATTGGGGAGTGTGTCGGCAAGGGTGCTTCGGGTCGAGTCAAAATCGCCAAACATCGCATTACAGGTCAACTCGCGGCAGTCAAGATCCTCCCTCTTGCACCTCTCGTCAATTCTCGTGTGGAACTCGTTGATCCTGCCCTGCAAGCCAAGTCAGAAAAACAGCGCCTTGGGGTCGATCGGGAGATTACCATGATGAAGCTCATGAACCATCCCAATATTTTACGCATATACGACGTCTATGAGGGGGCCAAGGAGCTTTTTCTGGTGCTAGAGTATGTCGACGGAGGCGAGCTCTTCGATTTTTTGGTGAACAAGGGTCGGTTATCCCCTGCAGATGCTCAAGCGTTCTTCAAACAAATCATCTATGGCCTCAACTACGCTCACACATTCTCTATCATACATCGCGATCTCAAACCCGAGAATATTCTCATCGCTTCCCTAGATCCGCCCCTCATCAAGATTGCTGACTGGGGTATGGCTGCATTTGCTCCGCCGTCTTTACAACTCGAGACTAGTTGCGGTTCTCCTCACTACGCAAGTCCAGAGATCGTCAATGGTGACAAATACCAGGGAAATGCCACCGATATTTGGAGCTGTGGTGTGATCCTCTTCGCTCTCTTGACAGGCAGACTTCCCTTTGACGACAAAAATGTCAAGACACTCCTCGCAAAGGTCAAAGTAGGCAAGTACGAGATCCCGGCATACGTCGATCCTCAGGCAAAGGACCTGCTTTCCAAGATGTTGGTTGTGGAGTCATCCAAGCGCATCACCGTACGTAACTGTGCTCTACGTCTTATCCACTTTGTTGACCAGCATTGGATAGATTCCTGAGATTTTGCGACACCCATGGCTCCTCAAGTGTCTTGTGAAACACAGCTCACAGGGCGGCACATCTATACCCCCCTCCATGCCTGCGACGCCACCTTTGCCGCCATCACCCAGCACGCTCGGACGTCCGATTTCATCTGCGTCGCTGATTGACCCAGATCTTTTCGCTTCGCTGCGTGTAATATGGGGTCGCCATGCTGACGTCGATGGCAGTAACATCAAACGAGATCTCCTCGCACCCGAGGGCGAAGGAGTATACGCTAAAGCGTTCTACTTCCTTTTGGGCAAATTCAAGGAGGAGACGGAGAAGGCATGTTCGTCCGGTGGTGATCACGAAGGTCGATTGGGCGAGAGCCTCACATTCAACCTAGGCTGGGAGCTGGATTATGGGGTCGGGGTGGGTGCTGGCTCTTCGGGACGTCGCATATCTAGCTACGGAACGGGGGCAGTTGGCAGGTATAGAGGCAACAGCGCTGTCATGCGCAAAACGTTCTCTGAGCAGCCGCGACCTTCTCATTCTCATGCTGCTACCCAGTTGCCGATAGTATCGGGTCTGGCACCTCCGGCGATGTCTCGCACGAGTGCTTCTGTGACCGCTGGTCCCAGAACCGCCTTTGGATCAGGATCTGGCAGTGTTCGTAGCAGGACTCCACAACCGATGGAACCCAGCTCTGCTCCTGCCAGAAAGTCGTCGTATGGACATCCACCCCCCATGCCCAGACGTGGGTACACCTATTCGGGACCTTCTCCGGCTGCTCGTGATAGGGATGAACACACCTCAACCAACGCTGCCGAATGTGTGTCCTCGGTCCAGTTTCCACGCCACTCGATGCAGAGAGCCAAGACCTACAGGCCACGTTCGAGATCAGGCGAAGGCTCGGAAGATGTCTACACACGCCTCGTGTCTGCCAGGGAACGAGAGCGGACAAGGGAGCGCAAAGTGGCCTCTGGGAGAGCTGATGTACCCTGTAGTACCACTGTTGGTATTGAGGCTTCATCACTTACCTCTTCCCCTTATTCCGAGGCAACACCACCAGAGAACAGGGTAGTGTCACCGATCCCAGTTCAAGCATCTACTTTACCTCCATTGTCGGCAGCTTCATCCAGAGCCGAAGATAAACCTCCCCGACTTCCTCATCCGATACCTGAGCTTGCGAGCGCTAGAGACTCCAGGCTACGTGCGCTCTCTCTCGCTGCAAATGTCAAGGCTGATAGGCAGGATAAGGAGAACGGTAGATCGAGTGCTGTGCAACAGGATGAGACTGGGAGTCGACCTGTGCTTGGAGTGGCAAATACCAATGCTGGTATTGGTATTTCAGGTATCGGAAAAGGCAAGAAGAACAAGATTCGACGTGAGTGCCTTCCTTCCTCATTAGATCTACCCCAATTCTGAACGGTTGCCGTCAGCGCCGCCATTGGAGTTTCCGTTTCCTCCCCTGAACCACAAGCGATCAATCATTGCGAACATCAATGGTAACACCTTGGATTCGGCTCCTCCTCCTGTATCGCAGTCCCCTCAGCCGCCACCACTCGACAATCACCTGCCGAAGAGCCACGGCCTCACCTCACCGAAGTCGTATTCCACGTCGAAGAATCCGCTTGTTTCGCCGAAGTTCCCGCACTTTCCACAGCTGCCTCAGAACGAGCTGAAAGGATGGTTAACAAATCTCTTCGGCGGCTGGAGGTCGTCTTCCGGGGGATGGAGTAATGATGCGACGTTGTATTCCATACAGGACATCAAACAAACCAGTAGCAGAATTGTTCGCATCTTGGAAGGTCTCGGTGTCAACGTGTTAACTGAGACTGGAAGTGGTGCGGACGAGGAAGTCGTGGTGTTAAAATGCGGGTATCGGATAGACGATTCGACAGTAGCAAGTCCTACTTCGCCCGCATTTGCCCCTGGAACGTTGAACCTAGGAGAAGCTACGGCAGCAACTGCTACGATCGGCAACCTCGACGATATGCTTAGACATCTCAATATGAAACCACTCAAATTCCGTATCGAGATATTCGTGTCCTCACCGTCACCGTCACCAAAAGGGACTGCCTCCCCAACAATGTTCAGCCCACCAACGAGCCCACTTTTTAGCCCCGTAGCCAGTCCGAGGTTCTCGTGCGATGGTGCAACGTACTTCCCACCGACTCAAGGGCCAAGAATGCGTAGTACGACTTCACCCCTACCTAGTCCCAAAGTTACAGCTGGATACAAGGCACCTGTTGTCGGAGATGGTGTTACCACGATCTTTCTTCGTCAAGACAAGGGGTCGACAGCAACGTTCAGGGCGATCGCAAAGAAGCTGAAGGAAGTTTACTCAGACGTACCACCTTCCCCTGGTTGGGTAGTTCTTTCTGAGGAACATTCTATGACTACTCAAGAAGTGGAGCCAGTTGGGATAGCCGTCTGATCAATGAATTTTTATCGCTCTTGGAATCGTTTTGTAATTCATCGATATGTCACCGTCGTTTGTACACCTACGCTCTTTCGAAGCATGATAGAAACACGAATGAATAGTCATGGTTCGCATACATGTATAATACCAGGAAATTTGTGAAAACCTTTACTTGAAGAGAAATTAAAGGAGGCAGATTTGACACCGGCCGAAGGCGCGCTACCACTAGTTTAGCTTTGCCGCTGGTGTCCCTCTTGACAATGAACCACAGCGACACTTTTTTCTAAAATCTAATCTTCACCGACATGCACCAAATGACCAGCACAAAAGGGGTACAAAATGCCGAAGATTTCAAATCCGACATGTACATGGCTAAAAGAAATGGGACTGACAGCACCCACGTAACTTCGGTGAGTGTTCTGCTTCATCTGTCATCGATGTTGGATTGAAACAAATGTTATCGTCAAGGTACTCAGTCCTCAAAATCGACTCCTTGTGTCAAAGAGGAACTGGGCAGTCAGCAAGAGAGGCTTATGACTGGGCTACGGGAAAACGGGCCTTCAAGCTGAAAGCTCCAAGCAGGGTATCCTCATACGGACTAGCGTTTACTCGCCTTCTCTTTTTTCAAATTCAGAAAGGATGGCATGTGCGGGTGACTAGGTAAGTGCTCAAATAGGTCCTTTTCCGACAGCATAGCTCAAGGTCTGGTCTTTTTTATTACTCTTACCAGGTCACGTTCAGAAGAAGGAATTGAAAATCAACCATTCTACCAGTTTCACGCCATGCTTAGTCCGATCTCGAACGGCTATTTCAGAGTTACTTCGTAACCATGAGACTCATCCAAGTCAGCTGCGGGGCTCCCTATCCGTCTTCCGTGTTCATGGGAACAGGTGCCTAGAATCGGACTGCTTCGATATAAGAACTTCACGCGCAATCAAGAGCTATATCAACGAATCCCAAACTGCTCTTCTACAACGATGTCATCCAAGACCATGAAAGCTCTTGTCTACGCCGGTGTCGGCAACTATGTCCTCCAAGACCGCCCCGTTCCCAAGGTTCAGCTGCCAACAGACGCAGTTGTAAAGATGGTTCACACCACGATCTGTGGTATGTCCTCTTGCTCCGTTGTCTCCGCCACCTGTGCTGACATTCTGACAGGTACCGATCTCCATATTCTCAAAGGTGATGTAGCCACCTGTGCCACTGGACGTGTACTCGGCCACGAAGGCATCGCTATCGTCCAGGAAGTAGGCTCAGCTGTCAAGAATTTCAAGCCTGGCGACAAAGTCATCGTCTCCTGTATCACTGCGTGTGGGTCGTGCTACTACTGCAGGAAGAACATGTCTGGTCACTGTGCCGATGGTGGATGGATTCTTGGGCATACCATTGATGGTACACAGGCGGAGTACACTCGCATTCCCTACGCGGATGGCAGTCTGCACCACTGTGTAAAAGGTGCATCGGAAGAGGATCAGGTGTTGGCGAGCGATGTGTTACCTACTGGTTATGAGTGTGGAGTCGTGGTAAGCTTCTTCTCGGGTCTCTTGGTACTATCAAATGCTGATACAATTACAGAACGGCAACGTGGAGCCAGGCAGTGTAGTAGCTGTTGTTGGCTCTGGCCCTGTCGGTCTGGGAGCAGTCATCACGGCTCAACTCTACTCACCTTCAACCTTGATCGTCATCGACCTGGACGAGAACCGTCTCAAGACTGCCAAGAAGCTCGGTGCTACACATACCATTGTTTCCGGTAAGCTTCTCGTGTCACCTGCCTCGCCTTCCCGCTCAACCCGAAATCGGTATCTTAGGCCCCAATACCGTAAGTGAGGTGATGAATCTCACCAACGGTAGAGGTGTAGACACCGTTGTCGAAGCCGTTGGTGTTCCGAAATCATTCGAACTTTGCCAGGACTTGGTTGCTCCTGGAGGTACCATTGCGAATCTTGGTGTGCATGGCTGCAAGGCGGACTTGCACCTGGAGAAGTTGTGGAGCCATAATATCAGTAGGTCTTGCCAACGAAAGAGTATCTATGTGATCTGAATGTGTACAACAGCTTTGAGAACTCGCCTCGTTGACGCAGTAACATCTCCAATGCTGATTCGTCTCTTGGACACGGGCAAGCTCAACACCGAAGGATTGATTACTCACAGGTACGTAGCCCTCTTAGTGCTTTTTGGACCTTACTGACAATCCCATAGATTTACCTTCCGCGAGATGGCTGAAGCATACAAGACTTTCGGGAAAGCTGCTGAGCACAACGCGTTGAAGATGTTAATTTCCTTCTGAGTCTCCAATTGGGATGTGATGTATATATGTATTGTATCTTGAAGCCAATGTTGTATCCTGTACAAGACAATACCAACATATGAATAATACCGAAGACATCTCTGCTAAACTAACGATCACAAGCGTGTTAAGCGCTGCTGAGCCGGAGGCAAATTCACACGCAAGTTTATACGCGATTGTTGCCCTCATTTTTCCTCGAGGTCCGTAGATGCAGATTCGATGGACTCTCACTACCGGGAAGATACTTAGCTCCTCACTAACTCGACCTCTATCCCTTTGCGTTCGCCGAAACCACAATAATGTTTTCGAAACGGGCGATTACGCCGACGATGCTACACCAAAATTCCATGGTCCCTCACATTCACATTCCCTCAGTCTCCGTTCCCTTGTGGAAGGAGGTGACTTCTCAATGGCCTCAGCTGTCCGTGAACAACTCATTTCTTCCGGAAGGCCAATCACACCCGATAGTGTCTATGCCCAAGCTGCTCGAAACGAGCTAACGACTCCAACCTCTTCCCCTATCCAATTCGAAAATTGGCTACGCCTCTGTCCATCAAGGAGCGAAAGTGAACCAGTGGATACCACTTTCAAGGAAATTATAGACTTTCTGAAAGGATCTCCGCGTGAGCGAATGCCTTGGGTTCGGAGCTTTGGTATGATCGCGGCCTCGAAAGGTTATACGGAAATCGTTCAGAAGGAGATTCTACCGTTGGTCTGGGAGTATGGTGACGAGGAAAAGTGGTCAGTGACAAACGACATTCGATACGAGATGTTGCCGAAGAGCCTTCCAGACACTGTCGGAAAGGACGAGAATGACCTGTTCGAGGATGACGGAAACGCGGAATACTCAACACACCCACAAGAGCACGACAACTTGAGCTTTATTGGCGTCATGCAACAATTACACAAGGTCGTCGACGATAGGAAGTATGAAGAGGCAAAGATGTTGGTCCGCGAGTTGAATGCTGTGGGGTATCGCATACCAGAGAGTATGGTCTTTGAGAAGGCGGCCATAATGGCGGTTTCAATGTAAGTGTACCCTTTTCTTTTGTTGTTCCTTCTTCTCATGGATCGTCTTCAGGAATAAAACTGTCGAAGACATAGTTCCCGACTTCACCCATTTCCTTTCGCTCGTACCTCCCCTACATAGACGTCAACGCGAGTTTGCTTCGGTTCCTTTTATCAAAACCATTCAAACAGTTGCGCGGAGACCATTCTTCCAAATACAACTCTTGCAAGCCGCGGCGCTCATCCTCTCCTCCAAAGGATATGGTCCATTGACTGCTTCCCTTCTCCTCCCCCCCATCCTTCGTTACTCCGACCCTTCGGACTCTATTCGTTTCCTGAACGAATACGAGACGCTCAGTATCAAATACATCAAGGACCGATATTCCGCAGAAACGTACACAGCAGCCAGTCTACGTCGATTTCGACGACCTCTAGACCTTGAGCTGCGTCTCACCCTGCGGGCAGTCAGGGAGCCCGCAATCCGTGCTTTGGCAGATGCAGGTTACTTGGATGTGGCACTGGGTCTACTTCCTTCTGGACAGTCCTCTGTGAAGTTTAAACTTACGCAGTACGCCTACAGTCGTCTTCGCCACAGGATGAAGCAACAGCTCTCGACCATCAACGACCCTGCTTTACGACAGGAGTTGCAGGGCAAGATTGATCATGTTCAAAGTCTACATGACACGAAAGCCATCGCGCGACGTGCTCCCAACATGGTCGGCGACAAGGAAAAAACACAGGAACGCAGAAATCCTCGAGTGGAAGATCTAGTTCGTTCTGTCCGCCAAGCCAAAGCATATTTTCCATTCCACAGATCTCATTCGAAGACCATGCCCTTACCACAGTCGGAGCTCCTTGTCGACCTCATCACATCATTACAATCCGAGTCTACCCATCATGATGGTCTTGCTTCAACACGACCTCGCCCCCGGCTTTTAGCACTCCTTCGACGACGTGCCCTCTCTTCGACGTATCCGGCAGCATCATTATGGCTATTCTCCGAGATGGTCTATCTCTGGCGTAACGCGGAGTATGCCAGAGTGGTCCAGCTCTACGCCAAGTGGTTTTGGTGCATTGGTGTTCCGAGGAGAAACGTATTCATGGTGTTGCGTTCCGAGGGTGAAATATCGTACGACGACCTCGAACCTGACACGAAGCAGAAAGAAAAATGCAAGCTGTACCCCACAAAAGCACACAATGCTCTCGTGTGGCAGTCGCTTGCTATGCTTGCTCCGAACAAGCTAGAGCTTCTAGCTTTGTATAGGAAGCTTGTGACATTCGGCAGAGAGACACTCAAGGAGAATGAAGAAGAGGGCGGGGAAGCTCGGCTGAATGCGTCTTGGCCCAGGCCTTCACCCGAGGCTGATCCCGTATTGGATGCCGTCTTTGACTCTGCTTCTCAGCAGTTGGATATCAGCATCCAGGCTGCTTCTAGGACACGCTCAATGCCTTTAGTCGGCTTAGGCTTTACTCACCCCGGTTCACCCTACTTTTACGCCCCACACCACACGTTACACAGACATGCTGCCCATGCATCAGAGCCAACTTTTACGCCATACGAGGGTCCACTTCAGGAAGTAGATCCTTGTCCAATCGCACCAGAAGCTTTCACGCCGTTCATCAGACTCTTCTCACGCGGGAAAGGGGCACGCAGAACCTCGATGGCTGCAGGAGTACTACGTGACATGATCACTGTCGGCCTACAACCGACAATACATCACTTCGGTGAACTCGCAACGGTTTATGCTGTACGGCGAAAGAACAAGGGTCGAGCATTGAAGATTTTGGAAGGGCTGGAGGCTGCGAATCCTATTGGAGAGGATGGTAACATTACTGGTACAAGTAGACTGCCCGCCCCTGATGTTGTCACTTATGTTGCGCTCATGCGAGCGTTCCTCACTTCCGGAGACCTGGAGAGTGTGAAAGAGGTCGACGATAGAATGCATAGACGCTTTGGGGACAACGTCCTGAAAATATGGAAAGAGTGCAACGGGTCGCTGAAGGAGGTATACAGTGACTGGGAGGTTCTTGCGAGGGGCAAGGGAGAGCAAGCAAACATCGAGGAGGCGTAGTAGATGCAATTGCATGCATACCGTGTTAACTTATCTGTATACCATTTATAATGTAAGTATTTAGAGCTAGAATGGCTTCCCTCTCAACGAGTTCGGTAGACTTGCAAGGACTACATTCTCAAGGTTATCCTACTGACAAGTCTATATCTACATTATAATATACATATAGGCTGTCACCAATCTCTAGTCCTGTACTTATGCCAGCATCAGTGAACAGTCAAATCAAAACTATGGGTGGCGTTTGACCTTTGAAGTCCGTCAAGAATCTCGTACCAAAGGTGAGATGCACCTTCATCCAACCGTGACGATACGTCGATGCGCCTCACCTGCAGAAAGCAGGCTTGCAGGATCTCCAAGCAATGGTGATCCAGGTTTTCGCTTTGTCAAGCGTCCAAGACACTTAAATGCCTTCGTTGGTTGGTATGCATCCAACTCATAATGATTTAGAGTTCATCCGCGTTCGTGCTGCTGGAGTTTCGCAATTCTGTACAATAATTGTGCGCGCTCCTTAAGTAGTTCAATCGTGCGGGCATGACTAGCCCCTTCAGGTACGATAAAGCTCGTATCTGAATCCGAGCTATGGCTCGCAAGGAAAGGGATGTCCTGCAGAAAGACAACTCGTCAGCGTTTTGGCGCATGGAATGCAAGAAAGATATTCACTGAATCTCTACTCCTCTCGAAAGATCGTATTTCCTCATCTTCATCGACCTCCTCGATAAATCCACTCTCTCGTACCGGAGGTAGCGGCACCGGTACTAAGAAAGACTCGACTGAGCTATCGTGGCTGTTGTCCCGATGAGGTGTCTTATTTCGCTGGCGATGTCGGGACCGTCTGGTCTCGAACTGCGTTTCTGATGGTGAGGAAACTTCGTGAATACAACGAGGTCGACTTGGATGCCTATTTGATAGAGATATCGTGGACGACGATGACCCTGGTGAGTCGAAAGATGAAAGATGAGGCAACCCCAAGTCACTGCGTATTGAGAGGTCTTGGATGCTCGTGTTTGACTCTATGACATGTCGTCGCGAAGGTGATGGTGAAGAGGAGGCGACTAGAGACTTTGACTTCCTTGTGGAGCTACTGGAATGCCTTTGATGTTTAGTGTGAGATTGAGATTCGTTTATGAGATGGTCTCCAACCCAACAGAAAGCTCTAGCAACCTTCCCAATCTCAGGCATTTCACCCTTCGCCAATCTTGCTGGGTCAACGTCGCTGAGGGTAGTCAAGTGCCCTTCTGCGTCACCTCCCAGTTGAACCAAAACATCCGTTTGCAGAACGCCCAACACCATCTTCATACAGATGACTCTCGCGTCCTCCGTTCGACACCTTCGCACCTGGAAACTTGTTATAGTCAAGGTAATATAGTCGGGTTTATCTTTGACTGACCTCATGTTCTAAAGGCAGTCGTTGCTCCAATATCGACTCAAGGATTGCAAGAATGAGGGTCGGTGTCAATTCGGTTGGAGATGTAAGAGTTAGAGGAAGAGAAATACGGAGTAGGAGGTGATTGAGATCCCTAGTGAGTTCTGCTAATGGGGATGGTCGCGCATAGATGTGAGTATGTGAAAGGGTGGAGGAAGAGGGCATCGTTGATTGTGTTCAACAATTGACGAGCGCTTATTTCTCTTTCTGTCCACCATCACGTCGACTATCCCGCTGGCCACCCTAGGACTCGCTCGGGTCAAGCTGAAAACCCATTCACTTGCATTGATATCACATCCATAACTGCAAGAACTGCCAAGTCTTGTCCAATGTATTCGGAAGACAGTCGTCGAGCCCGAATCACTGGAATCATTCCAATGTCATTGAAAATACGCCCCGTTACCCAGCGCCCAATAATGCAGTGCCGGCCTACGCGGCGACCAGGCTGAAGACCCCAGGTCGTGCTATCTCCTGTGATTCGGATTTGCTAGATGTGGTTGAGGGGACCTGTTCCTCATTCGGTATTTGTTTCTTCAGTCCCGTTAGAGGAACACTGTTCTTCACCTTTCTTCACCTTCACCTCTTCCTGCGATTTGTCCTTGTGCACAGCCACCCATATAATACCCCAGGCTGGACGCATGTCACTGATCTGAATTACCCTAGTTTCCCGCCACTCACCGAGCCATTGAATTGCGCTCTGCCAGCTCATGTACATTGCATCTGATGCGACGTACCATAACAAAGTTCCGATCTAGAACAAACCAACAGAAGGTGGCGTATAAAACGAGTTGGTTTGGAACCGACGACCCTCAGACCAGTTCTCCTGCTCGAAGCAGCCTCGTCAATTCGTTCACCTACTCCTGGCCTGGTAGCCTTTCCATTATCTCCTCTCATTCAACCATGTTCTCTCGCGCTCTTGTTCTTTTCACCTTTGTCGCCGCTACAATTGCCGCGCCAACCACCTTCTCCAAACGTCAGCTTGTAGGGGGCAAGCTCATCGAAGTTGTAAACGGTGGTATCCCGGGCAATGGTATATCCTCTCAAGCTGGCAGTGTAATGCTGAGCTAATTCGACCATTCATTCTAGCCACGCTCGGTGACCTCTCTCAAAATGACTGCAACATTGACATAAAGCCTGGCGATCTGGCCTTCTTGGTGGCAAGGAAGTTCATCAGAGGAGCCGCGTAAGTCTTTCATATAACCTTTGCTGATACGAGATACTGAATCTGTACCACAGTCCGGGTTCTACTGCGTAAGATTTCTGATAGCACTTAAACGCTTAAACGCTTGACTGATTCTGGGAGCAGTGCGGAAAACGGTTTGTGCGGTCGTCTTGATGCTACCATCTTTGTTGTCGGTAAGTGGCAGTGGCACTAGATCTGATTTCTAGGAGGCTGATGAATATTAACAGACAACGATGCCACTATCTTGGCTACAACTAAGAGCTGGTTGGGCCCTGTAGGATTCTGTGAAGAATGCGATGCAGGTAGCGTGATAGTGAACGATGCGGCGTTTGCTGAAATCGGAGGCGACCCTGCGGTTGGCGTCGTTCAGAACGTCTTCCCCAGGTTTGGATGAGGTTGTGGTAATGAAGGGCTACGTTTGTGGCGTTGAGTCTTTCATGGTAAAGGCCAACACGTTTGGGTTGCGCTATGATCTATGTTCTTTCGTATATCACCTGAACATGAACGGATGATTCATTCTACATAGCTCTACATCATACGCGATCGCAAATATGACCTGGCCAACACTTATAGGTAACAGAATTGATATCGAAGATTCTGAATTAAAAAATTCGCTGTTAGAATTGAGCTTCCTACAAATTGTTTTCCCGAACCCTCAACCCTAGCCATAGCCCTATCCTTGTTTGCTACCTTCCTGTGAGGAGAGAGGGTTGAAGACTTCAATAATCGGCCATAACTCTTCAGAACATCCTGGCATGGGGAATAACGAAGCGATTATCAGGTCATTTTCTCCGGCTTTATCACAATACGCTCGTAAAGAGGAACTTGCGTCGGCTCGTTGGATCCCCGTTTCGTTGGATATAGCATCAGGGCGTTCAAATCTCCACGTATGGAATGACAAAGGATCAAAGTCCGGGTCGCCAAAATTGCAGAGTAGTATACAACGTTTCGAGTCGAGACTTGACTGAACGATCTGTATGAGGTCGGTCTCATCACCCATATGAATCGGCATCTTGATGAACGCTGCGATAAATGTCCGGATAAAGTTCATGTCGAAAAAGGACGGAGGTGGAGCTTTCCCTAGCGAAGTCATGTCAAAACCATGTTGTCGACTAGACCACAAAAACATACTTTCAAGATATGGTGCGACCAACCGACAGTTGTCGCGATGATCGGGCCAAGTTTTCTTTGCGCATTCGCGAGAACAATATACAGCGAGCTCACAACCTGAGCAACGAACAAGTCGAAGACGTCTCGGCTGTTCCGGATCATATTTCTCAGCTTTGAGAGGGCACTGAAACATCGAGTCAATTACATGCACATCTTGAACGCAAGCCCTACGCACCTCACCAGCTTCGCAATTCATTGCCGAGACATCGTTCACCCATCGGAAGAGGTCCTCCATTTTTGCCCCTCTTTCCTGAAGGCTTCTCCAAAGCCCCAGGAACTCTTCTGCTTGCTTGCCTTGAAGGAGTTCTGTGAGTTCGAGCTCTTCGATTCTCCGGGAACCCTTTGAGAATCGATGCAAGACCGAGGGATACATTAGATACGCCGCTATCCGTTTAAGCCAGAGCGTACAATGTCCCATATACTCTTCTAATAGCTCATTGTCTTCATCGACCTCGGAGAAGAACAAGGCTGCCCGGAACATGGTTTGAAGAATACCTTCATCCATGGCCTCGGAAACCCATGCCTTCGCAAAAATGAAGTCATGAAGAAGCTGCATGATATTGTTTGTGAAGCCGAGAAGAGACTGTATAGCGTCCGGACCGTCCTGGAACCTCTGGCGAACTTTGCGACGGCATGTGAGGTTGCGGAGAAGATCCACGAGGGCTGAAACGCCACCGTTGAGAAGGAAAAGAAAGTGGAAAGTGTTCCTGCGATTCTGGCTGATTTGCGGATCTGGAATGGTGATATTCAGCGCGAGCGACGCAATGTCCAAGTCCCTCCAACCCATTGTCTGTAGCTGTCGTGACATAGTCCTGATATGCTTGACACCAAGCGACGCTAATTTCTTTATATCCAAATCAACGCCAGGGTCCTTCACGAGGTTCTGAACGACTGCTTGGGCACCGAATGACTTGAGATTACATAGAGCTGCTGTCCAGCTCATCCAACTTGAATGTTGAGCCTCGATGGCTTTGACGTAGCAAATCGCTAGTAGACGTGGCAACCACGGCGCCGAGCTCTTGAGCTTGATGGTAGCTGCATCTGAATCCATGGCAGTTATAGGATACATGGCAAAAGTGGGGAGAATCTCCGCAATCCTCTCGAAAAGGATCATGGTTTCGATAGTGTGTGGCTCTTCGGCGATGTATTGTTTAAGAAAGAACTCTACACACGGCCCGAGTGTGGATATCCACCGTCCTTCAATTCTCGCTACCCCTCGATGTGCCACTGAGGTGCTTGAGTTCTTGACCTCCCCTGCAAGAAATTCGATCGCGTCCAAGGAGATCTGCACTTGGTAAGTCGGCCGTCGCGACGAGTCTACCAGAGAATCAGGTAGAGTCTTAGAGAATCTCTCCAGCGTTTTGTAGGCGTCAGATGAAGAGAAAATTTCTCGAGCGTGCTCGCCTCGCTGTGAGGGTGCCCATCGGTGCATGTTGGAATGAATTGACCTTTACTCTTGTCAAGCCCTAGTTAAGCATAAGTAATGGATCTTTATAAATGAGGGAGACCGTGCCACATACCAACTTTTGAAGCGAAGCGCCGAAAACTGGTAGCTGAGGGAATTGGTGATGGCCCGACCTGGACAAGAAGACAAGACGGCACGCGTCGCTCTCCTTTGTTTCACAACTCTCACGAGACCTCAAATTTCAATGTGCATGCAAACCTCGACTTCCTTCCTCTCTCTGCCAGGTCAATACGTCCCTCGAACTTGGAACCACACGTGCTAGACCCAACTTACCCAACAGTCCATGATCCCGGCATGATCCCCAAAACTGGAAACCCGCTCAAGACCCGGAATCGCGAGAAAGGTATAGAAAATATCAGGCAATTGAGCTCGTCCCCAAAGCCGCCTCTGTGAATATCCTCTTCCTGGTGTGTTCCACGTCATAATTGCGTCTAAATGCCACTTTGACACCGAGCTTACCAGCTGTCTTCCTCCCAGATCCTTGCTTGCCCATCTCGAAAGACTGCAGAGGTACAGAGTACCACATCCTGCGACAAATGGAATCGATTTATATCCTGACCCCTTCTCTTTTTCGCCTTCACCTCCCCCTGGTTCGTTGGATGAAGATGTGCACGAGGGCAACAGAGATAGAGAGGTGGAACGAGCAACAACCCTGTTACAATGCCTCGAATGCAATCACCATTCTACTACGCTCAGCGCTGCACCTATAATGGGATATCATTATCAGTCCTACGCCGCAGTAGGGAAACTGACGTCCACCGGTGATGCTCCAAACGCAATGGCGGATGCGATGGATGATAGAGGTACTCACGTGTGGAATGTCCGGACCATAAGGAAGAAGCGCACATTGGGACGTGGCGAGATATGGTCAGTTTCTTTCTGATCCACTTACGAGCTATTGATACTCATTTGACTACTTAGGCCGTCACACACAAAACGAATTTCGATTTTCGCAGAGACATGTTCAAGATACTCAACAAGACGGATGAGGTATCACGACACATTAAGGACTGTTCAATGGTCTTGCAGCCGTTTCATGCACATTTCGACGCGCTCGTCACCTGTGCTGCTGTTGTTCAGCTTTTGGAGGCTGAGTGAGTTGTTGTACTCCGAATTTTGAATTCTCCCTCTAATGTTCTTTTCGAAGACATGGCACCATCTCACCACGTGTCCTTTTCGGTGAATATTGACTTCGTGGAGGTTTTGTAACGTACAGGTTACAAGAACTGAAAGCTCTATCAGGCTCTACCCCAAAATTTAAATGGTGTAAATCGTAACGGTCACTGGATCTTGGTCCAGACGCGCTAGCCGCTGACGTCACATCACCGAAGTCAACCACCACGCTCCACTTGAGCCTATTTCTATGGACAGGAATCGACAGCGCTCGCGTCACAATCCATTCTTACTCTTATCGTCATGACCTCACACCGCCGCAAATTAGCTAGGCTTAACACTCTGCCGGAGTATGCAAGTGTAGAATCCTTTCCACTTCCATCCCATGCACGTTCTGGAACCGACTTGGAGATCAATGTGCAGTCAAAGCTTCTTCTATCGGTGCCCCTCGATATTATCTTCTTGGTACACCCCAATTGCTCGTTTTTCCTACTGAATCTAATACAATCCACAGATATGCAGTTTTCTTCCTGTCAAAAGCCTCTTCGAGCTTACACGAACATGTCGGATGTTTCGAAACACCCTTCTATCTCAAACCGGTGTCTCAATCTGGATTGCACTTCGAAATTCGTTCGATGCACCTCCACCGATGCCAGGAATGTCAGAGTCACAATGGGCTCATCTACTGTGGGGCAGTGGCACGCATTGTCAGGTACTTTTAACCTCTGCCTTTGGTGCTTTTTGTTCATTCTTGGGATTGTTGTGTAGGTCTGCGGTACTACGAACGTCAAAAGGGTAGACTTCATCCTCCGAAAACGTATCTGTTTTGCTTGTGTGAAAAAGAAGTGCGTGGACTCGTCTTGATTGAGTGGGAATAACCAAAGCTCATGTTTAACAGAGGTATTCCTCGAGGAGGCTTCAAGAGGAGATACCGAGGTGCAGACCCGATTGTACTAGATTTCGTCTTGCCTACGTCGGGTATGTTGTTCCCTCATACCGTCTCACATGGCACTGACACTCAAGAAAGGCGGCAGTCGCGGTGCAAACGGTGGGTATTACAATTGTGAAGAGATAGGAAAAGTTGTCGAGGAACTTGGACTTTGTAGAGAATCAAAGGAGAAAGACGAGTATATTCAAGAGAGGAAGGATTTCCTGAGGGAATGTGAAGAGGTCTGCGTTTTGCTGGCTCTGCACTATGACATTCCTGACTCGCCGACGTCGTAGCATGCTAGACGTTGCGAAAGATGGGTAGCTGAATATCGCGCCAGAAAAACAGATGAAACGGATAGTCTTTGTGCAGCTCGCCTACAGGCGTAAGTCACGTCTATTTTTATGAATAAATCTTGGCTGACGACGAAATCAGAATACATAAACTACTGCGTGATATGGGCTATTCCGAAGATGACATGGAGGACGTCGAATTTTTGCAGTGCGCTCGGCGACCAACGCCTTTGACCGACCAAAGTGGGTGATTCTCCCTCTCAGAAATCACTATTAATAGAGAAGTGTTCACTAGGTTGGAAAATGATCAGCCCGAGCGTCATTGCTTGCATTCGTGGACACCGTACTTTCCGCATGATCGAAGAAGACGATGGCATCCTGGCCTCCCGTCGAATAATGTTTGATCGACTTTTTACCGAATATCGAAGGTCACTCAAGCCACATCAATGGAGGAGACTTCCGAGCGTCGAAACAATACGGTTGCTCCACCCGGTCAACGAAGTTCTTGTTCGTCCCGACAGTCAGCCCATTGTGGAAAAGGATCTGTTGGCTCTTTCGGAGACGCTTCGACACGAAGTTGAATGCTGGATCACCGAACAGAGGCAGGATCTTGTAGCAGACTTAGAGGAGGAACTTGGATACTTGACGCCCTCCGAGGTCGAAGTCTGTCCAAAACCGGAACCCAGATCCTTGGATCTTGCGGTCACTGTCATTCGTTGTTATCAGTGCTTCCGACACTGGTCGACCCTTGAGGGTGCCATCCGCCATCTTCATACGGAATCCTGTAGAAGAGAAAATCACCTTCAAATATCGAGGATGTTCAAGTGGATCCACTCTCTTGTGGCAAGGCTTCTGGTTATCAAGTCGAACCTCGACGTCGACAGTGCTACACCAGATGATATGGACGATCTCGGAGCATTCTATCAATGCGTAGCCTGCAATCAGCATGAATCTGAGCCATTCATAGGGACATGGAGAGAATGTGTAAGTCCCTTTGCAAACATTGAATGCGCAAACAGTGACAAGAGACAACCCAGGTTATATCTCACACGCACCTTTCGTCTGTACCTCGTTTTAAAGTGCTCGATGAAGCGGGATCTCCGGAAGATAGGCGTGAATGTTGGGCATGCAATATCTGTAATGCTCATGTTGATAAACTAGCTACAAGGAGTGGCCTGCTCGAACACCTGAAGTCAAAGTGAGTATTTGTATCTAATCGAGCAGACTTCAGTATTCATGACGTTCTGACAATGATCGCCTTCATAGGCATCAAGTAAATCGAGCACGAGCACCCAGAGACTTTTTCTATAGCGGGGAATAGAATGAGAAGACAGGAACCATGAATAATATTACATGTCGTGATAATATACGTAGTACTCGTGTAAGCAAATATACTGGGCACAACCGTATCCATATTCCGATTAATAAGTTAGTTCCAGAATCATGTTCACGCCTTTGTATTCCGAGTCAGAGATCTGTTAAGATCTGTATCTTCGTCGCCAGCAATGTTGTGGGCCGAGAGCTTCCCGCCTGATTTGTTTTTAGCGTGGATGTACGCCGCAGTGACACCCGCTATGCGCAACACATCAATCTATAATTATCGGTGTTCGAAAAAGAGATGACCTACAGAGAACCCAGAGTACTACTGCCACAACCGAGACTGGTATGAAAATAGGGCATGCCGACATCCCTCTGTCAGGATCCTCAACTTCAGGACAATTGGCTCTTGTCTGCGTGAAGAGCATGATCATAACCACTAGATCGTTGGGTCAGACTCGATATAGATGCTCATGAAAGTCTTTACCTAGCCAGCATACGTGCACGGTAACGAGTATGTAGAAGTGGGTAGATGCTTTCGTGAGGGTACGTGTCATGTAAGGCCGATGGTTGAAAGATAGCCTGAGGTGATTCGAGCTGTAATTATCAAGGTAAAGTAAGAGAACTACTTACAAGACGCTGGCAGAGATCCATGTCAAGAGCGCAACTAAGATGGCCAGAGAGCTGAATACGACTAGAAAACTGGTGAGGAACCTCGGGCTTCTGGTAGAGGATGGGACATACTCCAAACAGGTGTCCATGCGCCGCCTATAGCAGTGACAATAGCCAGGCCCATTTCACATACCCCAAAGGCCACAAGTAAAGCTAGGAGTCAATATGAGCTTCTAAAGTTGTTTTCCAACTAAACCAAGGCAACCCACAATACAGAGTGGTTCGAACTTTCGTCGTAGGGGACATTGACTCTGTCTTCACTCCCGTACGTGAAGGCATGTAATGACTAAGGTCACCGTCATGCTCGAGCAATTTAGACTGCAAGGTCCCTGACTTCTGGGCAGTTCGGTGGATCCAGAATGCAGCGCCGCTAGCTATTCACCTGTCAGTCATGAAGTACCTCGAGCGCGTGGCGTTGCTTACCAAGTAAGAACAAGGCAAGTGAAACGCCTCCCATCGACGCGTCCATCCCGCACCAAGTCCAATAAGTGCCTTCAGGGCCCATTCCATTCTCACAGGTGTGTCGGGTATTCGTGAGGTGCATGATGGCGACCGCTGTGAAGGAAGGGATTGAATATACGAAGACCGGTAATGAAAGATGATTTACCAAACCAAAGAGCCGCCATCGCAGCAAACGAGACGAAATGCGGGAGCGCAAAGGCTAGCTTATGGTCTGACACTGGTTTGTTATTATACGACAGTCTGAGAGCGTGCTATTAGCATGGATCTGAAAACGAAAGGAACAGACACACGTACAGTACGGAGGTCCATGTCCAAGTCAAACACGCCAAAATGGCTCCGACCACGGAGAAGTATGCTGAAAACGTGTCAGAACCTCCTGCAGTATTGCTCACAGGATCACACTCACGAAGGTAATGTCTTGTTTCTCTGTTTTCAGGGGATTCTGTCAACGATCTCGTAGGTGGCCATGCGTACAATGCTGTAAATATCGCCAAGCCAGTCTGACAGAGGCCTAGCGCAATTGTAAGACCTAAAGAGCACCAAATTGGTCAACCTTCAAACCCTTTTTGAGACGCAGAAGGCTTGCCATAGAGTATTGTCCTAATAGTACGGATGAGTGGCATTGTGGAAGAGGGTGATCGAACCCGAGGAATTCTGTAATTCTGTGACCTTTATATTCATCTTTCGATCGGCTAACCCATGATCATTTCCACAACTGAAGCTGTGCAGAATGTACATAGCCTGCACTACGGAGAGTGGAGATTTCAGTTGGATAACAGTGATAGAAATCAGTGATGAATTATCGTTGGTGCGCCAAGACCTTACAAGGCTGGTGCAGAAGTTCGAGGCTCCATGAACGCCCATGAGGTCAGAAGTCAGGAAGATGCCCTTTCAACAGATGGACACTGTATTTGAGAGGGTACTATTGAAAAGTCAGGTCCTGGTAAAGCAACATTTGTTCGAAGCTGAACGTGACGCTGACCATGGCGCACATCTCTCGGTGAATTTGGTCAACCTGCGGTTACCCTATCAGGATCAAGTGTTTAGGCCATAGTAGAAGGTTCACTTACCCGCCTGTAATCCACAGGATTCTCGCAGTGAGCACATCTCGCGCCTAAACCCCGCGATTCGGTGCGGAGAGACGTCGCTCTGTGAGATTGTCAAAAGTGGCCCAGAATCGGTAGTGAAACTAGTGAAGAGTTGACCTCAATGGCGAGGATGGCCAGACAAGGAGTATCCCTATGGATTGCTAGTAAATTGAGACAAATCGACCCATATATGCTATTGTCGATTCCGAAGCGTCGTTCACGTGGACTTGGGCGGTTTGAGGACCCACAATCAAGTCATAAAGCTCGGAATCCCCATGGGGAGGATGCTTATCATGAAGTCACAATGAACTGGGCAAATGTACTGCAAATGTGTGATTCGATAGGGAAGTATATGCCAATGATTTTCTTCTAATTTGTATTGAATCTCGAGCGGAAGATGGCATTTCTTGAAATCCTTGACAGAAAACACGTCCAGTGGGATTCGGACGCTATGGAATGACCTGTGGTTCAAAAGTTCAACGAATGTTAGGAGAGCACGGAAACTATTCACGCACTGGTATAACAAATTCAACCAATCATGGCTTCCAACAGGATGTTGATAGAAAGGCATCGATTTGCAAGAAACAAGAGGATGAGAATGGTATCTATACCTTCACGGTGGTTTGCCAGGACATGGGCCAAACAAGCGCCCACATGACTCAAAAATCCCCGACACGACAAGGACCACGTGCCGGTTTCCTTTCAAGCTAAAGTTGTCGCATAATATTTGCCGGAAGTCCATACTCTCAAGACCAGTAATACAGTAGTGACTAGGGTGAAAAGTCATCAAGGAGCTAATAGCGCTCTGTGCAAAGGACTCGAAATGGACTCGAGAGCTCCACTGGTCACAGTAGACCTCATACATCCGAGCGACGAGTTGTACTCAAACAACACCCAACCTCTTTTCGAATGCTGCATTAGTTAGAGCATTTCACGCGTCGTGAGCATTGGAGAATCCTGATAAAGTTGAGGTGCAGGAGTGTGAATCCGAGCACCATACAGGCCCGAGAACAGACATTGCAAATCGTGGAATTAAACGTATACTAAGTGTAGGCTGCATGAATAATAAGCGTTTCGATGCCATTCGTGTCCATATCGTCTTGATTACTCGTGCCAAAATGATTAAGCTCAAATAAAGCTCATGCACCCGAGCCGTCCGTATTGAGAGGCCCAGCGCTGAGATCTGTATCTTCATCACCAGCAATATTTTGAGCCGAGAGCTTCCCGCCTACTAATTTGTTTTTAGCATGGATGTATGCTGCAGTGGCACCCGCTATGCACAGCAAGTCAGCCTATAGCCATCGTAGACAAGAAAAGAACTCACAAAAGATCCAGAGTACTACCGCTACGACTGAAACTGGTATGAAGAGTGGGCATGCCGACATCCCTCTGTCAGGATCCTCAACTTCGGGACAATTGGCTCTTGTCTGCGTGAAAAGCATGATTGTAATCACTAGCTCCTTTGTGAGAAACACGATATGGACGCTCGTGGGAACACCCACCTAGCCAGCACACATGCAAAGTAACGAATACGTAGAAGTGGGTTGCCGCTTTCGTTAGGGTACGCGTCATGTGAGGGCGACGGTTGAAGGATAGTCTAAAAGAATTGAGCTGCGATTGTCAGACTGAAGGGGGACCATTTACAAGACGCTGACAGAAATCCATGTCGAGAGTGCCAATAAGGCGGCTAGAGAGGAGAATACGACTAGACAAGCGGTGAGTCAGAGAGACTGTTACCATCGTTGGGAATACCAGGACATACTCCATACAGGTGTCGCCGCGCCCACTATAGATGTGTATATGGCCAGACCTGTCTCGCACACGCCGAAGGCCACGATCAAAGCTAGAAGCCAAACATAAGTTCCCGGAGATGTCCCACAAACCAAAACAACTTACAATACAAAGCGGTTCTCACTTTCGTTGTGGTGGACATTGACCCTGTACGTGAAGCTTTGAGCGGAACTATCGAGATAATCAAACCCAAACCTTTATATTCGTTCTTCGGGCGGCTACGCCACGACCATCGCTACTGGTGAAGTGTGCGGAATGTATATAGCCGTGCTACGGAGGCATTGGTATCAGCGATAATATCAAATTCGGTTGGCGAGCCAAGAGCTCTAGCGCAGAAGTTCCCATGAGCGCCCATGATTGGGCCATGAGGTTATAGGTCAGGAAGATGCCTTAGAACACCTTTCAATGAAAGGCCAGGTACTGGCAAACGCGCTTGGGTTATGCGCCGCAGTAACAAGCCTAAGAATGCGGTGGGCGTTCATCGTTCGGGAATCGCTTCCATTATACGACCGATATTGATCTCTGATATGCATCAAGTCTTGGTGGAGGTGAATTCGGTCAAACCTGTCATGTGTCAAGGAAAGAACTCTGCCCGTCAGTGTAAATGATATAGAGCATGGATAGGGTCCGATACCAGACCTTCGTTCTACTCGAGGATATTCCCTCTGTCAACTTGTCCTATTCCGTCTGACATCAAGACCAACCTAATCCCATAGTTCAGTACTACCAGTGGCTGCGAGAAGAAGCCATCTTGCTGGTGTCCAATGCATTCAAGTTCCCAGCAAGACCCTTCGATATTGATCCACATCCCGTACCATAAGCATAAGATCTATGCCGACGAACATGTAGATAAAACGTGCCAAGATCAGCTACACACTGTAGTCGAGGGGATGAGTACATTCTACTACTTCGAGGATTGAGTCATCGTACCATCGTAGGATATTTGGCCCCATTACGATTAGACTAGTCATGGTCCGAACGTTGCTACGTGATTTGAGCACTGTTGTAAGAATGAAGCCTCAGTAAAGAACTCTGATACTATGTTCTCAACTTCACGACCACTATATCCTATCCGTAAGAGCTATTTGGGCCGGCCGTTCGATTGGCATGGTAATTGGTAGGACGTTTATCTCCTCTCCACGACCCTGCACCATTGTCTCTAACATCTCCTTCGTGGAACCCATCTGCATTAAGAGGTTAGCTTATTCGTACGAAGCATTTAAAACATAATGCGAACATACGTCGTCCTCGACCCACGAACCCGTGACCATTTTCAGCAAATGTAGGCGATATATTGATTGATGCTCTTATTATGATGTTCAGAGACCTTAGCATTGGTCATGAGGACAGGAAAAACCAGAGAAAAGACGTATATTGTGGACTCACGGTGACCTAGGCGAGTTGATGGGTCAGACGTGCATGAGTTGGCGATGCTTCTTCTACTCTGTATTGAAGAAAGTGGCCGGTTTTCTTGGGCTCCGTGGCAAGAAATCGTGTCCAACTGACAAAAGCGCTGAGTGGACCAGAAGGATGACCATGCAATTACTATAGTCTTCGAGATGCTTCAAAGAAGGTCAGCTGAAAGCAAGAACACCCCATAAAACTGTTCACGCACTCATCGCGCCTAAAATCCAATCATATCCAGACTATGCGCATCGATCAGTGGAGGTTTACCGTCATTGTGAGGCAATAGAGCTAGTATCAATACCCGCGAAAATTGGGCGTATAAGAGGAGAATCGAAGAATGATATCGTGGTAGTCGGGGTCCAAACAGTACAAATAAGTAAGCGCCCATACCCCTTCTCCACCACTTACCAGCACAAAGAGGTTCTAATCTCCAGACGCAATACGATTGCACCTTCCTTTGTCATATACGAATAGCGCTATGTCTAGGCACTGAACTGCCTAAGTTTATGCAAATTTAAACCTCGTAGTACTAGTAAGACTTTTGGCTCCTGTTGGGATCCAGAACCCGTTCTACAGATTTTGCGGTTACCATGTTCGTGTGTACGTCGACGTCTTTTTGTGAGATTGATTCTAATTGAGGTGATGCATGCTCCTCCATTCGCCAACAGCTGTTTGATTCCAGGAAGTGGTTAACGTTCGCTTCATTGTGCCGGTTTTTGCGGGCGGCTGGCATCAGAGATTTCAGACACATCTCTCAAAGTTGACGTTGATTCGTGGTGCACGAGCCACAATGTAGTGCCTGGTGTCCTTGCTGTCATCATTTATAATTAAACGTTTATGATCAGGATACCTGTCGTGGATTTCACTTGTCTATTGTCCGCCCTCCTCAGGTTTCCTGTGGGTGGAAGCGCTCTATTTAAATTTGAAGTGTCCAGATCCGGTCAGTGTTCTTCACATGGATATAACTTTTTGTGCTCTATTTCAACGCATCACGATCATGCCGTTGTCGCCGAACATGTACGGACAGTTCAGGTCCACCAGACGTCTGTCAAACGTCGTCAGCGTTCTCCGGGACCTGTAGAACAGTCGAAAGAAGAAAAAAACAAGGTTCATGATGTGGTACGCAGCCGCTCTTCAGTGTACGAGAGGATAGTAAAAAGATGATATTCTTCGGCATGTATAACGGACGACTTCAGGCAGGGGTGCCTCTGGCCTTCCGGATAAATCTATGTTGACGGATCGATTCCATATGATAGCGTAGATTCCGACAGGCAGAGTGTGGGTCTGAACCGCGAAAAATTTCACGTCAATTTCGGGTCGACGACATCTTTCACTTCTACAACCGTGTCCTTGACATGTCCCGCGACGCGTTTGTGTCCTCTACCGAATCTTACGAGGACTACGATATACTCGAGGATGCGCTCCAGGAAAAATTTCGGGATTCGGTTGACCGGGGGCAAAAGGACTATCTAGTCTCTTTTTTTCCCATGCCCTTGTCAGGAGACTCGGGGACAACTTCTACTTCTCCCATTGACATTGGCTCTCTCAACGCTGCAATGTCGTCCATGTCGGCCGACTCAGGACCAGATCCTGTCTCCCCTGCTTCGCCAGTATCCGCCATTACCGTGTCCGCTATGGATCTCAATCAGCCGAGTCCTATTACCTCTTCTGCATCCCAGGGTCAAAACGTAAACAATAGTGCGTCTCAGGAAGCAAGTGGTCGAAGTTCCAACATTTCCAGCATGTTCACTGGCTTTGGGGGCAAGAACAGCAGCAGCACACAGCTGAACGCATCGTCGACGCAAGTCAATTTATCAAACTTGCAAGGCTTGGGAAGTTTAGCAGGGCTGGCAGGTTTCGGCGGAGCACTCAATCCACAGATGTTGATGAACCTTGATTCTTTGAACTCGAGCCTGGGCTCTCAGAGTGGCATGAATGAAGGAAGCACAACGCCTTCAGGTTCAGGGAGCGCGAATACTGGATCCACTTCCGGGACACCTGGCAATGTGAGCCAGCAAATCATCATCGAGCAGTTCAGACTCGCCCAATTGCAGCAGCTGCAGCATCTACAAGCCCAGATTTTTCAGCAACAGGCGAGTCCACTATTCTATGCCCAGGTCCAGAATTTACTCACCATTTCCATCGTTTTCTCTTTCTAGATGGCTCTTCTCAACAGTGGAGCCATAATGGGAATGAACAACAATGGAGAAGGTTCAGCTTCGCAACCTCAAAATCAAACTCAGCCTAGGTCATTCCACGGATTGCCCACTCCTGGTATGTCGTAGCTCTTCCAAGACTTTCCCCGTTACTCAAATTACATTTACCGCATTCTTTATTGCAATGTCACAACCAACTTAATTTCGCGTACATCTCTAGGCTCGTCAACTGAATTACGAGCTTCAAATCACCCAGTTGAATTCGTCTCGCCGATGCTACTTAACTATGCCGATCTTAATGATCTTTCCAATACTTCATCTACAAGCCCGCATCATGCTTCTTTTGCTTCTACCTCGTCACACCCCCCGCCGTCGCACGTTCACGGTCACTCACATTCCCACTCCCACTCCAACCCTCACTCACTTACACACACACCCGTATTTTCACCCCATGATTCCAACACTGGGGGCGATATGTCTCTGGACGGGTTAGCACCCCTACCAAGTCGGTTCTCAAATAACAATTCAAGTTCTAACAACAATGAGACCAATCCGATCCATCATCGCGGCACGAGTTCTGCCCCTGCCCACATCGCATTCTCGCAACCTCATCATTCAAATAACGACCTCGACTTCGATATCTCGCCATTGACAAGTCCATGGCTAGGGGCAGATATGGGAAGTGGAAGCGGTAGTCGGGTTCACGGATACCATCACCCTCAACACCATCAACAGCATTCTCGCCAAAACCATGCAAACTCATCCCCGTTCTTGACCGCATCCGGTTCAAACACCGGCCCATCCAACAAGCGTACGGCATCCCCTAGTAATGAGATGATGGAAGAATATTCCAGGAAAACGAGACAAAGTCCAGCGGTCAGGGCTACGATACCCAGTTCCAGTTCGGGAGCGTCTAATTCAGATATATATTCGACGAACAGTTTGTCGAGAAGGAATTCGATTGCTCGAGGTTCTCGCTCGGTGAACTCTACGCCGCTTCTAAAAGGCACCGTATCGATTCCAGGGTCGAGATCGCGGAAAGGTAGTTCCGCCACTACGAGCAGTTCCGCCATTAAGCAAGTTGGTTCTTCACCGTCACCTAATAGTGGCGCTGGTGCTAGTGGTGCTAGTGGACTTGGCAGCGGCGCAGCGAGTGGTATGAACTTCAGTGAAGGCGTGCAGGACTCGCCTTCACCTGTCGACTTGTCATTGTCGATGCCACCTCCTGCGGCACCTGCCAGCGCAAGTGCTGGCGGACCAAACAGTGGCGGACCAAGCCCCAGCCCTTCGTCAGCGACCCCTTCATCTTCGAATACATTCGGGATCGGTATGAATGGTTCCAACACGGCAGGTGGTATAGACATCAACATGGGTTTCGACTCGCCGTTGGGCGGGTTCAACTTTGGCGGTATGCATCATCACCAGGAACAACACCATCAGCTCCAAAGTCAATACGACGAGGCCGGGTTGGCACCACCGCTGATGCCGGTCACACCGGCTAGTATCATGAATCTGGGAATAGGAAGAGGTGGTATTGGTGGAGGTATGTTTGGAGGGTTCGCACCTGGTAATAGCTCTACTGGGGGTAATTCGAGTTCAAATACGGCGCATATGGAGCCCTCCATGACTGCCAATACAGTTCCTGCGCAACGGGTTGCGCCAAGCAATAGCAGCAACTCTACTGCTACTTCCACTTCGGCTTCTACCTCCGCTTCTACAGCTTCTACGGTTACTGCTACCACCGCCACCGGTAGGAAGGCAAAGGCAAAGGCCAAGACCAATGCTGAAGGAAACAGTAATGGGGCAGCAACAAACACCGGGGTGTCGACGAGAAGCAAATCGAACAGAGGAGGAAAAGGTGCTACGGGTGTTAGCCCTTCGTTGAAGGCCATTCTACCAGGTAAGATCTTATCATCGTATATTGAACATCTATACTGACTGGTCACAAACAGCTGGTCCTCCTTCGACATCAGAAAGCCCTATTATTGCACCCAAAGGAACCTCATCACCTGTAATCGGTTCAACAGCATTTTCCGCTAACGCCAGCCCAGCCGTCCGCAAAACTTCTCACAAAGCAGCCGAACAGAAGCGTCGTGATTCACTCAAAACGACATTTGATGATCTTCGTGGGCTGCTACCTCCGATACCATTACCTTCTGATGACAAATTTTCTGCGGATGATGCGGTCGTTGGAGGTGGTTATGTTGCTGGTGTTGTTGCAGCGGCAAGGGCTTCGATGTTACCTGGTGCACTTCCGCCACGAGGCCCTCCAAAAGCTGGAGGAGAAGGTCCGAATAAGGGTGTCAGCAAGCTACAGTTGCTGATATGTGGGAATGAGTACATACGGGTACTCAAAGGGAGAGTGGAGCGGAGAGACGAGGAGATTGAAAGGTTACGGAGAGAGGTGAAAAAGCTGAGATTGAGGATGGGTGTAAGCGAGGATGGGAAGGCCAACACGCACCAGATGTACGGCATGGATGTGGATGGTCTGATGGGAATGGGCGGAGAGGACGAAGAGGATGAAGAGCCGGTTGACCTTGAGAAAGACCTTGACGCGGCTGAATGGACCAACGTAAGACTGGCAAACAATTCTGCAACGATCTCAGCAACGATACCAGAGGAGGAGGGGGGCGAAGAAGGATAACATGCGATCAAGTAGATTAGATTATATGTTCTATTGTTTATCTTATCTCGGCGATATCCACGTTGTATCATCATTATGTGTAATTGGCAAATCACTTTATTAGTCGTCTCACCTCGAAATGGACACCATGGAATGCAGCACGAGCGCAGAGACTGTCCGTTCTATCCATTGTACTACCACCATGTCCCAGCCTGACACTCCTCCGTTACAACCGAGCCCGACGCCCTTGACGGTGACCACGACCGCATCCCAATCCGCATCACATTCTCAGCCGTCGTCCCCACGATCAAGCCATGGGCTCCCCTCACCGCCAGACAGCCCTTACTCAGATTCTGTCTCCTCGTTTCCTTCGGTTTCATCGTCGTTCTTCTTCAGCTCTGCAGCAGTTAGTCCACCACACCATTCAAATGATGAAGGAGATCATTCCAGCAGTGTCTCAGGACCTGTAGGACCAGGGTTAATCATTCCTTCTTTAACGCTGCCAGATGCTGTAAAACGACCAACTGCGTATGGGAAGACGATTGGAGAGTTGAAAATGATCGTAGTCGATGGTGGAGGAGGTGGCAGGAATGGTGGCAGAAGTGGTGGCAGCGGAAGAGAGCGGGCTGCGGCGAGCAGTCTCAAAACGGAGAGATTGGCTCGCATGCTTCTGGAAGATAACGAGGACGTCGTGGAGACTGCGGAACAATGGGAAGACATCGAAGATACTGCTCTGCGTGTTCTGCGTGCTTCGACAGACTGGGTCGAACACAGGGACGCTCATGGCCTCGACAAGTTTGAGCCTGCGAGGAACATTCAGATTTACGAGGTCGACGATAGCCTTTATGAAGACGTAAGCAATCTATACTCATCGTCGTGGATCTCATTCCTAATGTCGCCTTGTCTTTACAGGCTTCTAAGCTTTCAGATAAACTGAAGGCTATCATTCAAGAACCATTCCATAACCTCTCCAATGTTCTCGGCGAGAAAGCATTGACTTCTGCTCCAGATGCAGTCCCCATGCTAGCCAGTTTGATTTCTGCACCGACAAGTCCTTTATACACAGTCCTAGTTATCCTCATCCAATCCTCACCCACACCCCTCGAGGAGCAGCTCGTCGACACCCTCGCATCCCAGATTCCAATCATTTGCATACCGTCGTCCTCTTTTTCATTCACCTCGCTATCACCTCGTACACATAATCCTTCATACACATCCACGATGGGTAGCAACGATACACTTTCATCCTTCCGTCCGCTTACGCCACTGGCCCTTCGGCATGGCTTGTTCCGTTCTCCGGAGATTCTTGCTACAATCAGAACCGAGGCTTCAGAAAAATTCCTACGGTGGTCAAGGGTCGAAGGTGTCGTGAAAGAGATATGGAACAACCGCAGCACAAGGGGACGAAACCTCACAATTACTCAGTCAACTGCTCTCAGTGGGGGTATGGCACGGAGCAAAGTGGGCTGGGAGAAAGAATGGCAAGGTAGATGGGAAGAGCAACTATCTGGTGATGTATCCGCGAGGCTCAGAGAGATGGAAAGAGAGGCAGATAATGCGGACTTATCGGAGTCCTCTGACGATGAACAAAGATCCGGATCGTCAGCCAGTGATCAGGAGGATAATGGTCTACCCCTCTCCAACTCCGAAACTGCTGAAAACATTCAGCAGGATCATACAGCCAAGTCCGGCCAGGACAACGAGGAGACTTCTCTATCTCAAACTGTGCATCCACTAGCGCCATCGGATTCGTCTCAACCCTCCACAGATCCGGAGTCACTTGCATCATCCGTTCTGCCGGGATCGGAATCAGAGCCAGAAGTAGCGAGAAGAATCGTCGGAGTGACTTCGTCGACCACTCACCAGGTATCGAATTTGAACACCATTCGGCACTCATCCATCTCAGCCAAGGCAGCAAAGCGTGCATTACCTCTTTCCGGAACTGTTTCCAAGTCCATATCTTTGCCACCCAACTCTAAGCATAGGAAGACGAGGTCAAAGACAAAGCCACCCCCGGGATCTCGCATGTATGGTTCCCGAAAGGCTTCTTCCACTTCACCCACTAGCAAAGCCTCCGGGAAGCCGTCACCGATTTCTCCGTCGCTAGCCTTTGATCCATTGCACCTCCCATCGCTGCTCGTGTTCTCGTTGTCACTTCTGGGACCGCTCAAGGCCAAATTGGGGAGTACCATCATGACTGTCATTCGTAGAGATGGGCGTGCGGAAGGTAAACCAGAAAAGAGTCGAGTGACAGCGGCTCTTGCAGGTGCCAGTGTAGGATTCTGTGTTGGCGTTGGCGTTGGTCTCATGATTAGTAGCTATGGGGTGCTTGGGAGTTCTGGTGGTACCACGGCCTGAAGAGGCTGATGTACGCTGGTGGGAACCTGCCGTATATTGGGTTTTTTTTTGAATCTCATGTTTTTGAACGATTGTTATGACTCTACGGATAAGTATCTTCCATGCGTTGTATAATTGTGCAGTGGTTGTATTATCAATTGCATTGCATCCATAAGATGCTTTATAAACGGTGTTCGTTTCCAAGCACAGATCTTAGATGCTGATGCGATAGGATAGAAAGCCTGAACGGAGGCTCTTCCCGCCATAGCTTTCTGTGTTGGCCTAAGGTGTATCGTTCAATCCAAAGGGTAGAAATCTCTGCGTTTCATGAAGTATTTGATTTTATTGTGGGTCACCAAATATCGACAAGGCGTAGTTCAACGTCTGATTAATTGGGCTGCTGAACGACGTAGCGAAGCGTTTCGTCAAATCGTTATTGGCTTGATTACAAGCATTGGGAATAGTAAGCGTTGATCACAGTGCACTTGTATGGAGATTCGCAAGCTAATTATGGCACAGTGTAAGCCGTGTGTATCCAAGCGTGTGGGCTATCACTTACCAGTTGGGCCGGACCATCCATTACCACCGCATTGTGCCCAGTGAGCAGCAGTTCCGCTGGATGGCGGGTTTGTGGGCGTAGATCCACCGCCTGTGGTCGTAGTCGTTGATGGAGGGTTGGAAGGGTTGGTGCCAGGAGTGGTGTTGCTCAAACCGAACCAAGCCAAGACATCGTCTGCTCGCTCAGGAACAGTGTGGCCGACACCATTAGCCCAGATGGCTTGTACATTGGAGCCAAAGGATGCCCGCCAGTAGTTAGAGAGAGGGTTTCCAGTCTGGTTCTGAGTTGGTGTTTGAGAAACGCCGAATACGTTTGTCCATTGCTTGATGTCTTCCCAGAAGTTTTGAGGGTAAAGTGTGGTGTCGCTAGAGATCGTAGTGTTTTAGCGACTGCATGCGGAGAGAGTAAGGATATACGAACGTGCTTCCATGCCAGAACTGGAACTTGGGGCGAGTACCGGTGTATCCAGAGTATCCGTTGCGAACCATGTCACCCTATAAACTCATATATCAGCTTGACGAGAAGCATCCTGTATGAGAACCTAAGTACCCATTGCTGAGCCGTCTTGATGAGTTGTCCTTGGGCACACTGGCTCTGCCACATGCTGGGTCCTTGGAAGCAACCGTATGGAACTCCGGAGAACGCGGAACCAGCTTTGAATAGATCAGGATACGCGCCCATGAGAACGTTCGTCATCATAGCACCGGACGAAGTTCCCGTGGCGAACACAAGGCTTGGGTCAACACCGAGGTTCGAAATAGCATAGCGAACGACGGAAGCAATGGCCAAGGAGTCTCCTCCAGCATCATGTTTCAAGGTGGCATCAGAGTGAACGTCCCAGCATCTATCACGAACGTATGAATAGAAGCTCAATCGCCAATTAAATAGACTACTCACCCTCCTGAGTCAGGAGCATCAGGGTAGATGACAAGGAAACCTTTCTGATCAGCAAGGTTCGCGTATTGCGTACCTTCACAGACGATGAATAATAGTTTGGGAAAAGACATGCTACTGTTACGTACCCTGGAAGTATGCTTGAGCCGTTCCGGTACAGTAGTGCATAGCAACAATAAGGGGGAGCGGGTTGGCAAGTCGCGCAGGTTTGTACAAGAACATTTGCACGCCGGTCGGGTTGCTGCCAAAGTTGCTGATCTGCTGGAGCTGACCAGCGGCAGCGAATGCACCGACCGCACCAAGAAGCAGGGAGAAGAGGGGCTTGAAGAACATTGTGGGACGTTACTTTGGGTGACCCTAATTCACGACGGATGTTGTCGACATTTATAAAGCGAGAGGTGGTAACGACCCATGACTTGTAGTTTCCGAAGTCAGTCCGGCAATGATGTTATTTCTCGTGTCCTGAACTGTTGAACGAATTAGTCCTGGCCATGTGGCTCGAGGAGCCTGATTTTGATGCTTCTGCCAAACTCAGCCTCATGCAACGCATGGTAAGATATTCCTGGAACTTCCATGTAATTTTCGGCCCCCAGAGGATAACTATCGCAAGTACGCTGGTCAGTTGACCGACTTGGTACCGACTCCATTCCAGTATATCGGCGAAGGAAGAGGGAAACATACTGTGGAGTGTAAGGTTGTGGAGGAAATAAAAAACGTGGCAGTCATGGCAAGATTGATTGACGCGTAGATCGACACATCGCTTCTCATTCTTCAGCAAACGACGCGGTAAATACCACTCCTTAACGAATTCCACCATTTGAGTCGAGGCACGTCTTGTCCCATAGCCAAGAAAGGCGAAAGCAACCATTCAGACCTGTCCACGTCCGGTGAAATGTTGGGTAAAAGACGGATTTGGGTTTTTGATTTGGATTGGATTAAATTCGCTAAGGGGTTCTCCTGGAATAACCTTGATCTGTAGCGGACCAACGCGCGAATGAAATGCCTCTAGGAATCGATGACTACTAGACTCCATCAGTTACCATCGATGCTAAGAAGTGTGTTGGCACTCCACATCGGTATAAACAGGCCTGAAGAAGTGGGACACGTTGAATTCGATTAAACATGGTCGGTTTAATAGGACATACGTGGTAACCCGGATCATTACAATTGCAAATAAGTTTGAATGATCTCATTCAACATAATCCTTGACTCTCCTTCTGGAGACCAGAGTGACCTCATTTCGTTGGAAAGTTTCTCCATATTCTCGCGCAGAATTTGTCCCTCTTCAGTCTTAACGAGCCTTAGAACCCTCCTGAACTCCTGCCGAGATGCCTCTAGGGTGAAAGTAGGAGCGCTGGTATATCCTTGCCGTTCAAGAAGCTTCTTGTAATCGGGAGCGACGAAGCGATATGGCGTTTTCATCCCACTCTCGCTAGTGCGGACCTCGACCAGCTCGATGGCAACTTGCTGAAGCAGGGACATAGCTGCTGCATTACTCGGTTGATCACCGTCAAAGGGCCAAAGTATTCTGGAACACAGAAGGGATTAACATTAGTATGCATTGCGGAGCGGTCAAAGGTTTGGCTTACAAAGGTACTCCTGCCAAAACAGTTTCCTGAATACTGTTCCATCCTCCATGGTTGAGGAACCATCCGGTGGCAGGGTGCGAGAGAATCTCCTGCTGGGGTGCCCACTGAAGAACGAATCCAAATTGGGAGTCTCGTATCATCTGTTTCCGCTGTTCGGAAACATCGGCGAGCATGCCCGAGTAGGCCAAAACAAATGGAGTGCCGCTCGAAATAAGCTCATCTATTGCGTTCCAAAATTTCTCCGGCTGAGATGGCCAGAAAAGAGATCCAAATGATATCTAAGGAGAGGTCATCGGTGATTGAGCATCGTCGTTCGATGAGAAGTATTGTACACGTACGTATATCACTGACTTGTCCCCAAAACGGGAGCGCATAGTGTCGAGGAAGTAGAAGACTTCGTCTGCTGCTTGGTGACCTACAGCTCTATTAGACGGTCCTGGTTGACATAGCATCGGGATGATGGGGTAAAATCCGATCCCAAGTTCTTTGCACCAGTTACTGAGAGAGACGATGGTGTCACGTTCAAGGACCGACGCCGTATTGCAGACGACACCTTGAACGTCAGCAAAGACCCCTTGATTCTCCATTATTATCTTGACCAGAAACTCGCGAGGTGCTTTAGTCTGTTGATAGGAATTGAGCTTATTCAAACGGTATATAACATCGGTATTACTCACAGTTTGCGTTGCCAGGAACTCGTACGCGTACATCGCTGGCATACCCGGGACTTGAACAACTTTCTCTTCCGTCGAGTAATAGTTCTGGAGACACATATCAATATATCTGACAGAGCGACCTGGATCTATACCTCACCTCCACTGCAGCATCGATCAAAGTTGCTCCAGTCATACTCGCTCTTGCCTTTGCTTTCTCGGAGAGATTGCCCATCCCCCCAAGTTCCACGGGACCCTGCCAGCGCAGCATCATACGAGCCGTAGAGGGCATCCACAAAAGTATTGGATACTCTTTGCCAGCAATACGGCGAGCTGCCTTCAATGCTTGAATACAGGAAACCTGGAATTAATCGGTTCATCAGCTACAGTACGACCGCCCCTCCGAGTTCCATCAACATACTCCAAGGATTGTCAGACATGGTTTGGGCAGCCCGCTTATAGTCTTGCCAGACGACAGGCAGGTCACAGAACCAGAGCTCCATAACGTCTTGAACACAGGTTCAAAGTCGGATTGTGAACCGGAAAAGTTAAAATCCGTCCCTGAGATATCAATCACGCTGCGCAAAATCATATATTAGATGTCAGTTGAATGTAAACGCAAGAACACACTTGAGGCGGGAAACGAGGGCTTGCTGAGGCGTGCCGAGCTTCTTCAATTCATTCAGCACTTTGTCGAACATTGATCCAAAAGTAAGCAATGTTATAGTAACGTCTTTGCATGCTTCGATGAGATGCACCGCAAAGCCGGTTGCGGGCTTCGTGTGTCCTTGAAAAACAGATGAGTCACAAGTGGGTGAGATGTAGACTCATTACACACCCCATACTCCAAAAACATGGATAGCGATGTGCTTGACAGAGTTTGGCGAGTCCATTTTATGATATCGACCGACTCAGGCATGTCCTTTTATTATGTCGTAGTTGGTTATTCTTCGTCAGGAGTATAGCCGTCTTTGAGCGATAGCGAGTGCGATGACCATACCCAGATTTGATTGCCAACGGGAGCGCCCAAGAGACAATCTGAGACTGTATTCCTTTTTTAAAACTTTTTACTCGTCGTTCAGACTTTCAGGTGGCTATTTGAGTCATGCTACTTAGTGTCGTTGGTAGGGATGGCATGCAGACGGAGACTTACACAGCCTGAAAAATGGAGCAATGGCTGGTTCAGAGGCTCTTCATTTCGTTTTTTCTGTTGCAGCCTTGCGTGATGGTCGTTGTCGTGGAAAGCGTCGAGCTCGCTTACATGTATTAGACGCGGACCTCAATTGACAACCTCCATCACCTCACCGCGCGTCCCCTTTTCCTGTATCCGTTGACCACCTCCAATTTCTCTGGTCTCGGTTTGAAGAACGACAACTCGCAGCATGTACGGTCGACCGGTACCATACGCTCGCTACACCACCTTTCATGGTCCGAAACAACGTGTTCTGGGGAACCAGGCAGGGCACGTACCACCAGCATGGAAGGTACCGCCTGGGATGGGTCCGGCTGCAGCAAATACTACAAGAGCGAGCGTAGTTATGGGTAGCAAGATATTATTGAGTCAATTGCCGACGGATGTTGGAGAACGGGAGGTGGAGGTAAAGTGCAAAACTGTTTCTCCGGTTTGAAGTACTCTGAAGATAACCGTCTATAGGAACTGTTCAAGAAGACGGTTGGACCGCTGAAGGACTCTTTCATTATATACAACAACGCTGGTCAGTCGAAAGGCATGGCCGTAGTCTGGTTTCAAAGACCGAATGATGCTGCTGTTGCAAAGCAAAAGTATGACGGAAAGTTTGTGGATGGTCGTAAGTTTCCCTCTCTGTTGATTCAGAGCGAATGCCATGTTCCATGAACCAGGTCGCCCAATCAAGATCGAAATCGTAACCGATGGCACATCACCACCTACGCCGGCACCACAACAGCCACCTTCATTGTTTGAAAGAATCGACGGCAGGAAATCTGCAACAGCACCAGGAACGTCGACTGCGGCCCCTTCCAGGTGACGACAATTCACTTTACTCTTACGAAACTAGCTGAAGCGGGCGAAAGCACTGCGAATGGTCACTCAAACCACAATCTGCCCCGACAAGCAGCTGCAGCTGCCAAAATCGTTGCGAACTCAAATTCATTTACAAGCACGCAAGCCCCTGTTCCCCCTCGCCGTCGGGTCAGGAAAGGCCCAAAGCGGTTAAAGAAGCATATACAGAAACATAAAACCGCAGAAGAATTGGATAGAGAAATGGAAGATTATCGTGCCGCCGCGGAAAGTACATAACAGGATATCCGTGACGATTGTCGTGTTTTTGGGCCCTACTGTATCTCTTGGTGAGAACTGTAAGATGCTTAGCTCATGGCATTGCTGAACACGTCTTTCTCAGTGTATTTGCTATGTTAACTCTGCTTTTCTGTAATCCATATCCAACGTCTCTGCGAAGACAGGCCATTCTTCGTCCCAGTCTTCCCAAAGCTTAAACCAAATGTCTGCGGCCACTGAATCTCATTCAGCATTGTGGACCAGCAGGCTTGTAGCTTGAATATCCATGGATCAAACTTTAGTTCGAAGTGTCTTACTATAGCAGTGAGTGGCCAAATAACAGGCCGAACATTCGAATCTGTACGTATCTGAGAAAGTCTGTCACTCGATACACGTTGCGGGTACAGCAAATTCATGTTTTCTGCGGTTCTGCTGTCACTTCTACTTGTCACTATTGCTCCCACCTTCTGATCTTTCTATCTTTCTTAGTCCTAGACCGCTTTTGGCAAAGTTTGATATGTATCGTGCTTCGTCTTCGTGCGTGCAGCATTTGCAGGAAAGCGCCCTTATATAAGTGACCCCTATCTCCGCTTACCAACCGTAAGGCATACCATCACTGCCACCTACCGTAAACTCTGCGCACGACCACATCATGGTCGCTCCACTCTACACGACAGCCTCTGGGCTACTCTTTCACGCTGGAAAAATCCTTGTCATCACAGTTGGATTACCTGCTAGAGGCAAAACTCACATTTCTCGCGCTCTCGAACGATATCTACGATGGGCCGGAGTTAAGACTACTGTCGTATCGCTGGGAGATTACAGGCGAAAGACACTAGGCAGCGGGCAGAAACTACCTCCGGATTACTTTACACTGGGTGAAGATCTGTTAGGCTAAAGTCACCAAAAGTAGATCACTAACGATCGTTTGTGATTTAGGCGAAAAGAGTCCTGAAACGATAGAGTTGCGAAAGAAGGTCTCCGATGGTTGCGAGAAGATGATCTGGGATTTCTTTGAGACGGGACAGGTGGTGATCTACGATGCAAATAATGGTACACGAGAGGCGAGGCATACATTGGCTGAGAAGTTTGATAAAGCTGGGATACACGTTATCATGCTCGGTGAGTCCCGAAGCTCACATATTAGAGTTGAGAGCTCACCTTCGGTAGAATCTCTTTGCGATAACAAGGAAATCATCGAAGCTAACATCAGAAGCGTCAAGATCTCTTCTCCAGATGTTCGTGATATACATTCGGCTCCATGTTCACTAATCCATGAATAGTATCGCGGTTGGAATCCAGATGAAGCCGTGAAAGACTACTACAAACGTATCGAGGATCATGAAAAGTACTATGAACCAGTCGAGGAGAATACGTGGCCATCTATCAGGATCCTGAACGTTGGAGAAAAGATAATGGTCTACGTACGTGTCATGCCTTTCCCAAGTCTTTAGATGGCCTTGAACGTCTCTTCACAGAAAATCAAAGGATACCTACAGGTTGACTTGGCTTCGATGTATCTCACGGCCTATTATCTGACGAAAGCAGTCCCGCATAGTATTCTTCCTCATGAACATTCACAACCGTTACCGAACAATTTATTTTGCTCGGGTATGTTTACAGGTGTATCAAATCACGCGGTTCTCTAACAAGACCCGTTTCAGTCCGGCCAGTCCTTGATAGAACATTCCTACAAAGCCGATTCAGACCTATCTCCTGCCGGTTGGGAATACGCAGAGAAACTCAAGGAATTTGTATTGGAACGTCGTGAAAAGAGTTTGGAGGAAAGGGGACTCAATCCCAATGAACGAAAGCTGGTTGTAAGTCTATGATAGTTACCATAATTTGATATAAGCTCAAATTATTCCGCCTCAGATATGGACCTCGACGCGTCGCCGAGCGCATCACACGGCTTGGCCTTTTCTCTACGATGCTTTGCCTCCACCGGACGTTCACGCCCCGACCACTTCTTCCAGTTTAACCGAGAGTCTTTCTCCCGAATCGGCGGTAACGACAGCCCCTTCTACCAAATCCTACGCACCGGCACTTAATGTCAAAGTTATTGAAAAACCTCAAATGTCAGAAATCAACCCTGGGATCTGGGACGGTCTCACACCTGACCAGGCGAGAAAGTACTACCCTCAAGATTGGGAGCGTTTTGTCAGGGACCCTTATTCTTTCCGTGCACCTCGGGCGGAAAGCTATCACGATCTTAGCGGTACGACTTCATCGTCCTTCCATCAGCACCCTCTCTGATCCTCTGAATGTAAAGTCCGTATAGAACCCATCTTGATCGAACTTGAGAAGGAGAAAGAGGATCTCCTAATCATCGGTCATGCGTCTGTGATTCGATGCATGCTCGCGTACTTGATAGGCTTGCCTGCAACGGAGATACCTGCGATCGAGATAGCTCGAGGAGACTTGCTGGAAGTAGTTCCTGCTTCCTATGGGGTACATTGCCAGGCGTTTCACTTCTGGGACGGCCCAGGCAGGCGCGGGCCAGATGACGACCCTAGTATCTCCAAAGACGAGAACAATTTCTACGAGAACTATGCCGAAGATACCAAAGGGAAACGAAAGGTAGTTCCTTTTGACCCATCGACTGGCATTGAGTTTCCAGAAGCAGAAGTAGAAGCCGTGTAAGTGTTCTGTAATACATAGATGAAGTGTATAATACAACCGTTGAATTGAAAGGCGCATTGACTATTTACACGGACTTGGTAGACTTAGTGTCAGACCGACTTTCCCTTACGCTAGCTTCATATACCTTGTCTTCCATCTTGGAGACATCCACCTCTCGGAATTTCTTACTAGCGCCAGGAACAGGGGAAACCATGTTGAGGACGAGATAGATGACGGAAGACACTCCGAATCCAGTGAAGAAAGACATCTGGTAGATCCGGGTCGCAGCAATCGGAACTGTTCTCCCCGCTACAGACAAGGAAGAAGGAAATCGGTTAGAGGACTTTTGGGTGAACTACGAGCAAACGTACTTGCGCCAGCGAATCCAACGACGTTGATGAGAATGCCTGCAATGTATGCAGCATATGCCCTATATAGAAAGGGGAGCAATGAGACGACCGATTACTGCAAGCATCTCCTGGCCACATACCGCCAATTGAACCCATAGACATAGAAGTACCAGCCATCCGGACGAGCGTGGTAGAGATCTGCGACACGATAATGTCCGCGGCGAATGAGAAAGTATTCCGTGATCTAGGGGTGTAAGGGGTCAAGTAAAGACAAGAGGGAAAATCGTTTAACCACAAGACTTACCATGACTCCTGCAATGGAGCTCAAAAATACAGAATACGCAGACAGGTATGACGTGAATTTATTGCTGCTTGATAGAAGCTTCCATGGGAGTATTGCAAAGCCTACAATAGCAGCGATGTAGCCTCCGCGTCGGATGTTCTGCCAAATCGCCTCAGTATGTCGTATTTACAGAATAGCAATTGTACTTACAATGAATCGCGGGAACAACGCGGTCAGGTCGCAACCTGCGCTGACTGAGTTTGCCGAGATATTGGTTCTACAGGAGGAAAACAACATCTTGCGTTGAGATTGACCCTGGGTGTCAAAATAGTGGAGCATACCCGAGCTACACCATTTTGAGACACTTGACTGGATACACATGCGGAAAATGGCGTACCTGTGCAATGATGAATGAAAATGCAATGAACCAGACCTGAAAAACGTTGACACAGTCGCTTAGTACATAATGAATGCGGCAAACTAGCTGATAACAGCACTGACTCCAAACCGAGTAGCGCTTGAAGGACTGTCGTCTAGGAATCTGTCAAGAAGGTCGATTGGAGACCATATCGTCTCGCCATAGATAGTCTGGGATGATGAGCTGACAATGATACCGATGAAACACACAAGGCCAAAAGTCAAGGGCACTGATATGATCTGAGGCCAGACGGCCGCTGAGGGCGTGCTGGCGCGTGAGGCAAAATCTGGTGCATTTCTGGAGGACAGTAAGTATCGGGTAGAGCTATAGGGACCATTAATTGCTCACACGACCAGGGTAGCCATGTTGCTCAGGCCAGACATGACGCCATTGAGCATTTCCCAACCAAGTTCTGACCCATGAATTTGAGAAGGCCGGTGAATAATAGGTCCTACGCCGTGGGCCTTGACTATACACCAAATGAAGAAGGTAATGCCAGCAATTGGGGTCACGATGGCTTTCGCTGTGAAGAGGTGTCGACTGTACGGGTAAACGATGAGCTGCGATCATCTAGGCGAACCGTCACGGAGCTCACATCTGATGAATAGGGAACCAGATGGCAGGCAGCGAAATAAGCCAAAACAGGAAGAACGCCATCAGCTCCTTAGATGATATTCCTGCGGATTCAGGGAGATGGTTTGCTGCCGAGTTTTCAAGCATTTGAGAATCGTGGTCCTGAAACGAATATGACGAGCCACTGACGAATGTTATTGACGCTGGGCCAGATCGCACGTAGCATGACGAGCATGCAGTTGCCCCCGATGCTCGCCTGTACCCCATACCAAACGCTGACGACGGAAGGTTTGCAAACGAATGACGCCGGAAGCAATGTAACGAGGACTCACCAGGCCATTACCCCTCTATTGAAGGTGCACCACAAACTTCCATACAACCCAAAACTTGTTCGCGCGACGACGGGGAACGTAATGTGATGCATAGCGCCAGGTCGGGCATTGAGAGCAATGAACGGAGCAACGATTCCATATCCAAGCCATACACAGAGCCAAGCCTGCCACCACGAAAGGCCCGCCTGGATCATGGAGGAAGATATCATCCATCTTAGGAGAGTAATCAGCCAACGAAAATGGTCTATTAAAGACGAGAGCGTACGTGTTCACGTTGAAACTGTCTGCGATCCAGCTAATTGGCATTTCATGTTAATGATTTATACAGGATCTGTATTGAAAAATACTCACAAAGTGACAAAGTTTCGTGCCCTCCATTTCCGATTCTCGGGTGGGACGGGAACGAGGTCTGCGTTCTGTATAGTAGACCGGCGACGATCAGCATCTGACGAGGTAGACAAGGATTGAATTGCTGCGGTACCGTCAAAAACATCTGCGAATACGTCAGGCCCTCTTCATGTTCGACTTCGAGCTTCTTGATGATGTTCATTTTGATTTTCGGGCCTTCCTGAGCTTTGAACTTGACCAGATACGCCTATTTCCAGCCCCAGGAAGAGAAGGAAGGACAGAAAGGGACCCCTGAGAAAATCCCATTGATATTGAGTTTTAGTATCGTATGGCTGGAGTCTTGACAGCAGGCTTGGTCGTCCTTATCTTTGGAGAATGTATTTAAAGCGGGAGAACGGGTGTCCACTTGATGTGAAAGTTGAAGATAAGAATATCACCGTCACGTGGTGAGCGCGCCTGTGCGCGCGTCAGTGTCCCGGAGAAATTGTGGGTCAAGCAACTTTGGATCGTTTAGTTCGGGTCAGTTGTCAATTTTGATATTCTTTGTGATTTACACGAGTAGAAACAAAGCCAGAGAACAGGAGACAGAACAAGTAGGAGTAAATGGTGGGCCAGGCGACTAGACGAAAGTACTTAATGGAGGAGCAAACAAGAAAACACCTGCGATAAATACAAATAAGATGGTATGCACAATGAAAGGTTGTATGAATGATGAATGCAAATGGTACTTGTGACATGGGATGAGTAATTCATGCGTCAAAAAACGACTATGCAAGTTGTAGTAGATGGCAGCTGTGATGCGGAAGACATGCTAATAGGAAAATCGGGGAAGAGGTAAGGGAATAAGTTCGGGAGTTGTGTAAGTCCGGCTTTACAACGCCAGGACAAGACGATGGCATGCTGTGGCGGAGACACATCATGATGATGACACACTGTCCAAGTCGCCAAAATTGAGAGGACCAAGGTGAATTGAATCACTGGACGACTCATGCACGCGGTTGGCAATGGGAGATGGGGATTTGAAGGTGAAGGCAGAATATATGTGCTTGCGCTCGGGGGTGGAAAATGCCTTGGGTTCACAAGCAGGAGAAGAACCACGTAAAGTGGTGGACGTTGTCGAGGCGGAAAGATGGGCGGTGGTCAAGTAATCACGTATTTCGGGTTCGCAAGAAGATTCCTGGCATCAACACATCAGTCTATGGACCGTTCATGTTTAGCGAGACAGCAAACCTTGGACATCCATCGGAAATCCTCGCGAGTCGGACTCTCAGAAAGAGCATCACTGAATACACCACACTCGAGGTATGCTTCAGAGACGTCGGCCAAAGGCGTGACTGTTAAGTCCTTGCATCGAGAATCGACAAGTGCCTGCTCGCGTGCATCCTTCTCCAACTCGCCCTCCTCCTCAACCTTAGGCATTGGGGAGGCCCTACGAGAGACCTTCTTCACCGACTTCTTCGCCGAACCCGAACCCTTGCCATCCTTCTTCGATTTAGATTTCGAGCCCAAGGATATCGACGATTTTCTCTTCTTCGTCTCGGGCTGCCCTTCTGCTGACTCCTTCGACTCCTTCAATATCGGTTCGAGGGGAGCAAGGGCCTTGGTCGCGAGTACGCTCGTTTTGCGCTTTTTCTGATTAGTGTTGTTTGGAATGACGGGTTCGCCGGTGATGGGATCCAAATTTTCCTTGTCGGTAGCGGTGACTGGATTGAGAATAGAAGTAATAGTGGCTGCTAGAGTAGAAGATGATGGAGAAATGGGTTCTGAAATGGTATCTTTTGGCTGCGGGGTATCGGCAGGAAGTGTGTCCACGAAGACAGTAAAAGATCGGGACATGTTGATGATCGACTACCAACGACGACGGACTTGTTCACAAGGTATGTAAAAGGTAGCTCGTAGGAAGAGGAAAAAAAGATATGAAATGGTGAACAAGCCGAGGAAAGTCCCTTGGACGCTGTCGCCAATGGTAGTCGAACAAGGACGAGAGAAGTCGCTGAACCAGCGGCAGACGTTTAAAACCGTTCGGCTCACGTGCCGGTAAACCGTGGTCTGCAAAGCCAAACAACTCCGACGCGTCAACCATAATAATGCATAGAGGCCCAAGCATACAGCATTCATGCAAGGATACACAGGGTACGGCCACGCTTATTGTTCTCTCAAAGATTGAGTTAGACTCATTGCTATGGCCAGCTTCGGGAATACCGTCGTTTCCACTGTTCAAATTTCAAACTCGCGTTCAACATTCAACTTCAGGCGGGCAGGCTACTTCAGGCCATAGGGAACTCGAACAGACTGTAGCTCAGGCCTACACGTTCACCTTGGACCATTTTCTTTGCGCCCTTCTTCCGTGAAAACAGCAAGAAAACAGCAAGTCCGCGGTTTAATCGTGGCAAAGCTCCGACCTTTTAGTCTCATGCCCAACGCCCTTACCATCAGGTGTCGTCAGTTGCGAGTACTGCTAGAGCTCCGAGATCGACATTAGGTCATGCGTAAGTGGTCCGAAAGATACAACCTTTGATTTCTCATCCATGGCTTGTCAGGAGGGAAGAAATTTTCGATCCGCCCCGCCAGTGCATCACTTTAGGGCTGTCTAGCTTACAGAGACACAGAGAGGACCCAATCGACCAGCACCAGCCACCGCTTAATTTCTTCGATCTCATTTTGCACTGCCTATGGAAAACTACACCAACGTTACTCTTCAGGCTTTATGCGCAACCGAAATGCACCTTCATCTACCACAGTACGTGTGTTCATTTATACACAAACATTCGTTTCCATGACTCTGACAGGCGCTGATAGTTCTGCCTTCTCTGGAATGTTGCCGAATCCGCTCGCGGCGGATAGTCGGCTTCCTAGGAGTCCATGACTAAATTGAGGTTGTCGATGTCTCGGAAACCAAAAACACGGCTACGCATTCTATACCAAGCCTCGATCAATGATCTCAATTTGGATTGGGGTGCATTCTTTGGTATGTCTTACCGTCCGCCAGAGATGCGGATCGGGTGTATGGACCTGAATCCTTTTGGTCCACAACGGCTATGCTATATAGTCGAGATTCTGACGGAAGGAACGTTTTCTACCGCCTTGTCCTCTCGAGCATCACTCCTACAACTCGCTGTCAAGAGTTTGGGCGACATCAACGTGACGCTTCTTTAGCGATCGGGCAACACTGTTGCGTGAGTACTCTGTGCCTTCTCCTCATGTTCTCCACGCACCAACGGAATGTCAATCACGTTGGAGTATGCTGTGACGTTCGCTGTTCAGTCACCTTATAACTCTTCAACTTTGCTTCAAATGCTTTAAACACACTGCTCTAGAAGTGGAACTAACTGCTTGTTTTCCCTCTAGTCTCAGTCAGCGTCTCCCTATTCTATTCCGTCATGTCGACGCCCTCACACCCTCCCCTTGGTACTCTTATTGACGACGACTCGTTAGAACTTGTCGAGGTTCTCGGTGTTGGCGGTTATGGTGTCGTTTACAGAGCAGAAGAAGTCTTGTCTGCCTCTCCCAGGTCCTACGCCGTAAAATGTCTCATGCACAATCCTTCTCAATCCGCACGACAACGACAGTCACATATCCGAGAGATTACTCTCCATCAAATTGCTGGTGCTCACCCGAACGTCGTTACTCTCCACCGAGTCATAGAAGACTATAACTGCACCTATATCATTATGGACTACGCACCAGACCACGACCTCTTCTCTCAAATCCTTCACAAATGCAGATACCTTGGCGACGACTACCTCATTAAGCACGTATTCCTGCAGATCTTGGATGCAGTCGAGTACTGCCACCAGCTTGGCATCTACCACCGTGACCTTAAACCAGAGAATATACTGTGCTTTGACGATGGTCTGCGGATAGCTATCACCGACTTTGGTCTCGCAACCACGGACAAGTACAGTCAAGAGTACCGTACTGGCAGTATTTATCACATGAGTCCTGGTGAGCCTCATATTCGCTTTCTGACTTGAATGACGCTGACTGGTCGTCTAGAATGCCAAAGCGCGGATTTCAAGCTAGAAGGTGGTCATTTCAATCATATGAGCCCTGGTGAGTCTTCTATTCACTTTCGACTTGAATGACGTTGACCAACCGCCTAGAATGTCAAATAGCAGATTCCAATGATCATTACGCCCCGATGTTCAACGATATCTGGTCGTTGGGTATCATACTCCTGAATCTCGCTACTGGCCGCAATCCCTGGAAGTCTGCGTCAGTCGCAGACCCAACCTTTCAGGCTTATCTTCGAGACCCGCTCGGTTTCCTGCCCACTGTTCTCCCGATCTCACAGGAACTCAACAACGTGCTCGTCCGCACGCTGGAGGTTGACTGGAGAGAGCGTGCGACCCTTGCCGAATTACGAGAAGCAATAGAGGAGGTGGAAACTTTCTACTCGGAAGACGTGGTCTTCGGTGGCAGCATGGCTCGGTGCCCATGGGAGCCTGAAATGGAGGTGGAAAGCGAAGAACCATCAGCGAAGGAGGCTGCCAAACCTGCCGCAGATATGAATTCTCGCTGGAGCCAGGACTCTTCTGTCGACTCTGACATTGTCTTTGCCGGGCACTCACCTGGCTCTGATTCGTCGTACGAGTGGCATTATGCCCTGCGCACATCATCTGCTATCGAGTATTCCAGCTCTGGTTCGGACGAACATCACTTCAAGCATGGACACATGGATGAGGAATCTAGCGACTTATTCGTTCCCCTTCGTACACCACTTTCCTACATTTCCCCTAGCGTTTCAGAGTCCGTCGCATCCTTCCCGATTACCCCCAATAGTTTCGACACTACCTTTGGGGCTAGGGCTATCCGGAAACCTTTGGCGATCGATACCAATTGCGGACGGGCGGCTTACTACGCTCATGAAGGCGGTCTGGACCCTGCATCGGCCACCTCTTCTATCATGAAGACTGCGGTCGAGTACATCGAGCCCTCGTCAGCACTGTTCCGCCCCACCGATCTGGACGAGAGTGCGATTGTCATACCGCAGCCGTTGCGCCTGGGCGATAGCATGGCCATGTCGGTTGATGATAAGGAGATGACATCCCCTACGATTTGGGGTACCTCATCACCCTCGGTGTCTTCCGGGTCAGTCTATTCTTCCTTGAGGAGTACGACGTATACCACTACACATATATCCTTTGATCGCTCGCGCGCTCCTTCGCCGTCTCTAACGGGGCTTTCCAGTCGTTCGGATTCCCAACTGCCTAGCCACAGTCAGCCACCCTTTCCTTCCTTCTACCATTCCAACACCGTCATTGACCTCCCCGCAAGACCCCTCTCACCGACCAAACGGTTCCTGGCGGAGACATCTAAATTCAAAACTTCAATATTTACTCCCCTCAAGTTTTTTCCGCGCTTCACGACGACGACGCCACCACCTACATCACCAACACCGCCAGCAGCTCGCTCGAAACCAGCGTCGGGTACGCAGAGCGAGATCCACATATCGTGGCCTCTCGGTAGTGCGTTGCTCGAAACCAGCACCCATCCCTTGGCAGCATTACATCCTACCCAAACCAACCTTGAATCTAGCTGGATGGATGATATCGAGTCGTGTCGGCGTAGCTCCGCAAAGACAGGTGCATTCGTCGCAGCTCAGGACCAGCCGACCACGACGGCCGTCACGGTTGCGGCGTGTAGGAAGGCTGCGGACTACTTTCGCTCACCACGACATTGGTTTCTTCCATCCAAACTATTTTCTCATGCAAACGCCCAGACTGCCGCTACAGCATCATGACACTCTACGACTTTTGCCGTTTGCCTATCACTCCTTTCATCATCCTCTCTCCTCATCACGACTATAGAATTTTTGCTCGATTTCATCATCCTTGATGTAACATCATATTATTCCTCTCTGCATTGTACAATCTATTCATTCAATCATTTTCCTTGTCTTCACTATCATCTATTTATGTGCTCGTATCCAAAACGTCTCGGCTATTCTTTAGCCTCTGCAGCGTATCTTGTATTCTCTCTGGGTTTCAGGCGGGTACCGTCTTGGTCGTTTAGTCGGCTATTGCTCACTGTATACTTCCACTATCATACATATCGTATATGGAATGCACAATTGTTGAACAGCAGGTTCACCTACAAGCGATGTTCCCGCCTAACGAAAACATTTTGACATACAGAAATTACCCGTCCATTGAACGCAGGCTGCAATGTGTTTTTGTTCTTTCTGGAAGATACCGCGGGTGCGGAAGAAGCAGAACGTTCATGATCAAGATCCGAGGCCAATTTGACCTCGAGTCTTCCTAGTACCCCGAATTCAATAGGTGGAATTACAACAACTTCAATTTATCCATCTATATACAGCCTCATACAACAGCTCTAGATTTACATATTCAATAAACATACCAGTTTGAGCAAATGATATCTTAAGCCACTCCCTATTGGTTGTCTAGGTAATGAACCTCTGAACACGCACGCAACTTATCCGCAGCTTGCTCTGGCGTCAAATCTCTTTGGACCTCTGCCTGGAGTTCGATTCTGGGTTCCCATCGTCATCGGTTAATCTGCTTTAGTGTAAGAACAGGCACGTACCCCGCGATAAATTTCTTTACTGTTGCACTCCTGAGCAACGGAGGATCGAAATGGAGATGGAGGTGAGCTATGTCATCCCCGTCGTCATTATCGACTTGTTTGCATCCCTGGAGGTGGGATTGACGCGGTATCGGGCGCTGATGGATGCCCATGGAGTATGCAAAGGAACAAGAGAAGAGGTTATCGTATCTCTTGGTAATACGGGAGAGAATGTCAGCGAAGGTAGTCTTCTCGGCCTCCGTAAGATCGCAGATATTTGAGATATGCCTCTTGTAGGGCAGGACTAGGAGCTGACAGTGAGAACAAAAGATAAGAACGGGGGGTCCATGGCACATACGGAGAATTTCAAATGGCCAGGTAGCCCACCAAGGGACGACAGCTACCCAGTTCTCGTTTTGAACGACGACACGATCTCCGAGCTTGACCTCTATATGGGCATATTCACATAGAAGACACGGTCGGTCTATGGCGGGAATGTGAGCCCCTGTGTCTCGGTGTCTAGGTAAATAGACCTACTATCAGGGCCTCTGGGTGCGTCAGAAGGTGTGTGATTCGGACTTTGCGCGTATCGGTTGAGAGAAGCAAGCTCGACTGACGGCAGGGTCGGAATAGCTGTGAATGACCATACTTGACCGTGAGGGTGTGGATTGGAACAGCCCATTATAGCACCCTTGTTCTATCACAAGAATTAGCACTATTCTCCCAAATTACCATAATACTCACCTCGAAGATCTGGACGTGTCTAATTGCATTTTCAGAACCTCTCTTCACATAGATGTCGATCCACTGCTGGATCACTCTGCCGATATCCTCCAGAGCCATCCTCGCTATAGTCAAATCATGTCGGGGGTGAAAAATCAAAACATCGCAGCCTCCTCCAACTGGTTCGACCGTGAGCAATGGATGTACGGGTTCCGGAGCTGCTGGCATAGGAGGGGGAAGCACTGCAGCGAAATCGTTGACGAATGTATAGGTATGGGTGTACTTTTCTGTCTTCTCTCCGTTCGCTCGGGTGTTTCCAGGGCATAGATAACATTTGGGATCGTATTGGGGAAGTTCCGCGGATTGAACTGGTTCGATCTGACCGAGCCATGGGCGTTTGATACGATGGGGAGAGACGAGGATGTGCTCGTTGGTGAGGGGATTCACGCGCCTATGGGAATGGCTTGTTGGGTCGAATTCTGCCATCGGAGATGTTAACGATGTGGAGAAAGAGAGAGAGCAGATGGTGCCAAATGCTGGTATGACTACCCTTTGATTTTTTCTGCGCCAGACGGAGAGAGTGCCTCATCGTGAATCCGGTGCCGGCCCGCATCTTGCCTTCCTTCCTCATCATGCACATGGTAAGTATCACCTGCAAAGACATGGTCCAGCATGCAACATGGCCCGTGCATTCACACTACATCAAAGATACAGTGCTTGTTCGAGTGGTTGACATTGAACGTGTGTAACAACTGCGCAGGCCGGGAACACGAGTGGAGTGACGGCCCTCATGGGTATGCTCGTCGATCTCAGGATGCTCCTGGACAGGTTGTCGAAGTAATATCGGTACCGTTACACTTTGGACGGTTCTGCTTCTTTCATTTGTATGATCACTGGCTAGCTATCGAATCCAATGATGTGAGGACCCTTTGAACCATGCAGACTGCGGTGGGTGGTCTTTCCGTTGAGCGCTTGACGCGCGCTTAAGGTCAATCAAAGCTCAACGCTCAATATTGTCAATGCCAGCGCTCAGCGCTCAGCCCTCAAAGCCTCGCTGCCTGCACGATGAATAAATCTGGATCAGGTTGAAAGTGGTTAAGTCTAACTTCTATGCGCAATTATCTCAAAGCCCAACTTCATGTATAGGTCGTATCGCTATTCGATCTCAAGAAAGACTTCGATGGGGTTGGCTTCATCAGCTTCATCAGTCAAGATGGCACCTTCGCCTTGGATGTTCAGCACTTCAAGTCCTTCATAGATTAGAAGAGCCCCTGCAGTGTAGGCCGAGTGGCCCGGACCTCAGCTACTGGGTTGTTCTGTCACGACTCACATCGAGACTCTGATGTCCCCTCTCTCTCTCTCTGAACTTCATTCACTCAAGTCACAAGCCTTCGTATCCAATACGGCGCAATGCGACAGCATCTTTTCATTGTTTCACCGAATGTCTATACACGCCTGGAACCTCATTAGGTACTTTACGACGAAACGCTGTATATGGCGGCCGCATCGAATGAGTGTTCGAGGTCGAAGAAACCGGAGGACCATGACGCTTCGGGCGTGTAGAATGCCACTAGTTCAATATGCTTCAGCTCTAACTTGGACGTTCTTGATTTCGTGGCGATTAATTGAACATATGGACTTTCGACGGCGAAGTCGAGAACACTTGGTTCGAACTTCGAAGCAATTGTATCTCCGGACAGGGCAGGTCGATTTCTGATGTAGAAAGGAATAACCGGTCGAGGGAAGGTGAGAATTTGTCTGGACTCCCGAATTCATTAATTCATTCCCGGCCATGAGAAGGTCTGCATTCATGATAACTGTTGCGGCGAGTGAGAAATACATGTCTGATGGCATCGGGAATGATACATAGCTTCAAACAGCTACTTCCATGTATCACGAGAAGAGTTTGATTCGTGGGCGTTGCATGCCTGTGAAAACGGGGCTGGGTGAATATCAATTGGCTGGAGAATTCTGATTGTTTTACACTATAGCTACTTGAACGACAATGTTCGTACAAGAAGTTAATAGGAAGTCATTGTACCGGAGCGTTGGCGACCTCCTTCTGGTAGCAAGTAAGTCAAAAAGAAAAGAAAACTAGGGCCATGTATCTGAAACGGAAAGTTCAGCGCGATTGAAGGAAGTCGCTAATGGATACCAATTCACTCACCAAGTGTTTTACCATCCAAGGTCAATAGGCTCAAATTTGAACTTAAGAATCCCTCTTTCGTGGCACTTGCGAAGGATAGAGCGGAAGTAAGGGACCATTACAGTTGACCGTTTTTGTGCAACCTCCTCTATGTCAAAGTACTGGTCAAATAGCGTGTCGAGGATAACACTGATGGAAATCACAACAGATTCCAATGCTGGAAACGCGTCCCCAGCCAGAAGGACATCTGCCTTGCGCCAAGTGTCAATTTCTGCCTCCCTGTCAAAACCTTCGTCGTCAGCAAGATCTGTCCATACTTCCAGCCTCAAATGCTTCAAGGATTGCCCGCAGATCCCGGATACAAAGGTATCAATGGGGATCAAGGATACTGATACGCCGTTGAACAGCTCATAGAGGAACATCCGTCTGACTGTGATGTCTTGGACTGCTGCACATTTTTCGAAAGGCTTCTGTTCAAAAAGAGTTTCTACATTTCCATTTGATGTCAGCATGGTCATTTCAGGTAAAAACCCAACGACATACTAAATTTGGCCATTAATTCTAGTCTCGCCTCCATGAGCATCTCGAAATCCATCGTTTCGGCCAAATCACGTCCGTAGTACGGAGCCTCGAATTCGAGCTTCTCCAGATTAGGGGAAGAGTGATGTAGATATCGCACAAAAGAAGGAAGATCCAACTCATGCATGACATCCAGACGAATGAACAGAGAACGAAGGGAAGCGCCTCCCAAACGAAGCCATTCAAAGAGCACAGCATAAGGGATGCCATTCGAGCCCCTAATACTGTCCAACTTCACTTCGGTGATGGTAACCGGCGCTGAAGGAGCATCTTGGGCAAGAGATATAGCACGAGCTTCATCCAGGCCCGGAATTCTGAATAACTGTGGTTCTTCTTCCTGACCCTGATCCGATTTTGACGCACCATCGTCCACCAGCTTCGTGAAGGGATCAAATGACAGGTACTGAAGCGATGAAAAGCCATGAATAAAGGCGAGGAGCATCATGAAATCCTTCTCCTGCCTAATCGCAGGAAATTGCTCCAGTGTCAATCGCTCGATTCTGCTGCGAAATTTGATCGCATCTTCATTATCCTGCGTGAGGTACTTCCAACCTTCCGACCGCAAAGACCCCTTCTCAATATTCCTGAGCGTCAGCGAAGTGATTGACATCCACTGGTCAATGTGCTTGAATATCGGATCCATCCAGTTGGCCTTTGTAGGTGTAAAGACATCTCCCCAGTCTCGCAAACCTCCTTCGATCGACAGGAACCTGCTTTGCGACTGGAATGTGTAGTGAGGATTAGCAAGTAATTCGACAAATTTCTTGTATTTGGTGACTCGTTTTTGGTATTGTTCGAAGCGCTGAATTAGGAGCCTTTACAGTGATGTGCGAGAAAGTATGGTATCTGGAGCGCGGAACCCATCTTTTGTTGACTAGACTGCACGCTCTTCGGATGGTCTTGTAGTCTTCGACTCCATAAAGTATGTCGATAATCCTGACTATCAACTCTTGTGACAATTTATCCGCCTTGGTGGTTTTTTTAAAGCTCATGTGCAGTAGAAATGTCGAATTGACCTCACCATGTAGCCTCTTAGACAATGAATGAATTGAATGGGACGGAAAAGGCCTAGAATCGAATGTGATGATTCACTGTATTATGCATAGGCGTGAGAACTCAAACCGGTGCTTCACTTGACAAGGTACTCCGTTCGGCTAGAGACTTCTCACTGTAGCACGATCCACCAATGGTGCTCAACGATATAACTCAGACCCGGCGAATTATGCAGTCTTACGACGTGTGTAGACGGTTAGAAGCTGGCATTTTCGCCTGGTGTCAGATGTGAATTCTGGTTTGCCACAGGCGACAACTATCATATATCGCTTGCCAGAATAGATTCTTCCAGGTATTTAGAAGATCCAGATTTCATTCATAAGCGTTATCTGTGAATACTGTACCAACTACAACGTTGTTCACAGAAGAAGGCAATTGAAGGTTGGAACGGAACAACCTCCTTCTGGCAGCGAGCTAGTCTGAGAACTCTGTATAAACATCTATGATGAAAACACGAACAAGTCAGAGCACGTACACCATATGAGAAGCTCCGTCTACATACCAAGATCATCGCCAACCGAGGTCGATAGGTTTGAAGGCAAACTTGAGGATACCTTTTCCATGGCACTTTGGGAGAACCGACTGAAAATACGGAACCATAAAAGTCTTTCTCTGTCGTCCAACCTCTCTCGAATCGAAATATTGACCAAATAGCGTGGTCACAACGACGCTGATAGAGATCACGACAGACTCTAGAGCTGGGAACGCGTTCCCTGCCAAGAGTGTATCTGCCCTGCGCCAGGCGTTATTCTCCGCCACGGAATCGAAGCTCTTGTCATCGGCGAGTTCGGTGCATACTTCTAGCCTCAAATGCTTCAAGGAATGTCCGCAAATGCCGGAAATAACGGTATCGATGGGGATCAAGGACAGTACTGTACCGTTGAACAGCTCGTACAGGAATAGCCGTTCGATTGTGAGTTCTTGGAGTGCTGCACATTGTGCGAATGGTCGGTACTCAAAAAGGGATTCTGTGTGTCCATTGTAAGTAAGTCGCTTAAATGAACTAACAGAGTTGCTTACTGAATTTAGCGGCATGTTTATTTCTGGCGTCCATGAGCACCCCAAAATCCATTGTTTCGGCTAAGTCACCTTCATAACTCGGAGCCACGAGTTCGAGTCTCTCCAAGGAAGGAGAAACGAAATCCAGGTATCGCGCGAAGGAATGGAGATCGGACCCATGCATGACACCTAGGTGAACATGCAAGGAGCGAAGAGATATGCCTCCTAGACGGAACCATTCGAAGAGCAGGGAGTAGAAGAATGGGGTACCATTTGAACCCTGGATGCTTCCTAACTCCAACTCTTTGACAGTGACTGGTGCTGGAGGAGCACTTTGTGCAAGGGCCAGGGCATGTGCATCACCCAGGCCCAAGGTCCCGGAAATCTTTCGTACTCCTCCTGCTTTGGCGGAATAGGGCACATTATCTGCCGGTAGCCTCGTGAAGGGAGTAAATGATAGGTATTGGATTGAAGGAAAGGCATGGACGAATGTGAGGAGCTGTATCAAGTCATCGTCTTGTCCAACCACGGGAAATTGATGCAGCGTCAATCGTATAATCCTGCTCCGAAAGCAAATCGCATCTTCCCCATCGCTAGTCAGGCTCTTCCAAGCTTCTGACCGCAACGTCTGGTCCTCGACGTTTTTGAGCGACAGTGAAGTAACCAATTTCCACCTGCTGATCCGTTCGAATAGAGGATCCATCCAGTTGGCAATTGTGGGTTTGAATGCGGCTCCACAGTCTCGTGAAGGACCTTCAATATACAGGGTCCTGGTTCGAGACTGGAGTGTGCAATGTGGACTGCTGAGCAGGGTGACTAGCTTCTTGTATCGAGAGACTTGCGAGGATGTTCTGGCAGGGGCTTTGACGGAGATTAGGGAGAAGGTATGGTATCTTGCACGGAAAAGCCATTTCCAGCTAACCAAACTGCATGCTTCGATTGCCTCCTCATCATTGTCTTCTTCATAAAGGATGTCGAGGATTCGGTCTATCAATTCTTGCGATAGTTGTTCCGCCTGAAGAATTGTCTTCAAGGTCAGATTCCAAATGAAAACAAAATATCCTCACCATATGGTGTTTAGATAGCGCGAAGGTAGGCTTTGAAGGTCCCTTTAGACAGTGAATGTACAGGCGTTGGCAAACGTTTGCGAGATAGCGCAAACCTAGACCCTGACCCTACATCCTTGGGCCTGAAAATCTCTGAGAATGCTTCCAAGTAAGGGTTGAACCAAGGGTGAGCGTTATCCATGTCGTGTATCAGAGCTGGGTATGAGTCCGTCGTCCCACTACGTACCGACCCTCCATCAGATTTCCTTTTTCAGCTTTCCCAGGGCTCCGCCCGTCTCGTTGATTCCCTTTCTCAAGCAAACCTGAAATTTTACCTCCATCTGGTAAGGGCTCGAAGATGGGTGTGTCGATAGCTTGGGTCCAGCCAACGCCCTAAGTAACGAAACCTCACACAGTCATTCCCTGTGGGTCCCGTTTCGGTCCCGTTTTGGTCAATCTTGTCTATCATGTTCAACAAAGTTACCAACTCCCAGGCGGGTGAGACTCGGAATTTGACGTCGAAGATCATGCATCATGCATCATGTTTGGGTATCGTTGTTCATTTTAGCGGTAAGCCATTGGACTTTGTTTCTATTTTGTCGATTCGTTTGACGATTTCAACTTTGCAGATTACCTTGACGACCTTGTAATCCCGGTGTACTTAGAGGAAGGACGTGAAGCAGGGGTGAAAATGCAGTTTCCACGACTCTCGTCAACGGTGTGTACTATCTTCAGCATTTAGCCGTCAGTGAAAGCTGACTTCGAGGAATAGTCGACTAGGGCAACTCTGCTTTCGCACCAAACATGTATACGGGCTCACTAGGCGAGGTGCGTTGCCTTTTGTGTTTGGACTTCTTATGATTGACTACAGGAATAGCTGCATAGACCTTTGGCATTCACGCGTCAACTAAAACCCCCCGCCGGCGTATCCACGCCTTCATCTCTCCCCGTACCACATTCACCCGTCAACACGATTCCAGTCGAGATACTCCTGGAGATATTTGTGCTTTGCCAGTCAAATGGAACTCGCGACGATCCCTTGTTGCCAACATTACACTATGTCAGCACCGTGTGTAGACATTGGAGATCTGTCACAATGGCAGCTCCTCATCTCTGGGCGAAGATCGCATTGTGGAATCCCCAGTCTCTACACGAGTCCATTGCGGAAGAATGGCTCATCCGATCGCAATCCTGCCCTCTTACTGTAATCATTCGCCATTCTGCTTCAGCCCCGTCAGTGGGTTGGCATACCGTTGCCGAATGTACTGGCCGAGTCTTCGATCTCTTGATGGGCCATACTCGTCGCTGGAGGTCGCTGACTATCGACATAGCGCAAATAGCGTTACCATCGAATTTTGCCATCCATATGGAAGCGACACCACTGTTGGACCATGTGGATATAGCCGATAACGATGAATTACCGTCGAGCTTCATTCAACTTTGGGAATCTCTTCTTTCCCGGCCCTCTTTGCGTCGCTTGCATTGGCTGAACGGTGGACCAGGACGATCAGGCTATCCTCGCAGCATAGCCGACCTCCCATGGGAACGGCTCACACATGTTTCCGGTTCTTTTATTCTCGATGACATTTTCATAGATGCTCTTACCCGATGTCAGGCACTTGAGGTGCTTGAACTTTCTAGCCTCGTATTGCCCGCAAACGCTTCCAAGTCCACCCTTCAGTGTTTTCATCCCCATCTACGTGTCCTCGCGGTTACGTGTGAAGATTTGTCGGGGAACGAACTGGCCAACCATTTAATTTGTCCCAATCTACGCCGGCTGGACATTAGGTTCGGCGGTCTACTGGCCTCCTGGACTGACTTGCTTAGTCGGTCAGGTTGTGCACTAGATGTTTTGGCACTTTGGGCCTATGGATCGATAGCAGAATCAGACCTCCTTCGATTCCTATCATCCCCTTCTCTGTCATCGCTTACCGCGTTGGAGGTCGCAGTTCAACCACTCAGCGATTTTGTTGTCAAAACGCTGACCAATAAGCCGGAGCGCATATTCTTTCCCGCCTTGGGGCGTCTGTCCTTGATACTGAAAAGTTGTCCGGACGGTTCTCTTACAACGATGGTCGAATCCCGTCTCGCATCCGCCGATTCTGCATTGAAACATGTGTCCATCTACAATCACGTTTCTGGTATGAAGACTACGTCAAGTCTCGATTCGCAGTGCTTCCGACACTTGCGTAGCATTGGATTCAACATAAATTACATTGAATAGTGCATCATATACATGTACAGACTGCCATATGGAAAACCTGTTTACGATACCCAATTGACATAGGTCGAGGATTGCTGGGCTACGGCTTGAGAGAGAAAAACAACCTTCGGATGTCCCTGGATCGCCAAGGGAAGCCAGATCTCAGCGAATCCCTGTGCTGGAATCCAGGAAAGTAGAGCAGGTACATTCAAAGTCCCAATGCCCTCGGTCGAGAAATCAAGCGCAAGAATGTTTCTCCTTCCCTGGAATTGGAGTTTGGTTACAAAAAGCGAGACATCGGCAGCACTACTGCTATGGATCTCGAGCCTTTTCATCCTTGTCCCAAGTCTCTCAAAGAGAGGAACACAGTGTCCATGGCTGAATAATCCGCTGACAGACTCGCCATCTCCAATGTTTCCACACAGGCAAAGAGTATGTAAGCTTGTGCATGTCGAGATAAGTTCGAGACAGTCGTCGAATGACAAGGTCACATTCTGCAACGTGATGTGTGTCAACTGCGCAAAAGGGAGGTCATTGATCATGACCGGATCGAGCTGTAGGTTATGCGGGATACCCTCGAACCAGAAATGACGCAACACGGGATATGAAATCTGCTTGCTCGCTAACGTCGCCTGCCACCCATCCGGAGGGCAAAGAGATTCAACACACTCTACGCCAACTCTCTCCGAAAGCTCCCAGGCCGAAAACGCCTCAGAGTTCTCTCGAAAGGAGTTTGAATGAGTCCAATCATCCAAACTTTCGCATCCCAATACAAATTCCGACAACGAACCTACAGGCCCATGGGAACGTTGGACGTGCTGTTGGTCCCCGAATATCGGAGCTATGACATCCTTCAGCACCTGGAGGACATTTGGAAAGTGAATTCGGGTCCTGCCAAATTGCGAGGGCTGGATGTTGAATGCCGTCATTTTATCCTCCTCGAACTCGTACCCATGCCGAACAGTACCCTGAACAAAAGACCGACTGATCAACAGTCTGTACGAGTCCATTTGATTTGGGTGATCGCGGTGTCGGAAGATACGGAATGTACTTGTGGGAGATCGAGAGTGGAGAGCGGGTATGTGTCGAAAATTTTGGGCGTTCTCCAGCGGGAGGCGAACATGGAAGTAGAAGGATGATGTCCCGGAGGTGCTAGTCTCTTCTTCAACATCTATCCGGGTAGATTCACCCTGATGGTGTTCCCGTACGATAAACGTGTTTGGCGGAGGCGCCGACGATTTGTTGGTGGTGTGCAGCCGGGAAAGGCTCTTAAGCGATGATTTGACTGGAGGGGCCGGTATTGAGTGTTGGCTCTCTTCTGGTGAACGATTGGGTAGCTGTCTGAATCTATGGTAGCACCATAACACTGTTGCCGAAGCAAAACCGAGCAAAATGAGCTCTTGAATGGGGAACATGAAGGTCGGAATGCGATGCTTTCATGTCATTAGTGGACGACGAAGAAGGGTGAAAGTTGTGTGAGCCATACCTTTTCCCAATGTGAGTGTGACGGAATGAGGTTGTCGTGGTTAGAATCAAGGTTTTCTGAGGCTCATTGAGGTTACAATGACTACATTTATGAAACGTCAGACGACAAAAGACTGTTAAAAAAGACAATAAAACTTGCCGACACGCCTAATAAGCATTGACTGGTTGCCATCTGCCGCCCCCCACGTTGTCTTTAGTGATTCACAACAAAAGAAGATTCGGTAGTGGCAGAAATTAGTATTGCCCGAGATCCTGGGTCCACATTGGAGGAAAAGAAGAGGCTGGACGACCCCAAGGTGACAGTCCTTGACAAAAAGACGAGCGCTTCATTTAAACGCCCAGCGCTGAGAAGTCACATATATATGTAGTAGCCTTAGATACACGGAGTAGTGGACGAGCATATATCCATGATATAGTTGGTTGCTTCTCTAAATAGAAGGCCCGTATCCTTAAAATGCCCTTCTTCTTCGTCAAGGGCATGTACCCAACCAATACTTTCACTTTTTCCTGCATGACCGTCCACGGCTTTGACCCAGCCCTCACCGTTCGCAAGCCCGCGTCATAGCCTGCACCCTGCAGCTCCTCATCCTCGAACGTGTTGGATACCGTCAGATGAACCACCTTGAGTTTCTGGAACTATGGGTGCTGAAAGAGTGTGTCCAGGTAGCTCAACCGTTTACGAATCGGGACGAAGCTGTGGATATTGTATTCTGGTAACACCAGTGAATGTATGAACGGAAGGTGCGTGCGCGCAAAGGGCTCCTTGACTAATGGCTTGAAGATGTGCTCTGTCAGAGACCAGCAGGCTCCTTCCAACACAACGCTCCTGATACGATTGTTTCTCCATTTAAGGTGTTTTGCAAGCCACTCGACGATCATTAGTGCTGTAAAACAAAACAAGGAGATTGGCATCAGCGAACTGTCAAGGATGAAGTATGGCAAACTCACCAAGGCCGTTCCTATCCAATACCCTGTCATGGATTACATATTTCCATCTCTGCGCTTTGTTTGCGGTAGCCAACTTGTCCATGACCTCTCCTAATGGTTCAAGATGCCATTCTCGCAGTGCTCCGAGCTCGAACGTCCATTCCTCGATCTGGGGACCCAGCATCTCCATAAGGGGAAGGAAGTTTACAGGGAAGGTAACGGGTCCGAAGCAAGCCTGGAAGGCGCGTATTTTGAACGATTTCCGGTGCTTGTCAAAGGCGACCGGAATAGTCCCTGTTGCTCGCCCCAAGTTTGAGCCCTCGATTGGGTGACAGAAACCTTCTCCGCAACAGGAAATGAGGCAATCACATCGATACACTGCTGCGTATCCCGGAATAAACATCGTTGAGCGCAATCTCCTCCAGGCCGGTGAACTGGTTGAAGAGGGTACATTGTTTGGTAACACAGCCAAACCAATCACGACTCGTCGCCCCGACCAGGGTGAGCTTGGGTAGCTGTTCATGGAAGAGCTGGACGCAAGCCACATGAATCGTTGTGTCGGCTGGTGTGTTGTTGGAGGGTAGACTCTTAACGACATCGTGGTGATTAAGTAGACTCCGAGATGCGGGGATGGTCATGGGCTCATGAATGACCATCTTTTGACCTAATTATGGGAGAAACGAGGGTATGAGCAAGAGGACTGGCGAAGTCGAGAAAATTGGACGTGTTCAGATGAATGGTGGAGAATAAATAAGGACGAGTAGCGAAGAGCCAGGTTTTGGACACCAGGGCGCAGCTCCGGAGATCTGACACCTCGTGCTTGAGATGCTCTACCACGATTTCGACTAGCTCGAGGGGTAAGAGGCCAGAAAGACGTTGTAGATGAGCTACCTCCGTCATAATGGATGTGGTGAAGAGGTTCGTTGTCGATCATTGGTCTATCGCAACCTTTTATCGCTTGTCAGAAGCGCGCGTAGAACAATTCACGGGTGAGCGTCTTTGGCTATTGTTTTTGCTATGGCCACGTCCACAGGCCACAGGAATTCGCTTGTGTAACGATCTGGAGCGACAAGGGTGTAGACTGACGATGGTTACTTATCGTGAACGGGGTGGTATATTGATGTAATGCCTTTAGTTACACAGTAGCGCTAGCGGAAACCCTGTAATTGTTTAATGTGAGTAACCGTATCTTGGTTCTATTCTGTAGCCAGTGCGTGTGTCGATGCCTACCACTTCCATTTCCTACACCCATCGAACATCTTGGAAACCACCTCCCCCAATTGCTGAGACTTTGAAGCCCAAGGTCAGCCGGTCATGACGAGCCGGCTCAGAAATAGCCAATTCTGCATACCGTGGGGAGTAGGCGGCCTTGTCGCTGTGGTTGAAGCTGACCATGCGAGCTAAATCAGCGCCTTCTTTCCGAAGATTCGCGATCGTTTCTGAGATATTATGATTTGAGATGCGTCGCAAAAGAAGAGAAGACTATCCACTCACGGCGCTTTCGGCTCCTCTTCTAGTTTCGACAGTGGGGTGTCCAAACTCTCGTGAAAGGAAGTAAAATCCTTTGATTCTGAATGGATATTGTCGCGCGCCATTGACTCCTGCGAATGTCGCGTCCTTGTCGGTCTGTCAAACAGATTCAATGGGTGTTGCTCGACCATTGGGAAGGTGTACTCACATTTGTGTAGTTGACTGTGACCTCGAGTCTGCGCTCTTTGCTAATGAGCTGAAAAACGGCATGGAAGGGTGAGCAGAATCAACCCCGGAGTCCTCGTCGTCTTCCTTCCCGGGCCCATTCTCATCTTCCTTTGCAGAATTGAACACAAATTCCTTGTTTCTCGCAAGCCTCGCAGCTTCATGTGCCTCCAAGACCCAATTTTTTGCCCGCTCCTTTCCTTTAGCTTTGCTCTCCCTCTCATTCTGTTCTCTCACCCATCCGTGCTGTCCAAACATCCCCACCTTCTCTCTATCAATCCTAGCTTTGGGCTTTCCGGAAGTTTTTCGCTCCTCGACGTGACGCTCGCTGGCTTCCCAAAGATCTTCAAGCAGCTCATGAGGAGTTTTCTGGCTATTTCTGTTGTGATTATAAGACGTTGGCTGAGGAGGGAGAACCGGGTGTTCTGATTGGGAAGAGGAACATATGTCGTCGAGGATTTGGATCAGCTCCTGTCTTGTACGTCCCGTTTTCGGTCTGGTGGAATACGAGTGGGACGCACTCTCCCAGAGTTTGAAGTGGGTAAGGAGAATGCGGCGTCTGCAGCTGCAGATCATGGGCGACTTGAAAGCATGATGATTGGGACGAATTGGACACCGAAGCGCCAAATTTGGTTCCCGACCGTTCCGTTTGCTCTTGCAACTACTTAGCCTCCCAACGTGTTTAAAAACTGTCATACAACCCCCCGAAAGATACTTATACAGATTTAATGTTACATGTAATATACAAAGAAAAAGAGAGAATAAATAACAAAGTACAATGATTGCCTGCAACGATTTTAATAGGTATGGTTCCCTAAGCTTATCACCCCGTACCGAGAAAGTCGATCTTGGGACGACTGTAGGAGCTGATTGCGATGATCGCGAGGCGAGGTCCAATGAAGGACCATACCTCGCTCCCGTAGCAGCTGCAGCTTCATGGGAACCCATGCATCCTCGACGAACGACCGGAATGTAACCACCATCGCTCTCAATCTCCCGATTTCGTTGGGTCTGCCCACACTTCTTGCTTCGGCCAAGGCGATGAGATGCTTTGCCCAGTGGGGGTCACACTCCTCGCAGATGAGGACTCCGAGGTTCGGGCACAGAACCCTGTTATCGGTGGGCGTGAGTGCAACTATGACTTCGGGTAAACCCTCGGTTGGGCCCATGGGATAGAGAAAGAGGGACCTCCGGAATGTAACTTTGGAGAGCGACGGGATGAGGTTGAGGAGTCGTAAGATGCCATTGGCAGTGACCGGGAAACCCAAAGAAAGATAATCCAAGCAGCATTTGGAACGCTCTACAAAAGTGTGGAAGGGAAGGCGTTCCAGAGCATGATGGCCCTGGGTGAAGGGGGATATCACAGGGATACATTGAGCTGTGGCCGATAGCTGCTTCAGCATCGGTGCGACAATGGCATCAAACAACGATTGCGCCTGAGACGCCATTTCCAGGCTGAAGGAAATGGGCTGGGTGACTGGGATAAACTCCACGTGAAGAACAGCAAGACAGGGTAAAACAATATCCGACGATGTTTCGAGTGCCAGATTTACGTCTACCCCAATGCCCAGGGTGCAGTCGTGGAGAAATGGGCACAACCGTAAAACCTCTAGGGCGTCAAACGGACGAAGTCGGAAACCCAAAGGGTGTGCACCGAGCTGTATCTCTGTGAGTTGGCTCCAACGGATAGGTAACTCGAGTGGAAGGTTTTCAAGGTGTAGCACCCGAAGGGAAGGAGACCGAGTGATGATAGCTTCCAAAGACATACGGGAGATATCGTTCTGTTGACGACACAACTTGAGCTCCTCTAGAGAGCCAAGCTCTTCCAAACCCTCTGGCAGCTGGATTGTGGCCATCGAACCGTTCAGACCTAGGCTTTTCCATCGTGACGCGTGTGCAATGAGATGCTTGGTAAAGTCAGAGAACAGACTTTGGAGCTCGAGCAAGCTCTGCGCATCATTCTCCCAAATATGTGAGAGAGGTCCGATAGTAAGCTCGGATGGCACCAAAGCCTGCAATGATATCCTGAGCGGCATTGAGCCGGAACGTCCGAGCCATACTTGTATCCCTTCGCTCTTGGTTTTGATCAGAAGACGGTAGCTGTCGGTGATTGGTGGGGCCTGAGGGGACGGTAGAGACACATGGACGCTATTCCAGAGACACGGTGTGGTGATAGCGGCCTCACGCCATGACCGACATACGCGTGTCAATAACAGTGGTGCTTCTTTGACGTTTGCGGTAGGAAGAGAAAGTGTGGGCAGACAATGTGCAAAGATTTCGCGGATGATGTCGACAGGTACTCGACGAATAGGAGATAGGAGTGAACGATGATTGTCGATGTAGGTCTTGAGCTTTATTCGTTGATTGTATACACGAACAAATTCTTCGTCCAGGAACTTCAATTCCTTCTCTGGCTCGACTAATAGCTGTTGGATATCTGAGACTTCTTGAGGAGATGGTGCATAGTTGGTACCAAAATAAGTGGTGAACGAAGAATCTGAAACAATTTTTCAGCGAAGAGTCCTCTGAGGACTGGAAGGGTTGGTTGAGGCTTAGCGCTTACCTGGCAGCGGTGTTGATTTGTCCCAATCCTCCATAGTGATGCTTGCTGGGTGTTCTCAACGTCGCTTTCTCACGGCGTTGTATTTATAACAGTGACAGTCACATTTTGAACAGGTCTAATTTCAAAGCACAGTCGATATAGAAGTACAACAACTTAAGAGTAAAGAAAAGATTAGAGTATTAATGTAATGTGGGAATAACCTACACCCTGACCGTGTATCTAGGCACCAGTCAAAAAAGAAGGGTAAATCCGTGAAAGAAAAAGAGAGGGTATATCCGGGTTTGTCAAAATTTCAAGCCACGGCAACCTTCTGGCCAACAATCTCCTTTGCTTCCTGCAGCGCACCAGACACATCCTGTATGCGGCTATCGAGCTCTCGTGCAGCGCTCTCGATTCCTCGCTTGGAATCCAGGTTGTAATGGGGAAACATTTCCAAAGCCTCGACGAGTGTCTCTCGAAGAGTCTTTTCGGTGCTAGATGTCTTTCCGACGTCGAGAATGCTGATCCATCGCGAAACTGAACATATGAATCAGCCATGAACAGGAAATAAAACGCAGCAAACGCACACTCGAGCTTGTCCTGGCGAGCTTGAAAAGAGTTGTAACTGTTGCTATAGGTAAAGCTTGCACACCCAGAGATCAGGTGAATGACACCAATATAAGGAGAGAAGACCCTTACGCCCAGGCATTCCTGCCAGAGGCCATCACATCATCGTGACCTCGACCGAAAGATAGCAGGTACGTTGATTCATTAGGAGAATCTGTCTGCTGGTGTACCGTCCGAGTGTTCAGACGCCTCTGAAATAGTCGATGAATTGGAAAACTCACGCGCAGTCCCGTCCAGAAGAGAGGATTGGGGTACACCATCATGAAACAACGATTCTTTGCACCAGGAATGCCACGGACGAAGGATCGTAGGGTTTGTGCGACGGTAATGGAGGCCATGTCGAGTTATCACAAATTCTGGTGTCTATGTTATAGGGCGGGTAGATGAGGTCCGAAACGAAGCGAGAAAGTATCTGGGCGGCGCCAGGGTTCGATGTGTTGAAGGGGATAAAGTGGTGGATTTGCTACGGAACCTATGCCAAATGCTACGAGGTATTTATGCAAAGATCCATGTTGGTATATCCACAGACGGTAAATGGCCAGCCACAACTCACCCGAGCTGTGAAGAAATTCTGATGTCATCAGTTCGTATAGAATTTACGAGCTTTGCCTCGATTTTTTTTTAGGTGAAGCAGATATGATGCAGTGCATTACACGACGAATTCGCTGTGTCCCGTGTTGCGTCAATACCGCTGTATGATATATAAGTAAAGTTAGCCGCAGCATAGAAAGCGTTTGACTTGCCATCTCTTCGGATGGCTGAACCTTCCCTAACAAAGGCTTGATGTGCGAACACACGATGCAAGCCTCCCGTGATGTCAAACTGTTCGGAATCGTTAGACAATAAATGCACCAATCCCGATGAATTAATTGCGGGGTAATAGCGGGGGCGGGAGTCTGTTTCAAAATTGACCGTGCGGTCTCGTGCGTCTTGCTATGCAGATGTGGGGCTCCGCCTGATGGGATAAATCAATCTATACCTGTTACAGATCTAGCACAACAACCAAAATCTAAACCCTAAGAACACGGAGAATGGGGAAGGATCACGGGGTGAAAAGAAGAAAACCTTAGCAGGCTCAATCGACCCTTCTCCTTTTTGGTACCATGGCCCACAATGCTACCATGGTGCTCATCATTGCAATTAAGCTGTTAAGAGAACCTCAGGCTCGGGAATGTTGGAAAAGGGTCCGAGATGTACTCACAAGGGTTGCAGCGACCCAATGCCATACTTGGCTGCAAGAACACCCGTGATGAACGGTAAAGCCGCAGACCCTGACATCCCGATCCCAGTAATCCATCCCATGCTACCTGTGAATATAGACGCGGGAATAACATGAGATCCATGGGTGACCATCAGAGGGAACATGGGTCCTAGTAACACGCCGATGAAGGATACCTGTACAGCTCCCGAGATCAGCCTTACATTTAACGGACGAATGCCAAGTGCCCACTCACGGCTATGGCGTTTTGAATGATGGATGGCACAAGCCAGACGGTGACCTCCAACCTGTAACGGACAAACACGTCAGAAGGTAATCAGGCAGATGGAGCTAGAGGAAGCTGTTTACCCGATGGCTAGAATGGTGTAGAAGAAAATGACTCTGTATTCGCCAACCTATTCAAGATAATATTGAGCGCCGGTTCGTGGTGAGATTAAGTAGAAATCACCTTCTTATTGATCCACCACAGCGCAAGTCTTCCGATGGTGAGGCCTAATCTTGGATGAGTCCTCATCCTTTGATACAGGGTCACGTTACTCACCACCAAAGAAACCAGAAGAGATATATCCAGCACTGCGACCACCCTCTCTTTCTTCAATGATAAAAGTGACGATCCAACCTACGTCAAAAAGAGTTCATTGATATGCATCACGATGGATGATGAACAGTATACGTACCGCCGACGGTAACCTCTACTCCAATGTAAATCAACGCAAAGATGGCCATGAAATGCAATGCTTTGTTGTTAAAGATCTGCCTGTATAGATTGCTGTTGTCGATCCTATTAGCGGCCTGTTCGTCGCTTGTCTGACCAATTTCTCGCATGAGTTCTGCACAGGAAGCGGATCATCAGAGTCTGTAACACGTAGGGTACTTCGGACGTACGGTCTTGTGTCTTGAATCTGAACACTGCAACCAAAACGGCCGTATTGGAGACCGCGATGCCGGCCGAGATGAGATAATGGAAGGACCAATGCTTTTCGCCAGAGAAGTAGGTGGCCACTAGGGGTGAGCAGAAGGCGCCCAGACCGTATGACGCGTGAAGAACCATCAATTTCATCGACTGGTTCTTCTCAAGACTCCCAACGAATCCGTTTCCTTGAGCATTCTAGAGCAGTTCGTAAGAACGAAGGCAGTGTACGTCTGGGTGGATCATGTGTACCTGGAACGAAAGGCCCAAACCGGCGAAGAAGAATGACGCGACTAGAACCGGGAATGGTGGAGCAGGGCTTTGGATGATGTACGCAATTAGTTGGCAAAGAGAGCCTGCATAGCAAACGAGTAAGCTCCCGAATAAGCTGACAGGTGGGGCTCTACTTGCCGAGAACCATCACCTGAAAAATATGTTAGCTCAAAAGGTGAGAACTCAAACACAGGAAGTCTAACCTTTCCAAAGCCAAACTTGTGGGTCGCGTACACGTTAAGAAAAGCGCCAGTAATGAATCCCTGAACCAAAGGGATTGAGTCTCCAAAAGAAACAGTTTTGGCGAAGATGGGAACATACGACGCAATTTGTCACGAACAGCAACGCGACGATTTCGAATCCGACCTGACGAAGTCGTTCGGTTAACGAGAGCTAGTCGAGAAAATGAGAAGACGCACCCTGTAGTCTTTCTGAATTCTGGGGAGCAGTGGTCCAACACTTCCATCATTCCACCCTTCCAAAAAGAAACACCAATACAAGGCTCCAAGATGTAATAATGCCTTTCTCTTTTGCTTTTTGCTCATTTGACCTGCAGCTCGACTTTGTGCCGCTTCTTCCGAGAAATTGAGGACCGGTAGTGCCGATTCACGAGTGACAGTCGGTGTGATCTCTACTTCGCCGTCTCCTTTCGTCGCGATAGTTTCAGGAGTGGAATCTTGCCGAACAGCAGACGGCCTCCGAGCTCTTTCTGAGAGATATGTTGGGATTGGATGAAGCTCGTAGGCAGCCTCGGATCCTCTACGACCAGGAATCGACTCCACAGACGACAATGCTCTTCCTTTGCCGTGCGAAATGTTGGCCGGCATCTCCATAGGTTCCATGTCGACTGCAGATTCATCTGGAGCCGTGGCTGGGTTTTCATTGGCGACGATATCGGAATCACGGTGAAGATCAGGAGAAACGACGGCCACTGGAGGTGGAATAGCAACGGCTAGAGAAGGCATTTCTGTTTTTCAGTCAAAGGAGACCTAGCAAAAAGATAGGACAGAACGCACCCTAAAACATTCCCCTTTGCCCACTACTTATAATTCCGCTTTATCGCGCCTTGGTAAGCGATTTTTCTCTGGTTCCGGAACATATCTTACACGCCCGTGGCTCATGACACGCCTTGAGGGATATAAGGGTGCAAAGAACCTCGCAAAATGGAATTCACGTACAAACGTGTAATCGGCTGCTCCATCGTGCTTGATGCTAAGAAAAACGAATCGGACCGTAGTGGATATCGACTGCCTTGAGGGTTCATTTATGGTGTTCAGACCGATAATGTCAACGATCTTGGTGTAACTGGTGAAAAAAGAACTGCAGGGACGTTCGGAATCAAGGAAATGTTTATTCATGATGGGGTCGTGCTATTTAACCGAGGTATTCCCGCTTGAAACTGTACCATCATTCCTCGACTAGACCGACTATGTAAGTAGTTTGCCGTGTTTTCTCCACTAAAAAATCTGCGGAATGTCAGCTTTTTCTGAGGTATATGTACGTTACCCAAAGTTTCGTGGACAGCCTCCTTGACACGGATTGTAGCCTTGATTATCCTACACAGGCTATCTTTGGACTACCTATTAGACAGCAAAACTACACCAATGCCCACAAACTTAGAGAGGTGACGTCGTCGCTCTGAACGTAATTGTCCGGTCTACTCGTTTCCAGCCCCCGTTCAATGTAGTGGTTCAGGGAGTAACTATAGTACATCAGTACCTTGAATCGAGAACGGAACCATACACTTAGTAAGGACGAACGGTGCAACGGGGCGAGCAGGGTAGCACCAGATAGTATGTATGCCTGCCAATTTTGGTACTGGGTGCTCATTTCAAGCATCATATAGACCCTCAAATTGCACTCGATGAGCTTTTGGGTCAATTCCTTGGTGTTCAACTTCTACCAGTGGTCGTTCCTTCGGTACTACGATTTCTGAAGGCCTACCACCGCCATAAATCGCTACTACCAGGATGCCTGATGTCCTGATCATCATGAAGGGTGTTCCGAAAGGTGGAGTTTTCGGAACTAAGCTTCCTGGAAAGCTCTAGGGCCCGTGAATGTCAAATTTACGTAGTTGTCACTGTTTACATCTGGAAGCTGCGAATCAACAATCCCTTATCGACCCGGAAATTCACTTCCGTCGGAAGCTGTCAGCTGTCTGTGCCACCAGATAAGTAGCAACTTGAACAGGGTTCTTGACGATTACAGCGATATCTGTAGCATTTGTGCAGAGCTGCACTCTGCTCATATGATCCAGGTCCATACTCTGAGCAGGTCGGGGATTCTCGCCGGAAATGAAAGACGCCTGATCATGATTCATGAGCCAAATAAAACGCTCTCAACTTTCTCTGGCCAGCGTTGGGTCGGACGGCGTTGTGGAGCATCTTTTCCAGGATGGGCGGTCGAATGTATGTATTTTTCAAGGACCACCTGACACTCCTGAACAATAGAGCTAATTCATACATCTGTTCGCAAGGCAACGGTAGAAGATTTGCACCGTCAGCGGTTGATTTGAGGTGCTGGCACACGCTAACGGGGAAAAGCCTGAGCGTGCCGAGGCACGATAAGCGAAGTTGAGATTTAGTGTTACGGTGTGAGTGCTGAGGGTCTTAGTTGCCCAAGAAAAGGTCCTTATATTGTGAATGAGAGCGAACAAGTTGTAAACGAGACCACTTTGTAGCATGAGTTGGCTGTCAAAACGACACGTTCTCTGATAGATGCTGCGGACGAGTAAGCCTAGGTGGAGAATGACGAAATGACCATACGATGAAGGCATGTCTTGAGAGAATCTTATGCGAAGAAACAAGAGTTTCTGCCTGGGTTTAGTCTTGATATTGAATGAATTAACAGAAATAACCCATGAAAATACAAATGTCAATGCGCACGTTGGTTTCCGCCCCCGAGTCCGAAGTGTGGGGGAAGGAACAATCATGGGATCAATAAAGAGGATCCACTTCTCTTGAGCGCTGGAGTGCGCTGAGCTGGGTCAAAGTTCCAGCCAGACCTCTCGAATGAAAGCTAGCGGATAGCGGATAGAGCTGAATTGAAAATGAGGTCGCTGGGAAACTGTAGCACAGCAAAAATGATTTTGTTGAGAGTTCGGTGGAAACCCTATTACAGGGTTTATTCCAGAGCGCTTGCCGCCAGGAGAACAAAATATAGAACCCAATCATGGTACGCTAGATTTATCCTACTTACATATATTCCCTATTCGCTCCCTTTCACATAACTCTTGATTCTCCCGTTCTCCCTCTTTTCATATATTAGAAATCAAGTCACTCATTCATTTCGCTCGCAGCACCTCCCCTTGTCACCCTCATTGATTCACATAGCCCCGGAACGACGGCCACGTCTTCACCATGTACATCCCAGCAATGTCGTCGGGGAGCTCCAAGGACAAGGCGGCCGGTAATGGGGAACGGTCGCGAACATCATCACTCACCAATGGCTCAGCATCCATTCGACGGAGAGGAGCAAGATTTAAACTACGTCGTGCCGCCAACCTCTTGACCACTTCCGGAAAGCCTATCGCGAGCATAAGGGATGTCGTACCGCAGCAGGAGAGACGAGAGGCAGATCGGGATGGGGTAATGGACAGAGAATTGGTAGAGACAGAGGACATCGTTTATGGATATGGGCCACCACCGACCAGTTCTCCCGGAGCATTGCTTCGCCGACACTCAACCAATCTTGGAAAGAGTATCAAGAAGAAGTTGAAGAACGTCAGGGAAGGACTTGGCTCAAGCAAACGGTCTTCGTCGATACCGGTGACGAACACAAACACATCCGAGTCATCCTCTGCTGCGGTTGAGGAAGACTCTACTGCATCAAAGAAACAGAGCTGGATACGGCGAACCAGCCTGCAACTTTCGCGATGGAACTCAGCCTCATCCACGACTGCATCACCAAAGAAGACCCGACATGGCCGTTCGGCGTCCGAGGTCGTTCACCCTCATTCGCGTGTAGATAACGAGCCACCACCGCCCCTGATGCGCCCAGTCACACTCGACGCGGTGCAACAATCTCCGGACTCAGAGTTCCCTTCGTCCAGTTTACCTCTCGTGAATGCTTTGGATATGGAATCACATCCTCCCGATACCGGTATCCAGGCCGAAGAAACGATCGCCACGTCTACTTCCAACAAAGGCCCTGGAGTCAGTAGCACAGATGTTGTGGTACCTCAGGTCCTTCAGCAAGGGACACCTCTGACCAAGATATCGGCGAACAAAGGCAAACATAGTCGAGTTGTACTTCGGATTGATCCCGACCAAGGACATATCGTATGGGAGAGCAAAGTACATAAATTCAGTAAGATCCGTCAGCTCGTCCGCTATCGCGATTCTCACTTTTCGTATATGTAGTACCTATAGAGTCGATTAAAGAGATCCGGACGGGAGCTACCGCGTCCATTCATTTAGCACAACTCTCTGTTTCCCAATCGTACCTTCCTCTTTGGCTCACCATCATATACATTCTTCCGTCTTCGTTACCCTTGACCTCACGTCCTCTCTCGTTACTCCAGAGCAAGAACTCTTCGGGAACGACTTACAAGACATTGCACCTAATTGCACCCACTGAGGGTGTTCACAAATTATGGGAAACGACTCTTCGTGCCATGTTGGCCGTTAGGCTTAGCCTCATGACAGAGGTCGGAGGCCTGAACAGGGACAAAGAGATGGAAGGTGTTCGACGCGACATGTGGGAACGAAATTACTTTATGGAAGCAGACGTCGTCAGAGACGAGAGGCTAGTATTTGGAGAAATTGGCAGGTTGTGCTGGCGGCTGAACGTCCGCATGGGTGAAGGGGAATTGAGCAGATTGTTCAACGTGGGTCCTTTCACATAGCCGATGCCAATCTGGAGGTTTACTGTCCTGCAGCAAGCGGACGTTCACAACCGCGGATACCTGGACTTTGACGGCTTCAAACGCTTTGTCAAACTCCTCAAAGCGAGACCGGAATTGGATCGATTGTATAAGAAATTGACATCAAGGCAGGACAAAGACGGTCATGGTCCGTTTACATTCGAAGTTTTCCTCAAGTTCATGAGAGAGAAGCAAAAGGTTCGTGTTTCCTGTTTGTACTTTCTCGATGTCAGACTGACTCGTTGCAGTCAACATTACCAGAGCCTCAGCTCAAGGAAATCTTCCTACGGCACTCTGAATTGCCGACTTCAATTTCCATGCCTCCTGTGGAGGACCCACCGATCATCATGATTGATAGAGCTTCGTCTTCTGGTAGCACCTCATCTGCTGCAACGAACTCGATTCTACCGACGCCCCCTGCTTCCACGTCACCTTCGCCGTCTGCACGCCTTGTTGCATTGCCGGCGGTTTCTCCGACTGTCGAGCCCGCGGGATTGCCTATTGAGCCGAATGATCTCGAAGAACGCGTCATGTCGAAAGATGCGTTCGCTTCATTCCTCATGTCTTCTGACAATCCTGCCTTAATGGAACCACCGCCCGCAGATGTGGACCACAGCCTTATTCACCGGCTGGGGTCAAGAGCTCATCATTTGCATCTTCCACACCCTCATTTTCATCATCCAAAAGAAGACGATCATCAATCAACGAAGGATGTTGAGAGCGCTCATCCAAAACCATTATCGGAAATATCACATGATATGACCCATCCACTTTCCGAGTATTACATATCTTCATCCCACAACACGTATCTCGTAGGCAACCAGCTTGTGGGTGTTAGCACCACAGAAGGATACATAAGAGCACTTCTAAATGGGTGTCGTAGCGTGGAAGGTAATACCTCATCCTCTACTTCTGTTCGATAAACTGATGGCTATTTCTTCAGTCGACATCTATGATTCTGATACGGGGCCTCAGATCTTTCATGGACACACGCTTACTTCCAAGGTATCTCTCCGGGAAGTCTGTGAAGCCATCATGACATATGGCTTTGTCGCATCCGAGTATCCTATTATCATCTCAGCCGAGGTACATCTTGGGGTATTTGGTCAAAGTCAAATGGTGACTATCATGCGAGAGGTGTTTGGAGAGAGGCTAGTTACCCGAGAGCGAGAGATAGCTAAGACCAAAGCTAGAGATAAGGGTAAGGGCAGGGAGGTTGTGGAAGACGAAGAAGGAATTCATCCAGATCTGAAAGCAATGTCGGCATGGAAAGTAGAACAGCTGCCTAGCCCCGAAGACCTCAAAGGGCGTATCTTGCTTAAGGTAAAGGTTGATGTCCTGATCTCGAACGATTGACTAAGATCCTCGCGATACAGGCAAAGAATCTCTGGCTCGTACAGCAAAAAGAGGCATCTCCTCAGTTGCTCTCGCTCAGCCCCACAATGACAGAAAGCTCAGTACCAGTACCGACCGCTGTGGCAGTGGATACATCAACATCATCAACTTCTGACACAGACGGTGTTGTTCTTGGTGCCATTGCAAGGAAGATGAGAAGGAGTGGTTCCACAAGTGTAAGGAGGGAGTCAGATGGAGGCTTTGTCGGAGGTTTGTCGCTCTTTGGAATACGTCACCCTGTGTTTGTTGATAAAGGTGATTCCCAGATATCGAACAGAAGGCTCGAATTGTGATGAAACGAGTCAAAAGCGCTCGAAAGTCTGTCTCGCAACCTGCACCCCCGCCTCTTGGCAATCCTCTGAGCACGCCACCATCACCCTCAACACCAAAGCTCCTTTCTCGAAGCCCTTCGACCCGTGATAATGACCGCCAGAAGCCAGAGAAGAGCAAAAAGGACAAAGTCAAGATGTCTCCAGATCTTCTACCTCTACTGGTCTATACTGTGGGCGTCAAATGCAGAGGAATCAACAAGAAAGAGTATTATGGACCCGAAGAAATGTTCTCCTTATCAGAGAAAGCTGCGAACAAGATGCTAAAGGGTGGATCTACCATGGTCGATCTCATCAAACATACCAGGAGCAGATTGGTCCGCGTGTATCCGAAGGGAATCCGAGTAAGCTCAAGTAATTATGAGCCACACAGATACTGGAGTGCTGGGTGCCAGCTTGTTGCACTCAACTGGCAGACTTATGGTAAGTCTACGGATCTTGTGTTAGTAGCGTTAACTGAACAGAAAATACGCAGATGTGGGTTACATGATCAACCATGCGATGTTCCAGCGCAATGGTCGCTCCGGATACGTATTGAAGCCTCTCGTTTTGCGAACTGCTCATAAGGAAATGTTGTCGAGAAGAAAGGAGCACCATCTGGATGTGAATATTATCTCCGCGCAACAATTACCACGACCAAAGGACGCTACTGGTCGCGAGGTATTAGACAAGGCGATCGTCGACCCATACGTGGAGGTGACAGTTCATGTTCCCGATTGGACACATACCTCATCGCTCGACAACCCTGAGGAAGGTCCGTCCCCAAATGGTGGTGTGGGAGATGTCCCAGTTCCCCGTATCGTCCGTTCTTCCTCCACATCCACCCGACCATCTAGCGCTACCTCTGCCCATACTATCTCGTATCGGACTAGTGTGGTCAAGAACAACGGATTCAATCCTGTTTGGGAGGAGAAACTCCGGATACCATTTACATGTGTTGGAGACATGAAGGACCTTATCTTCGTGAGATTTGCGATCAGACAGGAGGAAGCCGAGCAGCCGTTGGCAGTCTTCTGCGCTAGTTTAGGGTGTTTACAGCAAGGTGAGCGCTACATGCAATTGCATTCTCCTAGACTGCCGCACTAACCTTGCTTCAGGGTATCGCCATCTACCCCTACATGATGCTCAGATGTCACAATATCTTTTTTCTACTCTTTTCGTACGCATAGGGATTTCTTGAGCTTTCATTCATCTACACATTTCATGCATTGCTTTGCTGTCCAATTATTTATCTGACGTTTACATGAGGATTTATTTCAGTGTTCATCTTACACTCTCGTTATCTAATGTATTTGGTACAGTCTAGTTCAAGACTTAACAATTCCCGAAGTAATGCCTGCAATCCCGGCTGTCCTGGCCCGTGTGCCGGACCTAGTATGATTACCAAATACAGTGACTTTGCCGTGATCAGATTCACACTCCGACGTGACTCTCACTCTCACCCTTTGTCGACGATGATTTTCTGCTATGCGTCGACCAAAGCGCGTCAATGGGAAACACAATAAAACGGACCACCTTCCGAATCACTGCGACGCCCGACTTCAGTAGTACTGGTGGACTCGGACAGAGCGACTTGGTCCAATCGTTTTAGTTGTTTGCGTATCTTCAGAACAATCCACGAGAGGTGTGTCAACAGCTTCATGATGTTCGAATCAACACAATCTCAGTTGCAAAAGCAGACAAGGATTTCAGCACTTGGCCTTGAGAGATCACTCTTGAACGCATGAACAAAATATTGTCTTATTCTCACCATGATATTTATGCTAGTTTCCCGTTTATTCTTATGCAAAGCCTTTCTCGGCTTGCAAATCAGCTGATGATACAGTTCATGGAGCTGTTCCCGCCTTCGTTCGCGTTCTGTTGGAACAATGGCAATCTTGGTAAGTCTCAGAGCTGTTCTTTCATTGAACTCCTTTCATCATTTGACTCACGTTACATGAATAGAACAAGCACTTATAATGGATCGGCATTAAGTACAATCAACCGCATCTTATACCATCATGCCCGTCGTACAGTCTCTAGGTGAAAGAAACAATGACTCCGAGAAAAAGGCAACTATCATTGTCGAGCACAACACCGGTCAACTTGAAGATGCACGAGAAGATGCACTCCCAGTATCAGGAACCCCAGAACGATTGACCGCAGAAACAAAGCTTGTACGCAAGCTTGACATGCGGGTTTTACCAGTTATCGTCGTGATTTACATCATGAACTACATCGACGTACGTGTTTGTATTCGCCAGGTTATCGTCTGACTGATATACCTCCAGAGGGTTGCAATCGCAACCGCACGGCTTCAAGGATTAGAAGAAGACCTAAAACTTTCTGGTGACTATATTCTCCCGCCTATGAGTAATTTCGATTGACGCATGCTGTCCTAGACATACAATATGAAGTCGTTCTATCTATTCTGTATGTCACCTACAGTCCCGCACAGATTCCATCGAATATGGTAAGCGTAAGCTACAGAGGCTTGCACGATCTAATGCAAAGAGATGACTTCAGGCATTGAACTATGTTACACGGTAGGCAGGCCTCAACTTGGAACTATGTGCGCGGAACTTATTCTAGAATCACAGACCCTCTCTTTACATTGGAATGTGTGTCGTCGCCTGGGGACTGATCAGTGCAATGACAGGGGTGAGTATAGCAATTAGATCTGAACGATGGATTAACGGCAGGAACTCCCCAGGTGACGCATAACTTTGGGGGAATTCTCGCATGTCGTATGTTCATGGGGCTTCCTGAGGTGTGTTTATTTCTGCATGACGCGTAATGGAGCTGATGTCGCACCAGGCAGCTTTCTATCCTGGTGGTATGACAACTCTCGTGTGAAGTCATCAAGACAACCTGACCCGAAACAGCGATTTATTTATTGTCAAGATGGTATACGAAGAAGGTACGGCAAGCAATAATTCGCCGTTCATCAGTCCCTTAGTTATCTATAGGAGCTCGCTTTTCGTTCCGCTATCATGTTTGTAGGGCTTATGGTGGCGAACGCTTTTGGAGCAGTAAGTGTCACTGATCTGGTAATGTTACCACTCATCGATCCCCAATATATAGCTTATGGCTGCAGGTATCCTGGCAAAAATGGAAGGGAAGCAAGGAATCCGTGCATGGCGATGGTATGCATAACTCGTGCGATCAGTATGTCTATAGTATCTCTCATCCACGTTTATAGGCTATTCTTCATCGAAGTATGTGGTCGCGAAGTGCTAAATCTAGTTGCGTATTGTGACCAGATGTTCAGGGAGCAATTACCATATTCATCGGGCTTCTTTCCATGTAAGTAGGTTTTTGTATGATGCTGATGTACGTATTGGCTGAATACATATCTTATCCAGGTGGCTACTGCCCGATTATGTGCGTAGTTCGCATGAAACACCAACGTTTTCGTGCTAAGAATAATGCAGCCAGACAACACACGGTGGCTCACCGCTAGTGATTGTCGTCTTGCTCAAGCTCGCATAGCAGATGATGCTGGAGAAGCGGACAAGGATAACGAAGGAGATTCGTTAGTATGACTCGTCTTTTCTGTCCGAGACCCGACTGAAGCAGTATAGGCCCCTTCGTGGTCTTAAGCAAGCACTTACTGATCGGAAGGTTCTCATATTCTCTGTAATGGATGCAGCTCAACTGTTCGGCCTCAATTTCGTCAATTTCTTCCCCACGTAGGCACTCTTTTCCCCTTTTGACTTGCAAATTCCTACAATGGCACTAGGCTGACGCAGACCCTGGGTTTCAATACTACAATATCATTGGTCCTAGCGGCGTAAGTGGGACGTTAGGCAGCACGATATAAGCACGATTTAGACTCATACCTGTGCATAGCCCCCCTGGATCCTAGGGTCCTTTGTCCTGTGTTTGAGTGCCTGGCATGCTGGTGAGCTACTTTCATGCGCTAAATGCAATACGATGCCATTTCATTGTAGATCGGACCGGCGAGCGATTCTTCCACATTGCTGGCTGGATGTGGAGCGTGATGGTTGGTTTTATAATTGCTCTTAGTACGATGAACACGGTGGCTCGATACATCTCGATGATTCTCATGGCATTTGGGTACGCTGGTAAGTCGAGTAGGCCCTCCTTTCTGTAACAACGCTCACCCATGAACAGGACAAGCCATGACGCTCGTTTGGGTATCTAATACCATACCACGGCCTCCTGCGTAGGTGCACCTCAGTAACATGCATCAGCCAAGCTAATTGAACAACTCTAGAAAACGAGCGGCCGCTCTCGGAATAGTCAATGGAGTTGCAGCCTTGGGTAGCTTGTCAGTACCTTCAAAGGTCAACATACCTTCGTTTCTATCGTTCATTAACCATTTTAGGATTGGGTCCTTTGTCTGGAAAGAGCAATGGGCACCGAAGTATAAGCAGTCAATGATCATCTCACTTTGTCCACTCGTCTTCAGCTCGTCTTTGGCTCTCAGTACGTTTCTTCTTCATCCGTAGTTGCATTACTCAGGCTACGCTTTTTGTCAGTCCTTCGACAAATGTTGCTCAAGGAGAATCGGAAACTCGATGAAGATGAACGGAGGGCAATTCAGGGTGCCGATCGAGCTCGAGTGGAGCAGGCTGCTAAGTTGGAAGGTATCACTTTTGACCAGGCCATGGAGCGGAGAAAAGGTTTTCGTTATCTGTATTAGAGTCACGTATTTGTAGACGCCCATGCAAACGTTTGGACAAGCGATTTGGCCCTGTCAAAATCCGTCCAAACGTTGTCTAGCCTGAGACGTCCACAAATACCCTCTATTGGTGTCACATCGTGTAGTTTGTAAAGTAGTATAAATCTGTAAGCATTGTGTACATCGATTAGAGCGGGCATTCCGTCGGATTCACCAGTTCACTATCGTTCAACAAGCTGACGATCCTTCTACAATTTTGCGTGACGCGTCTGAACGCCACGTGGCCGTGGGATCAAATCCGATTCATCAGAAAAGTAGGGTTGCGTCAACTTTAGATTCTGATGACTCGGTGTGGTGAGTACTCAGTGTGTTTCGACTTTGGTTTATGGCAACTCACACCGTGACCTTTCCATTAGAACAGTTAATTCACAGGCAAAACTTTAGCGACGACCCGGATAACAACCGTGCTCCAGTGGGGTCAATTCGTGGCAAGGGCTATGGAAGAGCCTGGATAATGACCCTATACCTCCACTTGATACCGGGAGAACGCTGTTCGGTCTGCTCCCGACGTTAGATTGCCTCGAATCCGCCTCCCGCGTCCAAAAAAGTTGGACATGTTAATATCCCGTCGCTGGCGTATCAGCTGATGATGCTGCTCATGGAGCCAGACGTGCCTTCCCGCATTGTTCGTGTCCCAATGCAAACAATGTCGAGCTTTGCGGGCCTTTTAGAGCTTCTCTTTACTCCTCTATTCATTTGACTTACGCGACCAGGGGAAGACTTATAACCCTGTACCACAACTGGTCTCTTCTCGATCCATCATGTCTATCGGTCAACCCATACCTAGCAGAATGGAGGAGTACGAGAAGGACGAGGCCATTTACACGGAGAATACAACCAACGATCGACACCAGCTTGAAGATTCCCTACCAGCACCTGGAACTCCAGAGCGCGTTGCGGCAGAGCGTAAGCTTGTGCGCAAGCTTGACATGAGGGTTTTGCCAATTATCGTTGTGATTTATATCATGAATTACATCGACGTACGCATCCTCGCCTTCATTGTCATCCATTTGTTGACCTCCCTGTAGAGGAATGGAATCACAACTGCAAGGCTTCAAGGATTAGAACAAGACCTGAAACTTTCTGGTAATGTCCTTTCCCACGAGTTAGCTTCGAGTGATGCATACTGCCTCAGATATACAATACGAAATCGTTCTGTCCATCCTATATGCGACCTACAGTCCTGCGCAGATCCCATCGAATATGGTGAGCGGCGTACATTACTTTAACTCCTGCCGTGCATTACTGAATCTATTCTAGGCCTTGAACTACGTAACTCGGTAGGCGGTCTTTGGGGCATGAATCAAAATGAAAGATTCACCACAAAACCTTAGTCCATCTCTATACATTGGAACGTGCGTTGTGGCCTGGGGGTTAGTTAGCGCTATGACTGGAGTAAGTATAGAAGCCGTCACAATATAGGGACAACAATTCAACGAACAAACCCAGGTGACCCAAAATTTTGGCGGGATTCTCGCTTGCCGTATGTTCATTGGGCTTCCTGAAGTTCGTGCCTATCTCCTGCGCAGCGCATGACACTACTGACAGTCGTATTAGGCAGCTTTCTATCCTGGTGGTATGGTAGCTTCTCATAAGAAGTCATCAACACATTTTGACCTGACTCGATAATCAGCCATCTATCTACTATCGAGATGGTATACAAAAAAGGTGCGGCCTATTCCAATGCCTAAGTTCAGAACTGAATGTTATGTCTTGAATCAGGAACTCGCCTTTCGGTCCGCTATCCTCTTTGGTGGACTCATGATCTCAAATGCTTTTGGAGCGGTGAGTTCCACTCATTGATGAAGATCACCAAACATTCCAAAGAGATATACAGCTCATGGCTGCCGGTATTCTGGCTAACATGGAGGGGAAGCGGGGTATCCGCGCGTGGCGGTGGTAAGTTCATTCCTTAAGAGTTCTATTGGTATATCTCTGAACTCAATTATCTAGGTTGTTCTTCATTGAAGTATGAACTACTTATTTGACGAAGGCAAGTACTGAGAAATTCTAAGGGTGCGATCACCATCTTCGTGGGGTTTCTTACCATGTAAGCCATTTCCAATCTGATGAGAAAGCCCTGACCCAGAAGTGAATGTTAGTTGGCTACTTCCCGATTACGTGCGTTCCTCTTATGAAGGTACAATGCTGAGGCCCATGCGACCTTGTTGCACAGCCGCACAATACACGCTGGCTCAGCGATGCTGATCGCCGTTTGGCTCAAGCACGGATAGCAGACGATGCTGGAGAAGCGGACCAAGACAACGCAGACGATTCGTTAGTAGAGGGCTTACTCCCGCTTCAAACTGCAAACCAAGTGTTACAGGCCACTACGCGGACTTAAGGAAGCACTAACGGATCGGAAAGTTCTTTTATTTGCAGTAATGGACGCGTCCCAATTGTTAGGGCTCAGTTTCATCAATTTCTTCCCGACGTGAGCATTCTGACCAGTGATCTGATGCTTGAGTTAGCTAACACAATCTCATCAGTTTAACTCAGACCTTGGGTTTCAGTACTACGATAACGTTGGTTCTAGCGGCGTATGTCAACTGAAATGCTCCCAGACAAATCTCCGACTTACACCTCCCTTATAGCCCACCTTGGCTTTTAGGAACCGCTGTTTGCTGCCTCAGCGCCTGGCATGCTGGTGAGCCACGCGCAGTCTACTGTCAAAAATCCAGTTGAGGTCTAATATAATGATAGATAGGACTGGCGAGCGTTTCTTTCATGTTGCCGGCTGGTGGTGGAGTGTAATAATCGCTTTCATTATTGGTTTGAGTACAATGAATACGGTCGCTCGATACATATCAATGTTCATCATGGCATTTGGATGGGCGGGTAAGTTGCGGTGAGCCAACTTCTTCACTTAGTGTAGTACTGAACTTTGAATGGCAGGATTTGCCATGACGCTTGTCTGGGTATCTAATGCTATACCTCGTCCTCCTGCGTATGTGTTTTCCGATACCCGTGTAACCTACTCAATCTGATACAAATACCTCTCTAGGAAACGAGCAGCCGCTATCGGAATAGTTAACGGGATCGGGAATTTGGGTAACTTGTAAGTGTAGATTGTTGAATGCCTTCTAATTTCGTGGCTGACCGCTCCAGAATGGGATCCTATGTCTGGAGAGCGGAGTGGGCGCCAGAGTACCATCAGTCGATGATCATCTCTATATGTGCGCTCGTGCTCAGTTCGGTTTTGGCATTTGGTACGTTCGTTACCCACTTGCCATCATGATGCACCGTCACTAATTTCCACTATGTGTCAGTCATCCGCCAGATGCTGCTCAACGAGAACAAGAAACTTGACGAAGACGAACGAAGGGCCATACAAGGTGCTGATCGGCTTCGAGTGGAACAAGCAGCGAAATTGGAAGGCATCACCTTTGAGCATGCTATGGAACGAAGAAAGGGTTTCCGCTACTTGTATTGATGGTCACGATATGGAACTCCGAATTATTTTTTGTACAATTCTGATTTGAGATATCCTTCCCTGCAAGCGTCGATCGAGCATAAAGTCAACATGGTCTACACGAAGCTAATGTATAGTTTGGGTAAAACCGTCCTTTCGATTATAGTACAGGGTGTAATCCGTAAAAAGATAAAATGAAATAGTAGGTATCGATGATCATAATCTTTGCGTTAGATACTCCTTCGATGTTACCGGGGCTCTGCCAGACTCGAATCATTCGCTTATTCCCCGCTGAACCAATGTCAGATGACCTCGAGACACCAAGAGGCTTCACACTTACAACAACGAAACCGTCAAATCTCCATGCACTGTCGCTCTCAGCGTAACCACAACATCTAAGTTAACCTCCAAACGCAGTTTAATTGCATCTTCGGCCGCTGAGCCCTTGATCGCATCCATCTCGGGCAGGTTCCCCTCGAGCATCTTGGCTTCATCATATGCGGACATCAACTGCTTCTGAGCATCTCCTACGACAGGTAATCCTCCATCCTGTCCACCCTTCTTCCCGAGAAGACCTTGCGCGTCGCCGAGTAAAGGTGTCTTCTCGGTGGTTTCTTGTAAGGTATCCATAGCACCGCCTAGAGGATTCTTGGATTTGCCTCCACCTCCTCCACGACCTCGTTGATTGTTTTTAGTTTGCCGAGGAGCATTGTTGTTATTGTTTCTGGCTTGGGTAGGGCCAGGAGAGGCTGAGGATTGACTAGCACGAGAGGGATTGCGGGAACGTTGGCGTCTACTGGCGTTGCTGCCCTGAGACGTTGGCCGTTGAGACATGACTATAGGGTGAAGAAGGTGGTTGTGGGCAGAAAGCGGGAAAGTGGGGAAGGTCAACGACAAGATAATATATACATACGTATGTCGTCGTGAAGGCCCGACGTCATAGTTGGTGTAAACCTGATATCAGTGCCTGATTGCACTATAGGTTGCGAAAAGTCGACAGAACGGGAAAACACCTCATGGTCACACTGTTTTGTGCTGTAATCACAGGCTGCGGAAACTGTAGCCAGAATTGGCGTCAGAATTGGTGCGAGTTAAACTGGCACATTATCATTTCCTTTATCATTTCCTATGGCGAATCGTGGACGGTAGCATCCAAGTCGCCCTGATTGGACAAACCACTCGACGAGCGAGCTTGATCCTCAGCTTACCTGCAGTATGGACTCGATGAGAAGGAGTAAAGGTGGTGCCGACTTGGAGCACGTACCGCAAGATGATGTAGTCTGACGAGGATGTGCAGACTTGTACAACAACTCCACAGGGAAGAACACTACAGTGTACCAGTCTGCGAAATCCGCAATACAAACTCGGGTTGGACGAGATTTCATGATTGTAGCCACCTTGAATCAAGCTTAGCACTCAGAGACGAAGGTTCTGGTTCTGACATACCTACTAAGTTGTATCCCCGTTGTCAACTATCATTCCCTGTGCTCTTGCAGACCAGAATTTGAAAACCCAATCTCCTTCATTTGGTTATATGAGATCCTAGATCACTTGACCATCTACTACGTCTGCTGATTCTTACTGTCGATCCGCTCTTGGACCCTCCTCTCTCTATCTTCCAACCTCTTCAGCAGAACACCTGTACAAACCTCCAAGGCCTTCGCCTCTTCTAACGTGGCGTCTGCACATCCAGCCCATCGAACACGCAGCTCTTCATCTATCAGGTAGACGTAGCCTACACGGTCGTTGTCTACAGACCATTAGCCTCGTAGTTGCAATACAAATAAAAAACGATGTACCTATGCCCAAGGGTTCTCGTTCGTACTCCAGATTTTGATCACTCAACAAGTAATACGGTCTCTGATACGCCGGGATGCTATTGCGTAAGGATCGTGTGAGTAGCTTGACCAGGAAGGCTTTCAGGGTGTTGGATTGGGTGTTAATATGGATGTGTTGGAGAAGGGGGTGTCTCTTCAAGTTTTCGGTTTCTTTACGAGGAAGATAGCGAGCGAGTGCCAGAGAGGTGTGGGATTGGGAATGTAGCTTGATGTGAGCGTTAGCTTGAGGGTGCACCGTATTCATCGTCATGGACGCGTACCTCGGAAATTTTGGTGCTGAGCAACGACAAGATTGTTATCTTGCCCAAACACATCGTGGTTGTATGTTTGATGGAGGAGTCTTCTAAACAAGTGCCAGCTATGTCAGGGAGATAGAGAGAACGCTGTATTAATGGCTCGTCAGTTTCATGAGTTTGCTCGGAGAAAGGTGAAAGAGCCCACATCTTCGCGTATTAACACCTTTGGTGCGATCCATGTCTTGCCGCCGTGCCTTCTTGTAGCATTAAGATCATGAAAGTATCCCTTCCCGAAACCTTCTTTCACTCTGGTTCGTCGCCTTTCGTTAGTAGCTGGAACGAGGAAAGAGAAATCACATACAGGTGTTTCCTCTCCCTCCCGATGGTTTCCTCATCAGTCAGGCTCTCCTTTATATTTTGAAGCCTCGATTTTCTCTCCGTAGACGGTCGCTCCCTGACGCCTAGCGGCCGAGATAGGTATGGTAAACCAGTGATATCAAGAGGGTCGGAAGTCGGGTCTGCAGCTACATTCGAGGGTTGAGGAGCGGCAGGCTTGGGCTCGGAGTTTTGGTGCTTCGTGTTAGGTGTAGAATAACATGCCCTGGGATAGTATGAAAACGAAGGAGAAAAAGAGATATTCCACGTCTTCCTGCATCGGAGAAAAGACATGGGACGTGCGTGCGAACTCGGAATTTGGAAAGGTAAGAAAACGTGACTTCGTTTAGTGTGTTACTCGTCACGTGCACCGCGTCCTTATTTAAACTCCCTTTCGTTGATTCTGAGCGCGATTCATATCTTGCTCTTCAACCACTACCATCCCCCCCTCAACCTCACATTTGTACTCTTTTAGCTTTGTATAACATATCAACATGGTGTGTTGTGCTCTGATCTCTAGTTCTATCCTTCACGACTAACGACTTGTCCGGTTGGATATTTAGAGCGGAAAAGGTGTGTTCCTATACGACCTCAAGCGACGACAATGATGCTCACAGGACATAAATACAGGAAAGGCTGGAAAGACCGGTGGTAAGGCCTCTGGTGAGGGCTCTAAAGCCCAATCGCGTTCTGCCAAAGCCGGATTGCAGTTCCCTGTTGGTCGTGTACACAGGCTGTTGAAGAAGGGCAACTACGCCCAACGAGTTGGTGCAGGTGCTCCTGGTATGTCGTGTTGTTCATCGTCTTCGATACAACTAATGCTGTTGTCTGATTGATAGTGTACCTTGCTGCCGTCCTCGAATACCTCGCTGCTGAAATTCTCGAACTCGCCGGTAACGCTGCAAGAGATAACAAGAAGCAGCGTATTGTTCCTAGACACTTGCAGCTGGCTATCAGAAACGATGAAGAGTACGTTGATTGTCCACCACTACCAACTTGAAGGCTCATATTGTACTTATAGGTTAAACAAACTCATGGGCGACGTCGTCATCTCCCAGGGAGGTGTCGTACCTCACATCGAGTCATCGCTGTTGCCTTCCAAGTCTGGGTGCGTTCTTGACCTCTATATGTCAGCGAGATTGACTGACTGGTGTTCAGGAAAGGCAAGAAGGATGGAGAGCAAGAAGTCTGAACTTCTGTTTGTTGTCTGTCTGTATTACTACTACCTTAGCACGTATGTTATGGGACGTATTTATGTTTTATGTTTTAGTGTTTGTATATGATATACGGATAAAAGTGCTGTTGACGCCTGGAGGTGACCCTGACACGGCTTTCCCTTGACAGTGACCCACCTTGGAAAACTTGACTGTTCACGTTATTTTTCTCTTTACTCCTGCCTTTCCCCTCGATGAAGACTATCATTGCGTATGGCCTCTAGACAATCCGCCCTTGCGTAATACCTAGGGCGTTCACGACTGGGAACGTTGCGGAACGAGACCATCGGCATATCCATATCATCTTGTTCTATCGATAATTCTCTTTTATCCGATCATTGGGTCTAGGACGGCGGTGGAATGCGATTGCTCTGGGAAAAGCTCGAGTCAGGAGAAGGAAAGAGACTGCGGAGAACACACAACTACGGTTCGTCATCTGGCCCACTTTAAACTGATCACCAAGATTGAAAGATTCTAAAAGCTCCGTCTTTCGTCAGTCCCTAGGCAGCTTGGTTGCTCGCTTGCCATTCATTGAACGAATCTGGCCATGATGAGCTGAGGGAGAGCGTCCGTTCTAACAGAAAGTGTCAAGTGTGCTCCAAGCTCCAGATGCCTAGGCTGACCTTTAATGTAGCCCTTCCGCACACCTTCTCATCCCATCCCATCCAAAAGTTCGTCACTGGGTATTCAGGAGCGTCACAAATCATGAAAAGACTAGGATCCTAGCTGCCCTTTCAAATTCAGCTGGTCGGGAACCTGGAAGGGTGGCTAGAATGGAGGGTACGGACCTTTCCTACCGGCACATTGGACTCTAACACACCATACCTGCTACATAGTCGACCCTTCAAAATAGTACACACACCCTGTGTTATCAGCATCATGGATCACCGACTACACGGAACACAGGCAAGACACAGGATAGTAATCCCCGATTGCATGGCATCTCGTCATTTCATATCGTCCCAACCGATAAATCCCCACTCACCGCCTCCCGTTCATAACGGAGACGACAACCTTTGCCCAAGAGGAAGACCTACCCGTCAGAGCGGCGCTTAAAGTAAGCGCCCGCCCTTGACTGTGGTGCACGACCAACTACTCCAAGCAACCTCTGTAGGTTATCCGGTATATCGTTGAACGATGAAGGCATTTCTTTTCTCGACGGTTTTGATCTGTGATGGACACCGACAGCGGTGGAAGAGAGTGAGAGGTGCGTGAAATAGTCTTCCTGACCAACGTTACTTCCGTTTCTAATCCTGTGGAATTATCAGGTATCGACAAATTCATGCGTCTCTGTTGATTGCGATGCACATCTGCATAGGCCGACTGAGTTCAAAATGATGATCGTTTCCGTTCCCTTCTTTGTTCACTTGGCACTACGAGATGATGGTATTGGACCTTGGTACGCCCCCGAAGCTTCTCTGAGATGTGTTGGTATCAAGTTGGTATCACATCCAACATCCCGCAGTGGCGCAGAGGAAATCTAACGCCTTCACGCATCTGCATAGAAGATCATTTCTTGGTGCACCATGCGTTTGTTTAATCAAGGACGCCGAACACTATATAATCGAGAACGCCGCATCATCCCGTCATCAAAGCTCCGACATATGTGTCTGACTCAATAACCGGCGTTGGTTTTGCGGGATCTTATCACCGCAATGCACGGACATCTCCAACGTTCAGTTCTTCGCCGGATGGATCGTGCAAGTAGCCCTCTCAGCTCCAGCACAAAATTCTACAGACCCGCATAAGTAGGCTGTGGCAGGACGGGTCGTAACGAGTTCGCTGTGGGGAGCGGGAGAACTGCATTGGCCTGGGTTGCCGTCGAGGTATGATCTCCCGTGAATTGTTGTATGATATACTTCAAACGAAACAAGATCAGCATCACTTCGATGGCAGCAGACGGATTACTATCCTGACCGAGCTGCGAAGCATATAAATAGAAACCGCAGCTTCAACTGCCATTCTCGAGCGATGTCTGGCTCCGTCCCGATTGAATCTCTCTACTCTGCTCGAGGCGTTCTTCTCTCGCCATTTATATCCCTCGGAGTATGTGTCTATAATCTGTTCTCTGTCCACATATACTCGAGTACTAACCTCACAAAATGATAAGCTAGCACTATTCCTGCTAGGTGTGTCACTCTGTCGAAAAGTAAACACTCATAACTTGAATCTTGTCGTACAGGTTTCTATGTTCTACTTCTCGTGCTCGTGATATACTTTCTGTTCCTTCGCTCGCGGAAAGTGATTAAGAGCCGAAAACTACACTTGGCTTGGATTTCTGCACTCTTCGTGGTTTCAACTTCATCTGCAATATGCAGAGTGGTCAACATTGTCAAATTGGCGTTTGTTGGGTTTCAAGTGGCAGAAACCAGCGATTTGAACATACTTTTTCGCTGGGTGGGCGGTACTCCCAATTTCCTCATCGAGTGTGTGTTCATTTTAGTATAACTGTCACTGCAGCTAACGCCATTTACAAGGTTCGTCGCCAGTTTCTTGTACGTTTTGGCCAAGTAAGTAACAGGAATTCATGAAGGACCTTTTTTTTGACAAATTGGAAAGTTGTATTGCCGATGCTGTCCTGGTGTGTATAATTGTTCGAGACTTTTCAATGTTTTGATTGATAACCGCAGTTATACCGGTGCTTCATCTTCTGGAAGTCGAGGAAGCGCATTTGGATTGTCCTTTCATTGGTGGTCATTGCTACTAATGGTGTGTTTTATTGCTGGAAGACTACTGCGATCTCACACTTTCAACCCCAGGTATCGGAATGACAGCTATTAGCATGATCCTGGTGTCCAAGGAACATTCCGAAGTACTAGAGAAGTGGTCAAACATGAACACAGGCTACTATATCATCAGCGCGGCCAACAGCTTGATGCTGTCTCTAGTGATCGGTAAAGATCCACTATACTGTTGATATAACCATACTCATTACTACCCCAAGCCGGTCAGATTTGGTGGGTGAGTCGGGAAAACCGAGGCGTGGTGGACGATAGCGCTCAGCGAAGCTATACACAAGCTATGGTGACTGTGTGAGGAAACCTTTGACCATGCCGTAAAAACCCATTGATGGGGCTTTCAGTATCGAATCCGGTCTTCTGTATTCCTTGAGCCTTGTTTTCCACGTAGTGGTCAGAAACTCTGCGAGTAACTTCGGGTTTCTCATCGATACCACTCCAGTTATATCTCTCATGGTGGTACGTGTCCATATCTCTAGAGGTGTCATCACTCAGCCCCACCTCAGGGTATCGCACCGACGTTAATAATCTTGCGAACTAGTCTCGGCCTAACGGAACACACAATATCAGACCCTCGAGTGGTTTCCTCACTCCGATTCCGAGAACTACCAACGACTACGTTCGCGAGCGAAGATTCGCGAGTGCACACTGAAGATCTTCAAGAAGAGTCCACAACCAACTGGGAAGTCCCAGAGACGCAGAAAGATGATAGCCGACCAGGAAGATAGAATGATGTCACAATCACTCGTAACTTATTGTATTTTTAGGCAAGTGCATAATCGTTCGTTCTTCAGTCGCAGTATCTGAGTATCCCAACAGCATATCCGATCGGTCCATCGCTCTTTGCGAACGGGTTGTAATATCAATGCATCTCATAATTATTTCAGTGACAGATATTTGGGTACTACACGTTGCGTGTTGGGCACTAAAGTACATTCGCCCCCACAAAGTCGCGTGGGCTATTCTTCGCGTCCTATTGGTTAGATGGGTACCTGCGTCTCTCCACCGCCTTTACCCGCCCATTCGCTTTGTGGCCATTCACCTTCTGCGCCCGTTTCCACACTAGGGCGCCGAATCAGCCAACGAAATATAATAGCACTGATCTCAAAACACACCTCTTTTCAAATGCGGCATATAGATCTTGAATTGCCTGTGTCCACAGCTCTCTATCCACGTGGTCTATAGCTCTGTCATATGTCACGAATCCATTCACTTCGCCCTCTACGTCCGTGGTCTGGGTGTACACTCCGCCGTTGCAGTGACCGAAGAGAGTCGTTTGCTCGGTGAGTTCATGAATAACCTGTCCGTTTTCATGTCAATCTTCTCAAACGACACTAGCAAAGGCATCGAACGTACTCTGAGAGCACGATAGTTCCAAATGCCATCGGTTGCATCAATCTCATATGTCTGAGGAATATCTCTGATTGCCTCTGCGTCCTTCCAAAGGTGTTCTTCAGTCGTATTAACCCCAACTCCACCAAATTCACCCTGAAACCCAATCCTGGTGTTATCAAAGGGCGATGAAGGAAGTGAGTTGAACGGTGTACCACACTGCGGTGTGCTGTAGTGGTGATTGTCGTGGAAATCGCCTGTGCTAGGAGGCCATTCGTCGTTCCAACCCGAGATGGCGTTGATAAGTTGATGCCCGGCAATTATTGATTGGAGATGTGGTGTTAAGTATCTTTCAGGGTGGCCAGATCGTTGCCCCCAGCCCTCTGAATCGTCGCGTCAGCATCCGAGAAACAACAGAGCCGGACGGAGAGAAACACACCGTTGTATATCACAAAACTGAGAATGCTAGGAAAGCTCAGATGGGATTCAACCATGATATCCAACTGTCTCTCGAATTCTGCCTGCTGCGCGTCGTTGACCCCAGCAATGTTGAGGGCAGGCATATCTTGCATGAGGATAAGACCGAGTTTGTCTGCAGCGTAATAGAACAAATCGGGTTCGACTTTGATGTGTTTACGTCTGTCTCAATCGTCGGCATTGATCCAAAAACGAGAAAAGAAAAGGACTGACAAGAAGTTCATACCCAAGCTTTTTATGTACTCCAAGTCCCAAACCATGGCATCATACGAAGGCGGCGAGTGCAAGCCATCAGGCCAATAGCCTTGGTCGAGTGGTCCGAATTGAAAAATGGGTTTACCATTCAAGACGAAACGTTGAACACCGTTGACTTCCTTCTTCTCAACTGTCCGGAAACCGGTATACGTAGTGACCGTGTCTTCGCCAACGGTAACAGAAATATTGTAGAGGTTGGGTGTATCGGGGGTCCAGAGCTGTAGATCAGCTATTTCTGCTTTGAACACAAATGGCTGGTTGGATGTTCCGTTGGCCGTGAAAAGCACCTGATTGTTATCGGCTGGAGAGAGAACGCTGAGGGTGACAGGAGTAGAAGAGCCGGAGGAAGTGGAGACAGTGGTATTGATGGTTCCGTCAGCGAATGCACGAAGTTGGATGGCAGCGATGTGTTCTTGCGAGGGTACAGATTCGAGGGAGACGGTTTGCCAAATCCCAGAGCATGGCTGTGGGATCAGATGAGTACGGGTTAGATCACCGGGGAGCTAGATACGTACAGTATAAAAAATATGGCTTGGTATGATCCTCTGCTTCCCTATCGGAATATTTTCGCCTTCTCCGTCCGTTGGATCGTAAACGAAAACAATGAGCTCGTTGTCGTTTCTATCTTCGGTGAGGAAGCCTGTAATGTCGAAGGAGAATTTGTCATATCCCCCGGTGTGGGTACCAACTTCCTGTCCGTTGACGAAGACAGTAGTGTGATAGTCGACGGCGGCAAAATGAAGGATGGTATTTTCGTCCGACGGGAAATCTGAAGGAACCGAGAAGGTTCGACGGTACCAGCTGAATTTCGACTGTAAAGCAATACCGGACAAGCCGCTTTCAATGCAGAATGGGACGAGAATACGCTGTTCTAGTGTCCTTCCAACAGGGACGCTGGAGACGCTGTCCCTGCTATCAGCCCTCTCGAACTCCCATACACCGTTCAAGTTTGCCCATGTTGCACGTCTTAGCTGAGGGCGTGGATACTCGGCCCATGCAGAATCGGGATTTGACGAAACAGATTCTGTCCAGGGCGTACGCAGTTTGGGTTCGACGAGAGCGTATTGTGCTTCCTCAGCTGAAGGATAAGTCGGCCGTTCGTCGGTCAACCCGCCGTTCTTCGGTAACTGGGCATTCACCGCTACCAGAAAAGAGGCTAGCAGAAGAGAATTGAGCTTCATAGCGCAGACAACGGGGTCATTGTGCTCACAGTTTAACTTTTATATCACGGTCATGGTCATGGTCAGGTGTGGAAACACGAAAGTGTTTCGTGATCTTTCTTGGCACTGCTACTTCTCTTCTCCCGGCTAAACTCACCTCCCTCGACTGCATGGTATCAAGCGCTATTATAGGCTATTTTCCTGGGTATTACACAGGTAAGCATCATCTTCTCGTCAAAAACAAGTTTCCCTGACCTATTCAAGAACCGATATCAGAATGAATATCAGAATCCTTCTTCGATGAGCTCATCGATTCATTCACTTGCGACACACCTTTCCTCTCATGTGCTCAAAACGACGTATGCTTTCGACCGGCAGCAAAATCCCGAGAGTTCCAAGGGCACGATACGACAAGATGTTACAGCCCTAGTCTCAAGTTCACAAGGACTAGAACCATACCGACGTTGCTGTTCACGAGATCATCCCAAGCCTGTTTTTCTACCCCCTGGTTCATTGTTAGCTGCAGGTGCTTGGATTGGTTGAGATGATGGTTTAGGAAGGTCATGGCCTGGAAGAGCGCAGTTATCAGATGAAAGAGGGTGTTTTCCAAAGTGAGCTATTCTCCCTGCTCCTTGTTTCATCACCCTACAACATATGGACGTTTGCAGAAACCGTTTTGCGAGAATCTATGCAACTTTTCATGGGTCAGCTGTCCCTAATACCGAGTAGTGCCGGGAAGATCATCGAGAGACCAATCTGCACAACAACGCAAAGAACGTGGAACCACTCCCTGAACGCTCCTTCCATCACCTGCACCCGCCATAGGAAGTACTCGTTCCCGACGTTGGACACTCATAGCAATGTTTACCCTACTCTCTTGACAGTAATTGACACACCTTGGCCCGAAACCTAGTCTACTGCACCGAAGGCACAAACGCACCAATTACTCTCAGATTGGAAACGAGCCTGTAGGCTGTGAGACGTCGAAGTTCACTACAAGCGCGATTTGCTCAAATCCTTCCGACATGGGTACAACTTTAAAAGCACGTCTCCTAGTCCCACCGCGGTCTGTGGAACCATGGGCTTCTCGCTCTCGTTACTGCTTTGTTCACACCAGTATCCATCGTGCCCGAACTCTTCAAGTTCATTGATGGCCTCAACAAGATAGGGCTCACTACATTTCCCAGTCTTCTCCTTAACACTTCGACCACACAAACTGGAATGTCGTCTGTCAATCAATTAGTTGGGAGTATAAATCTTAGTATCTTAGCCAACGAACGACGAGCGTATGTTCGCTATCAATCGCATTACTCGAGATTTGTCCACTTACCTCGTCTACAGTAAATCACCTTCAAAAACGCCCTCGCCGGGATCATCGCGTGGCATGTCACTTACAGAAACTACCATTCCGTCGACAACATCCTGTTGCCGAGAGGTTGCCAAGGATCACCGTTCTCTTCAATGACACTATATATGTAGGTGCGGCTCGAGAGTGGGTTGAGCCAGGTTCACACTATTCCAACACACGAGCTCGACTGGGGCGTATGTGTTCAGCGGGAATATTACGTTGAGGATTATGCAGGGGAACTTTTGAGTGAAGAATGGCGTGTCCTGTGTCGGCGACATAGTTCTGACTAGTCTGTCGATACTTTGTGGAAAGCGGGACTCAATTGACAGGTCATGAACAATAGTTCGTTCTCATGAAACTGCGAGTATGCCATAACTTGTAACTTCCCAAATAATGATTCCGTGAAATGATAGCATCATATAGATCGTAAAACAATACCCAATACCGATTTTAAGAAAATTCTAAATGATGGAAATCGCAAAGTATGTGCCTCATTCGACCACCTTTTACTTCTAGTCATTCTTCCTCAAACCCCAAGGAAGAACGACCAATGCCCATAGAATCGTCATAGTCGCCATCATGGATATAAGTCTATAGCTGCCTTCAGTAACCTTTCATAAACACATCGAAGCTGAGACTTACAGAGGCTGTAAACTCCATATTCCAAACCTTCCCGCCAACGCTCCCGTCATGAACGGTAGCACCGCACTCCCTGCTTGACCAAAACCTGCAATCCAACCTATGGAACTGGTCAAAAGCCACCTCGGGAGTACGCGACCTGCGTGATTCATCGTGATGGGGTACATTGGACCCAAGAGGACGCCAACAAGAGATATCGACAGGGCACCACCAATGAGCGAGGGAACGAGCCAGACAACTAGTTCGAGCCCGATGGCAAGAATAGCATAAAGGAACATGACACGGTGTTCGCCAATTAGGGAGTTGAGCCATAGGAGAGCTACACGACCAAATGTCAGGCCACCGAAGAATCCAGAGGAGATGTATCCTGAGCTAGGGCCTCCTTGACGTTCTCTGATCACGAAGGTGACAATCCAGCCTAATTCAGAGGTTAAGTGGATTTCGATAAACAAGAAGGATGTCTTCACCTCCAATGGTTACTTCAACACCGACATACACCAATATGAAGAATGCCATAAGGTGGACATTTCTCTGAGTAAGAATCTGTCGGAATGTGCTATGTTCGCTGGTTCCCTTTTCACCTGCAGGCATGCCGATGTCTGATAGAAGATCTTCATACATGTGAAGGATGAATGAAAGATACAAAAGGATGAAGAGAGGTACACACCATCCTGATTTTTGCCTCTGAATACGGCGATGATGAGGATAGTATTGATTATTGCAATGCCCAAGGAGCATAGGAAGTGGAAGGACCAGTGGGTCATTTGAGCAAACTGTGTGGAGACAAGGGGTGAACAGAGTGCTCCGAGTCCTGCGCGGTAGTGAGGGATCAGCTGGGACGCTACACCAGTCGAGACTAATACGCACCATACACGGCGTGCAAGATTCCCATTTTGGTTTCGTCTCTAAGAGCAGCAACGAATCCGTTCGCCTGTGCATCCTGAATGGCTAACCCGAGACCATTGATCGCGTAGGCCATCACGAAGACTGGGAAAGGTAAGGCAGGAGATTGTAGGGCGTACGCGATGACTTGCAATATGGATCCTAGATTGGATATGAAGGCTTAGAGCAGCGTATTTTATGGACGAAGGTCGAAAGTACCAAACGCAATAATCTGGTTCTTCTTTTAGTTTCCTGGAGAATAATAAATGGATGGACCACACACCTTTCCAAACCCAAGTCTATCCGACAACCATACATTGATGAACGCGCCCGACAAGAATCCCAAACACGCAAAGATAAATATCAAGGACACGATGGTATCGCTGACCCGATAGACGCTTTGAATTCTGGGCAGCAATGGACCCGTCGTTCCGTCATTCCAGCCAGCTAAAAACAACGTCCAGAGCAAGGTTGCATATTGAATCCAAGCTATCCTTTTTTGTGCTTTAGTTTGAGTTATAGCTGCTTCAGATTCCGATGATTCTTCGTGCTCATGAACACTCGCTTTGCTACGCTGGGTGAGAGATGGTAGCTCCGTTTCGCCAGGACGTGGGGATTTTTCTGCTTGAGGTACGGCTTGTAGCTCTATAGCTTCGGGGCTTGGCGTGGCTTGCATGTCGTGGAGTACAAGGGACGAGAAGAGAGGGAATTCGCTTTATACCCTACAGTTTGGTCAGGAGGTCAACTGAACATGCGGACAAATCTCGGAAAAATATTTTCTACAATTCATCCTTACTCTGCCTACTTAAACGCTGGGCTGACCAACGATGCGTTGAGCACAGTCTGGAATGACTCGAAAACAACTCAAAGAGAGATACAAATCCGAATGGTAATGGGAGTAGACTGGAGATAGGAAAATACTGACACCGTGAGTGCTGTCAGTAGTAAAGTAGTATGTAAGTACACAGTGGTAGTACAGCAAAATACCTATTGAGTTGCACAGGCTACAATACAGCGTTTTTAGTAAAACTGTCCAGAAGGAGGCTTGCAACCCCCTGTACTTCCGCCGCCATCGCCATTCTCTGGCACATCTGTCAACACCGTATCAATGACATGAACCACGCCGTTCTTCACTAATGCATTCGTCTGTTTAATCGCAGCCGTCACACTCCCGCTCACCACATACGCCCCGGTTGAGTTTGATATAAACGTCGTAGCTTGCCCAGATACGGCAACGGAAGATACAAGTCCATTCGAGTACTCTGTGGTTCCATTGATCACCTAAGTAGTAAACGTGTTGGTATCAGCGGCGAGGCGAACCGGGACGGAGGATTCTTCTTACATGGTTCAAGAGAATAGCCAGGACATCACCTGGCGTCAAGGTTGGTAAGACGCTGGCAATCTTCCCAAACGCATCGTCCGACGGAGCGAAGAACGTATATCCGTGCAGATAAAACGCATCAAAGTATTCGAGAAGGGTCTTGTTCCTGCCGTCAGGTATATCCACGTAGGTAGAGTTCAAGACATTGATGAGTGTGGTGGTTATGCCCTGGGTGTAGTTCACTAGAGTGACGGAGAGCCAGGCAGGAATGGTAAGGACATGATTGATAGGAAAGATTCCATATCCTTCAATAAGATAGGCTTCTTGTACAGTCGTTTCCGCTCTATTCAGATCATTAGCCACCAAACGAAAACACGAATAGGGACACTAACGGCTGGTTGAGGATCTCCACAGGTTCCCTGTACTGCTGGGTGTCCCTACCCCATACCAACACCTGGCTCAGATTATTCTCTAGTTGTACAAAGGCAGAGTCATCTAACAGAGTACGAGCGATCGTTACATCGGGCAACGTCTCGGCGATAATACCATCGTCCTCGGAGTAGTAGTTCCCATAAACGACGTGATAAGAGGCGATTTTGGCAACGAGTTCAGCATCTTGGGTGATGTTAGAAGGGACCTCGCTCACTTCGAAAGCAGAGAATTAGTGACAATGCCGATACGAAACGAGAGCAAGACGTACGAGCTTCATTGGTTGGCACGAGGATACTGAAGTTTGTAGACGTGGACAGTATGTCGACGAGTACCTTCCCCGTCTGAGTCTCCTCAATAGTGGGTAGGAGGCTAGCGAACGTAGTCAGCCCGCACCCGTTCAACCCGTCGATGAACTTGTTGAGTTCGGCGGTGACAAATGCTGGTGCGATAAAGAGAAGAGCTGTAATCAAGGATCGCATGCTGTGGCTTGGGAACATATCTTTGCGTAGAGCCTACGTTTATATACCACCAGCGGAAGAGCACAAGACCATTGTCGCTATATCTGCATGTGACCGAAAACCCATTTCTTTGAACGCGATCGATTTCCGTGGCCATGTCACAGCACATCCGAGATGTTGTCATTCTGCTGAGATTCGCGATGCTCTATGAAAGCGTATAGCCGGGATCTTGAAACAGGGTCGGTGCTTGAAGCTTGAGGGTCAAGAAAATCAAAATAGTGTGAAATTCCTTTGCATGGATGACCCCAATCGTTCGATACGGAGCACTCTAGACGAGGACAGATCTCGGGAGTTTTCCGTCGATATTTGTTGGTGGAAATTCATCGAGCAAGCAGACATGTAACCAAGAAATGCATCTGCCACGCACCCAAAACGAGGGTTACTTATCAGCTGCAAATGATATAGTGAGCTTCATAATTCATAAATAAACGGAGGAGTCTCGTACAGAGGCCAGCCAATAGCCGCAAGAAGTCCCTCGGACAACAATCGAGCCTGTACATCGTGAAGTTGGGATAGAACATTGTGGAGTTGGAATAGAAAAAGATTGGCTGTGGGCGCTTCCTGGCCGCGACATATAGAGAAATTTTCTCCCGCGACCACTCTTGTTTGTTGAACCTCAGTGAACCTTTTTTGCCGAGGGTTCAACCGTGCTTCTTTGGCTCCTTCAGTTCGCTGAGTCTCCATGGACGTCGTATGTGTTTCATTGCAATTTTGATTCATTGATTTCTGAAAGGAAAGCTAGGACACAGACGCAACCGCAGGACCGGTCCCTAACTCCACCGACCTCATCTCCTACTTTGAACTCACGCCGGCTCTTTATCCATGGCGCGAACCCGTTTTCCAGGAAATAGAGCGCAGAAGAGCACTTCTCAGCGACACGCTTCTTTTTGATATACTCCTCTCCTTGGGTAGTATCAAAGAGCCAGATACTTTATACCCACCTGCCAACACGGAAACTCTTCAGCGACTGCTCAATGAAATCAGCAGTAGTGACATGTATGATACATTGAAGAAGGACTGCCTGGTATATTATCTTCTCAAGTGGCATCAGGATGGGAGAGAGGCGAGGTTCCAACGTGACAGGTCGATTCCACCACAGTTCGTGGCATTGGCGGACGCGTATTGGTATTTGGATTCGGGGAGCGATGTTCCAGTGTGTTTACTTTTTCTTGTCTATCCGTCGATGAACTGACCAACCAAATATGCAATGCAGCGTGCAGTGTCTCTCCTTTCCGACTCCAGACTGAACAGGGATTACGCATCAAAAATCCTGCAAGCCATTTCATTGTTCAGAGACCCCCAGCCTCTTATAGTGAAATATGTTCGGACAGCGAAGCCCCTCCTGGCAGAACCAGATGATCTTGACGTCTATACACTAGCACTCGCACATATAAATCTTTTCGAGGCGTGGCAGTTTCAGCGGACGTTCAATCAGCGCGACCCAACACGTGAAAGATTATTGAAAAAGCTGTTCGGGTGGAGTGTTTCTCGTGAGTTGAGATGATCAGTTCTCGATAGGCAGCAACTAATGCGCTTTGACAGCGACACCGAAACCCATAGCTCTCACCCACCTACTCAGTCTCCCTCTGAATGGTTATGAAGAAGAGGTTCTTGCTACCTATGCCGCTACTCCACCGAAAGACATCAGCCTTCCCCTCAGTGCCTTGCACATACTCCAAAACCTCGTGTGCGTCCGCCATATTCAGATTGGACAACACACAGAGGCCATAAAGATGCACCGTCGTTTTATTGCTGCATCGACAACGAACACGTCGTCACTCCCGGCTCCATACGCGTCAGCTGCCAAAGGAAAGACCACCACCGCACAAGCGCTCTTGCAGGAACGAGAGGAAATGGTTACAGAGGTGTATAACGCATTACCGAGTGTAGAAAGGAACATTTTGGATGCGGAGCTAGAGAGCGGCGGGCTGGGGACAATTCATCAGTCAATGCCGGTGAAAAAGTCTAAACCAGACACCACCACCGCGGATAACAGTGGTGACGCCAGCATGAGTATGTCCTGGGAGGACATACCACGGCCACCGTCCTCCGCCGCCGCGAAGGCCGCGGCTCCGACAAGTTCAGCTTCGGGAAGCGCTCTCAACTTTTCCTTGTCAGGTGCGCCCAGGTTTGGGGGCCCAATACCAAAACCATCAGCAGCATCAGTGACTTCCTCATCCACGCCAAATCCCATTGAGGGATTACCTCCGCCTTCACTATCCGCTACCGCACTCAACCTCTTTGGTGCGAGTACCGGTACGAGCAACAAGAGAAAGAGTGGGGGCTTCTCCACTCCCTTGTCGGGCAGTATAGGCTTGGGAAAGTCATTTTCGAGCTCTACTTCGACATCGAGGCCTCCAATAATACCAACCGAATCCAGTAGTAGCACCAAGCTCAACTCTTCGACATCGACTGCGGCGACTTCTATTGCCCCTTTCACGTCCTCGGCTCGAAGAGAAAATGCTTTCTTCCGCCCTCCTACTCAGCAGCCAGTAAACGGGCTGTCCGCGCCACGCCGTGTCAGCGCAAGCGCAAGCCAAAGCCCAGAACGTCCTGCCCCCGTTGTTACGGATGACGAGGTAACCATGGGTGACGACAGCATGGAGGTAGAACAGGAAGGAAAAAGAAGTCGACGCGGCAGTGACAGTGGCGGTCTTAACTTTTCGGTCTTCGGTAGCAAGCCAGAGAATACTTCTGCTTCTGCTTCGGTGAGCTTCGGCCGACCACCTCAACCTCGCAAGAGCGCCAGTGCCAATGGCAATGTACTAAGCGCGAGTTCGAGCAAACTTCCTGGAGCATTCATGGACGAAGACGAAGACGAGCAGGATGAAGAGCTCGTCAGCGCCCCAGTTGCCGAGGAACCACATACACGACGATCTACTCGACACCAACAACCGAAGCAGAACAAGAGTACAAGGAAGAGCACGGCTACAATATCTGCCACTTCAACCAGAAGCAAAACGCGACAGAGCACTTCGGCATTGAAACGTAGTGTTCCTGGTGCGATGTACGATGATGATGACGACGACGACGACGACGATAGAATAAGTCGGGGCAGTAGTGCACAGTCTGATATGAGGGAAGAAGACGAGGTACCTCCCCTGCCTGCTACTAGTCGCCGTGGTGGTCGTAAGACTCGCTCGTCGATGATTAGTGGGATTGGTACAGACGAAGAAGACGATGGTGTGAAGACCAGGCGGAGATCATCAAGGTTGTCGACATCGAATGCTATGGAGACAAAGAGGAGTAGCACGAGAAGCGGGAGAGCCTCTGAATCAGCGGTAAAGGGTGGCAGAAGAAAACGATAGCTTCATGTCCTTAATGACTACTATGTGTTGTGTGCGTCTTTACTCTGTTTTCTGAAGCCAATCCTAGCAATCAACGTGGCCAGTGTCAAATGAAGCGCTCATGAGAAATCAAACGTGTCATGTCTCACGACCCTTGAGCTTGAATTCGGACGATGAACAGTGAACACGGTTTTCTTTCTGCCCCACAAACTCCCGCTACACAAGTTATACTTGGAAATAGTGATGAATATTCAGAGGTTCAGAGGTGAATCGCAGGTTTACCGCTATGTGCCTCTAGGACCCGACTTTATGGGACTTTATGGACGTTGCGCAGCCTAGCCTCGGTTCTGGCCGTTACACTGGGCTAAAGAAGGTCACAAAAATGGATCAGTTCGCCGATACGCTTAGCACGGATGATGCTCGGGATAGAAGCTGGCTGAGTCACAAAATTAGGACGTCGTGCTACATGGTGAGTTTATCTGATGAAAAGAGCTAAGAGCTCCTACTGAACCGTGTTTTGTAGGCGAGATAATTCCGATTTGCGTCCGCCTGCCTCCTTTTCATATATCACTCACTCAAGATTAACGCACTTTGAACGTGATGCAAATATCAGAGTTTCGGTGTACCTGCTACCTCCAGCTACACAATCTCCTTACGGTGCTATAGTGGGCCCAATATAGCTCTTCCAACTTGCCGATATCGTGTGCTAAATATTACTACAACTCAGTGAATTGAAGGTATCGGGCAATTCAAACGCGAACTGTCGTGTTCCAGATTGGGAGTGCGTACAAGTGACTGTGCTGTTTTTATCCCCAGATCTGAATACTATGCATGCAGCAGGCTTCTTACTTTAACAGGATGGTATTGCAACGCCAATTGCGCTACTTCTTGATGAACACTGCATGCATCACCCTCAACAGCATTGATGCAGGTGTTTTCGTCCGATGACAGATGCGCTTGGCTCAGTAAAGTTCGAAGGGATCCTCACTTTTGGGTGAAGCATTCCGTCACTGCGGAGCTTCTTCCGCATCGATAAGGGCCCCGAATGTGCTGTAAGTCCAAGTCTCTGGTCATCTATTTTCATCAAGCTGACCTATGTGCTAGTCGCCTTCAGAATGCAATACTGGGATCGAAATTACTGGGGCATAACAGGTTGAGAGGAAACAAGGTTCAGGGAATGCATCGCAAGGGGACGGGCACGGCGTCAACTCTTGGAGCGGCGAAGCGAGGCGAGGCGTAAAGTTTTCATTTTAGCTCGGGGCGGAAGGCACAAAAAAAGGAGTTGCCACGTGACCCCGTTTGTGGTGTCTTACCACCGTTTCGTTTCGCCCACAACCACTGCGCTGGTGCTTGACGCTGCTCTGGTTTTGCTATATCATGCCCTCTGTCAGTCCTTGAACATCACTTCGGTCTTTCTTTCCCCCCCACCATCATCACCTCAGTCAAGGCCTTCCCCTTCACATATCGAACTTCCCCTTGTGACCACGATTACACAACATGATGCGTCATTCTAGTCGACCAGATGAAACGACCATAGCAGAAGTGACCACAGCCGGAAGTCATTGTTCAAAGAACTGCTGGAAATGTCGATTCTCCTCCGCTACGAGGACAGTCTGGCTTCATCTCCGTAAACATACTGGTGTAGGACTAGTATGTGCAGTGGCATACTTCGATCCGTATGTTATTGTCCTACTCGTGATGCTTGTAGCTTATAATATGTTCAAGGGGAAACTGGGGTGTTGACTTACAGGCTGGATCAGAGTATGGCTACAGATTACTCTTTATAGTCTTGCTTGCGGGGCTATTCGCAGTTTTCTTTCAGGCATGTTTGAATGCAGTTTCCGTGTTTATAGTCGTTTACTGATGATGGTTTTGATAGACTATGGCTAGTAGAATGGGGTGTGTTACCGGCCTTGGTGAGTCGGAACACTACAACTATTTCCGCATCGCCGCTCACTCACTATTATTAGACCTGGCATCACACTGTCGGCTTCTTCTTCACTCGCGGCCGAAACATACCTTGCTCTGGAGATGGCTAGGCTTGTATCCCCTTTATATTCTATCTGAAGTTGCGATCATAGCGACCGACCTCGCCGAACTGCTTGGATCTGCGATCGCGTTGTGCCTTCTGTTTCCAAAACTTGAGCTCTGGCATGGAGTCCTCATTACCGCGTTCGATGTTATTTTGTTGTTGGCGTTAGGCGATCCTTTGAGGGGGACACCGGTCAGAATGTTTGAACTACTCATTGGTGCTATGGTAAAGGGAATAATTCGTCATTGCCGTAACCACAATCTGAAACACTGTTTCCAGGTACTCGCAGTTTTTGTATGCATGTGCATCATCATAGCGCATGTAGATATCCAGTGGGGTACTGTGTTTCAAGGATACCTTCCATCGAAGTACATTATTCCAAATGGCGCGCTCTATGTTTGTGAGTTGACGTATCTACTCCCATCTACGAGCTGAACTGACCATCTTCAGCGGTCGGCATTATTGGCGCCACTGTAATGCCTCACAGTCTATTTCTTGGATCCGCGCTTGCCACCCAGGACCGTGTTTCTACCGCACATCGCAGCGCCTTTCGTAAAACCGAGAAACTCAATGCAACAGGCGCAGAGTCCGAGGACGAAAAAGTCCAGGCTTTTGACCAACCAAGTGTTTCAATGAGCTTGGTTGAACGCCTCCGGTCTTGGCCGTCTCGACTTTGGACATGGACAACCGACGCGTTCAAAGTTCCTCCCGCAAGTAGCTACGCTACCACCGCCAGAAGTCATTCAGAAAGAGAGAACAATTCTTATGCATTCGTGATAGCTCATATCTATCACGGTGTGGTCGACATGGCGATAAGCCTGCTCGGATTTGCTGTTCTTATTAATAGCTTGTGAGTTCAATTATAGCGTTACTGTTTCCTAGGCTAACATGCCGTTCCGATACAAAGCATTCTCATTCTGGCATCTGCTATTTTCTACTATGGAAATGGACTGACAGGTGATAATGCTGGCAAAAACCCTGCAGGACTCTTCGATGCATATGACCTAATCAAAGATTTGGTCGGACAGGGTATGTTGTTCTCCATCTCAAAAAAGCCACAATTCATTGTGTATTTAGGTGCTGCTACGATCTTCGCGATCGCGCTGTTGGCGTCCGGACAGGTTAGTTTTAGCTCATGTTCGTTCATTTTCTGGTCAGCTCATGTCAACATGCCCAGAGTTCATCCATTATCGCTACTGTGGCGGGTCAAGCTGTATCTGAAGGTTTCTTACAATGGAGGGTCTCAGTATGTCATTTGCCATATAAAAACATAACCACTGTTTCTGACCCCATTTCACTCTACCCAGCCGGTCGTCCGTAGGCTCTTAACTCGTCTACTAGCTGTTATTCCGTCGATGGTCGTCGCTATCGCTATGGGAAGAAGAGGAATAGATACCCTTCTTGTGGCCTCACAAGTGGTGCTGTCCATTGTCTTGCCATTCGTCACGTTCCCACTTATCTACATCACTTCTTCGAAGAAGTTGATGTCCGTCAAAGTCCCTGCTAGTGGCGAGGAGAGCGGCGAAACGACAAAGGATTTCAGCAATAGCTGGTTCTCGACGATACTAGCATGGGCTATATGGCTCCTCGTGGCTATCGCCAACGTTTATGTGCTTGCCACACTGTAGATGGATGACTAAAGAAGTAATGTGTACGATTATCACTTATAGACAATACGATATGAACGTGTATCCTTAGACTAATCTAATCTCGAAGTTTAACCTCTAAAGGCATCTGGAAGCCTTCATGCAGCCTGCCCTTAACCATGGGTTGAGTGAATCCGGCTTGAACCATCATCACTTCTACGTCTTTCGGCATAGAGAACTGGAAGGATTCGAGAAGGTTAACGGCCACAGTCTGAACCTCGTGCACGCTGTGTGGCAGATAGTGAATAAGTGCATACTCGTGCTCGAAAACACAGGGATACGTACGCGAATCGCCAGCCAATGCATGAGCGAATACCAGCACCTACAATAAAGTTATTAGTGACCGGAATAACAGAGGTTTTTTTTAGCCATACTGAAGGTCATCCTGCAAGAGTTCGTCAGCCTTTTGATCTATTATACCAAAGTGAAGACATTCTCACAGATTCCCATAAACACCCAGGGTTGTTTGTCTCTTTGAATCCAAGTGTCGTTCAGGATTCCATTCTTCGGCATCGTCGCCCCAAACTTCTTTGAGACTATCACACGTTCAATCAGTCGTCTTGAGACAGGCAGAGAGAAAAGAGACGTACTAATTGTACCCGATAATAGAAACCACGATGCGCTGGCCTTCCACAACCGGAATCTCTCCCAACATCTCTCCGGATTTCGAGACAACAGGATAGGCGAGTGGGATGACGTCATCTGTTTCTGGCTCTCTTAACAAAGAAGAAACGATTGGGTGGAGACGGAGTGTTTCCTGCGGGCATATTAGATGCAGATCCAGTCACAATAAACAAAGTCTCACCTTGATGACGGCGTTGAGGAATGGCATTGCCTCAAAGTCGTTGGCGGTTAGTTCTTCATCCCCCTTTTGTTCTTTGACGTGTTGGATCTCTTTAAGAAGTTTTTCTTGATCTGCAGGGTGCCGGGCAAGTTGATAGAACAACCACGTTAACCTAGAACGAACGTGAGAATGGTCGTTATTGCAAACAGCGGAGACATACGTATTCGCGGACGTTTCATGGCCTGCTAAGATGATTGTCCTGCGTAACAAAGTTCAGATAAAGAGAGTGAAAAGAGACAGGAATCATACGCCATCTGGGATAAAGCCTCTTCTTGATCTAGCTGTTTCTCTGGATCAGTAGCATGTAGTGCTCTCGCTACAAGACCGCACTGAGCATCTGCTTGCACTCAAAGTACAAGAGAAAACTCACAAATGACACCCAAGATATCGTTCTCCTGACTGGTTTCATCCTGCATTTTCCTCTCGTACAGCTTCTTTGCTTCACCCTGGGAGGCATCTAACCAAGCTTTCCATCGAACATCTTCCTTTGTAGGGAAGAACTCGGTCAAACGGCGGATGGAAGAAGGAAGATTACGTCGAAGAGCACGATAGAGGTATTTGGCCGGTGTGGGACGCGTGGTGTCGACGCTACGAAGCTGTTAGTTGAATGCGGAGACGGAGAGTTGTGCGACACACAAGAGATTCCGGACCATATCAGCGAGCTTATTATCACTAGATTCAAGAGCCCCAAAGTCGTACTCAAACACGCCTAGAAGAGTCGTTAATGAATTGAAGGACAGTAAGAGTGATAAAACGTACTTTCGCCGAGGACATCAAGAGTCATATTTGGGAACCATTTAGTCGTGTCTATCACCTGTGAGCCGGATTGCAACTGCTCTTTCCATTTAACGGATAGCTATTTACTGGGAGTGAGCTGATGATCTGGAAATGTAGGTATGAAACTGTACCGTGTTGGTGATCTTCTGGAAGATGGAAACAAGCGGCTTCATTTGCGTAGCTGAAAAGGCAGGATTGAGGATCTTGCGCTGACGTTGGTGAATGGAACCTTTAGCATGAACACGTTAGAGCCCAAAATCTTCACATAGGATTATCAACACACCCTGAACAGTAGCCACACCAGGTCCGAATATCTTGTATGTCGCTTGAACGGTATCTGCGGACTTCCTGTACTTGTAGGTGGATTTATGAAACATGTGTTGTAGAGCTCGTGGATCGCGGATCATAAGCATATCCTCCTATTCCGGTTGAAAAGTTGAGCATGAGACGGGAAGACATACGAGAAAACCCACGTTATAGCACGTCGTCGCCTTGAATGCAGTACCATATTGCTTAAACCACTTCATCTCCATAGCAGAAACCTCGAGTTGATTAGTGAGGTCATAATCATTGCCTACGAGCCTACAGGTTAGAACACTTCGCGGAGGAGAGAAGAACGAACTCACCAAAGAGAATGCTGGGGTTGGGGGGTCCTTGCAAAAACTTTAGTGATCTTCTCTTGGCACGAAGTGCGAGGAGTAAAAGCGTTGATAGAGCAAGGAGCAAAGGTGTATAAACGAAGAATGGCAAGTCCAAGCCCATCGTCGCGAGCTTGGGGTGGAATTGAACGGTCTACTAGATCATAAAGGGTCCATTTATATCGCCTGTCGGTCGTGGAAGTGTTTGGGGGAACACGGGGAGCTACCCCGATCGCGCCCCGATCAATAATTCTGATGACACACGATTGAACCGGCGAATTTTTGACAACCATCCAGGGTATGGAAAGTAACCAGGGCTGTGTTTGATAGGCATGCACAAGAGTATAGACATGCCTAGTTTATTCATAGACAAAACCGTTCGAATCCTATTCGCTGTCGAGGTTCGAAACTCTATGTAGCTGGAGAGGGGGGTCCACAAGCACATGCAGCATAGTCCACCCCTCGGTTTATACGAGCGGTGATGCGAAACCGAAGTTACTACATGCGGCTCCCACACTTCCAATCTATCTGTTGAAAATCCCCAGATTGAATGAATAAGTGCCGGAGGCAGGCGTTCGCAATGCACATCCGTACCTTATCTATGTAAAGAATTGGCCAAGGAGGATAACGCGAAGGGAGGACTCACGAGTCACCCCTGGACCCTGGTGCCGAGTTCTTCGTCACCCTGCCTCTTCAGTGTGCTGCGTGCTCTTTCGATGGTTGTTACCGGGTGAGAATGCTATGAAGGCAAACATCGGGCTATCAGGGGAAACGTATAGCTAGATATAGCCTAGTTAGAGACGCACCCGTCGGATTGTGACCCTGCACGCAAAAACTGCCAATGATACGACTATGAACTTCAAGCTTCAAGTTTGGGCGCGTTGTTTCAGATTTGACCTGGGTTTGGGGTTTCAAAGAGATCAGAATACCTCCGTGCATGACATGGATATCGAACGCACAGCGATAACATGGATGTTCAAGAAATGCAGATTGAGACATTGGGTTCGAGAGAAGAGAGACAAACCTTTCCCACGGAGAAAACACGTTTTCCGTCCGCGTCGCGTCGGCCAGTCTGAGTCTGAGCGCTGAGCTTTGGGCCTCAGACCAGATCGAAGCTTGTCAAATCATAATTCATCATACATGTACAGACAACACAAGGTAACGCAGACTAAGTAATTGACTAAGTACTTGTATGAGTTGTGTAAGCCCCAAGTACACGGATAAACTACAGGCAATACTTAGATCAGCTTTACTCAGGTTGGTCACCGCCACCACCATCCCTGTCTCCCTTCAGTGAAATACCGTACTCGGAATCAAATTTGTCCCCCCGACCGACCTCCTCTTTGCCAGGGCCTGGACGTTAATTTTAGGAAACTAGAAGCGGTAATCCTCCGATTTCACCGTCTTGGACTGTCCGACCCGCTCCCTCTTTGAGAAATGGTCATAAATGGTCCACACTGCCAGGTTTCCAGAACACCATCGTCCTTCAACATATCCAGCCCTTCATTGCACTTTATCAAACCACAGCTTTTACTCCAATCTCCTCAAAGCCCGAACCAGTATTCTTCTTGACATGTGCCCACAATGATCGTCTCCAGGTTGAGCAATGCAAGAGGTGATGCATGGAGGTATAATCTTCATCGCGAGCAACGACATACGGACCGGTCATCCGAGTCGAACCCTTTGATGCCACAGGATGCCACCATGCAACGCTTCCCGAAGATTATGGGTGTGCGAAGGGATTGTAGGGTCCGTCGTCTTGGCGTCCGGTGACAATAATGGGTGAGGAATGTCGGTAACGCAGTTGCTGCAAGTCGGATGATGGTCTTTGCTGTAGCAGTTTTGAGGGCCCGATATAACATTCTGCAAGTCGAAGACTTTTCAACAAACATAGAATGAAAGGAGAGCGTGAGGGAGGTCAACGTTCAACGAGCAACATGGCCGGTTGAATGTTGCAATTGGCGCGAGTTATACTAGTACTAGTCATACTACTCTGACGCCCGGAGGAGGACGCGAGATGATGTAGTCGACGTCTTGACTGCTAGCGAGTCGAAGACTCAGAGAGCCATACCGTGGAAAATAATACAGGCGCTCGTGCACGTGCATGAGCGCTACAAGGTGTAGGCTTGGCCTGAGTTCGTCCTTGCCGCTATTACATGAAAGTGTTCGTAAATATAAATCTAACATCAGTTGAAGTAAAGAATACCCCTTTCTTCACAGCCAGTAAATAAAGGTCGTAGGTAGTCTTCAATGTCCTTTGCCGTCACTGCTTCCTCCTCCGAGCTAAACTTGATCTCAGAACCAATATATACCAACAGAGCAACTTTTTCCAACCGAGGAAAAGCAGTAGCATTCGCAAGTATTGCGTCCGCCTCCTTCCACTCGTCCCTCTCTTCATCGGCATTGATATCTTCGGCCTCTATAGACATGTCAGCTCTCACGTAGATAGTCAGTCGCTCCAGCGATGTCCCTGGGATGGCATCCAAGAATCGACGAGGTTGCATAAGAGACATCGGGCATTTATTCCGAACGTCATAAAAGAAGACGTGCTCGATGCTGACATCCGTAATGCTTGTCGATTGAGCCAATATTCGGTCGATATGAAATTGAGCTGCGTATATATTCATTAGCAGTTTCCTGGATGTGCGTCACAGATAATAAGACTCACCTAGTAGTAGCCGGAGCTTGAGCCTCTTTTCAAAAGCGGCTTCAGGTGGGAATTCGTAGTCTCCATGAAATGCCGTCGTAAAATCGAGATACTTCAACTCCGGCCCAATTTGTGTAAGGTAGTCTTCAAGGTAATAGAAATCCCCTGGCGTCATTAAATCGATCTTGATAGTCAACGTCTCCAGCACGACCTTTTTTACAGTAAACCAACTCCACAAAACTCGACACGGCGAAACGACCCAGACACTCCACCGATTGAACATCTCTAGGGCGGTAAGTTTCTTTGGTGGTTCGCCCAACTTCGCCGTCTCCATGCGCAAATCCGCAATGCTGGCCATCATCATCTCGGACTCAATAGCTGGGTCGTGCCCAACATATATGTTTGGAGGGACATACAGCCCAATCTGGAGCTCTTCGACCGCCGGAAAGAGGGATACCGAACCAACAATCTCTAGGACGGTTTTGGGGTGGCGAACGGGCAGATGAACAAGAGAGAGATATTCAATTTTCTCCCTAAAATTCACCACCCTAGCATCAGCATCCTTTGCAAAGAAATTCTTCCAGGCTTCTGAATACCAGACGGTCCCGTGGCATATGTCATCGAACCAAAGTTCCGTTACTCCCGTCCACTTCGCTAAACGGCTTGGGCTGAGAAGGGGTTCCAGCCATTCTTGGTCTGTGGTAAAACACGGAGCCCGTTCCACATCCCTAGCACCGCGGAATACCAGGCGATACACGGAAGCGTAGAAAGTGCATTGAGGACTGTCGAGGATGTCGAGCAACTTGTCATATCGGGCCTTTGTTTCGTCTATGAGTTTTTCGCGATCTCGTCCGGATATGTGATTGATAGACGGGGGTGTCATCTCGAGTTCCCACACTAGGTGCCATCGAGAACGGGAGACCCAGTTCGACGTGACTAGGCTGCAGGATTTGAGAGTTTCTGGGGAATCCCTCAGTTCATCAATGATGCTTTCAACCAGTTCCTGTATCGAAGAGACCTGATTTGGGTGAGAATTTGAGGTGAGTACTTGAGTGAGCCACAGGAAAAACGAAAGTCAAGTTACCTGGTTGCTAACTGAGAGGCTCATCGTCCAACAAAGAACCAGAGATGATGATGGATAGAGAGAAAGAGGGAGTAATTTGGGGATCCGGTTGATTTTCCGTTCCCACGCGCGAACACGAGGCGTCGGTGAAAGAGACGCGAAAACAACGCGAGAACACGCGTTCTGAATTTCATTTAGAAGCTTCATCACCCTTTCTTTGTCGCGGAGAGTTTGAGAACATATAAGGACATAAGTATCGATTGATTGGATTCGGGCAAAATAGAGAAGTTCCACGTGGTCCGTTGCAGCCGGCCCGAGGGCCGAAACAGCGCCCTAATTTTTACGCTTGCCACAAGTTCAACTTGCAAGCATCTGCCAGCACGGCCAACGTACCAGGCCTGCTAAAACTTACCGCGCGATATGCTCGCTACTACACTCCTCCGCAGATCCCCCCGAACTTTCCATAAGTGTCCAATAAGTGTCTTGGGTTCGGTCATGGTGGTTGGACTCAACAGGGTACAGAAATCGCTCATATTAAGCGATCGGATCTGCCTAGGGGAGACCAACAAATTGTGGGCACAACGTTGCCCATGGATCCAGGCCATTTTGCTGCAGTGTGATGAACGTCATATTTTGCAAAGCCAGTTTTGAGCACCAGGCATTGTGTAACAACCCAAACCCATACAATTTATTGTAGAAAGTACATAGATCCAGCGACCGGAAACCCAACCGAAAAGCAGTGGGACCTAGACAGAAACATTCATCATCTTCCTATCCTGTATCTCGCAACTGCCCTTGCTGCCGCCGTCGACTTCATGGTCCACTGTGACATATACCTGTGTGGGGTCGATCCGTTCAATTCTGTTTGACATAGCATATGCGTCTCCTGGTTTGGTAGTCCCGCTGTTGCTTTTACTGGAAGACCAGTTCCCCACACGAGAATTAAGACTAGCTAAAAGAGAGTTGATGTAGAGTTTTGAGAGAATGACTTGGAACGTGATGTGAGCGCCATTGACCTGCAGGAATCGTTGGTAAAGCGATCACAGTGCATAAATGGAAATACGGACGTTACCCATGGTGAGATAGCAAATGAGATCCATAATCGCGAAAATTGTTGTTAAAGCACCAGTTTCCATCGTCACTAAGGGGGGCATCAACTCAAAAAAACTCTTCACAGGCTAGAGACAACTCACGTCTAATAATCCGATCGATGACTTGATTACTTTGCTTGATACCTCCTTTCTTGCTTCTCTGCACCCGCGATTCAGAATCGATCAAAAATGCATATTCTCCAACGACTCACTAGGAACCAGACTAAGCAGAACGTGATAGCAACGTCGGCAACTGCAGTGGCAATGAGCCAGACAATTGCGCTAGTCTTGAATGCATCGAAATCAGCGAACGTGACCTGCGCCAATGTGATGGCCAGGGCAATAGAGCCACCTGAATAGACGAAAATGTAAGAAATGAGGTGATCTGAATTGCAGGCTTCGAGTACTCACCGAGACCAACAAGCGACAGAGCAACGATCAGAGCGCACAGCGTCCTAATCCCAGTGAGCTTTTGAACCCGCCACGCGAAGAAGCATTGAACGATAGCTCCGACAAGTCCCTGTTTCGTTTATCCAGATCAGAAAGAGCGAAGGACGCGAACAAATGAGCGTACAGTCAAGCCGCGGTCTGTGCATTTGGTCATTAACCCGTTATTTATTCAAACAATCAAAGATCACTCACTGACGCCAAACGCTGGAAACATCTCGATTAGCAGAACAGAATTTTGAAGACAAGGAAAACTCACCCCATCCGGCTTTCATAGCAGTGGACGAGAACCCTGAACGGAAGGTAAGTCTGATCTTGTTGGTCGAAGGACAGGAATGCGAGATTCACCGAAATGTTTGACGAGGGTTTCGTACAGAAACTGAAAGTCAAGGGCGACGATACTCGTATCGAGGATGAATAGAGAGAGCAGCTTCAATCGAACAACGCAAATCAGTGGTCGAGTGAATATGACGTCGAAGAAACCACAAACCAGGTACTTCATCCACCATTTGTCCTCTTTGAATGCATTCAAGTAGAAATACATCTATCAGAAAAGTCAGATTCACCGATAATGCTGTTGGGGAGACCATACCTGAGTAATCGAAACACCGTAAAGGATCATAGCAAAGAGTATTCCGATAATAGTTGGACCGTAACTAGTAGCCATGGCTAAATCAGCTTCATGTCCTACCAGTACCACACAGACTCACATAGATTCCACTGTTTTTGCCATCGCAATCTGCTCGGCTGTAGGAGGTAGGATCGTGCCGCCACTCCCGACTGCCCGAGGGAGGATGGCCATAGTCGGGATAAAGGAGCCCATGGTGTAAAATGCAAGGAATGATTGAGCGAAGAGGACCCTGAAGAGGTAAATTCATCTTGCCCTACTTATAGGTTACCTTGTGTCGGTTAACATATTGCACAACTAATAAGCCGATAAGGTGCCCGCGACACCCGCCGCGCAGGGTCTGAACAGCACTCCTAAGTGCCGATGGTGCGATCAACCATGTGTCTGGTTCAAGATAAAAAGTTAGACTGTCCCAATACTACCCTCAAAAATGACAATGATGGGGGGAGATTGCGCGCGCGCGACGACCCATCGTCCTCTTGGAAGATATCAATGTAATAGACCCAAACCATGAAATAAAATATGAGCCGTATCTTCGTGCCAATTCTGTGCTTGGTCTATTCGCCGATTATCGCAGAAGCCCTACCCCACAAACAGCAAGGGGTAAATGTAGTGCTAGGCCTCCGAATGTCTCGGTTGCGGTCGCACCACAATCTGTTCAACAACTCGATATTTGGCAAAACGAATTATGAATGGGTATATTGGAAGGTCGCCTGCGGATATGATTTATTTTGGGTGGCATTGGTCAGAGAAATGCTGGGGCGCGTCTTCGGGACATGGCTTGCGACCAAGATATAAGACACGACACAGAGCCCAGAGGCTTGGTGCATCCGACGATTGAGATCGTGCTCCCAAGTAGGATCTCGTCCGCGGAATCAGTGTCGATAATCACAATCCCTAAGTAGCAATGGTAAACATTACAACCAACGTTTCGTTTCTCGAATGATCGTACTTTGTACACCTTTTTCTCTATTCCACTACCCCTTTCTCCCCGCAGTGCCACGAAAAGGGCTAGCGAATAGAAACCGCCGATTAAAAATGCGTAATGTGCCAGCAAAGTCGTATTGTGAGAGCGGGGCGGTCAGCCGTGCGAGTCTGAGTTGGATGCTGTTGGGTAGTGAATTAGGGTGTATAAACCGAAGGAACATGCACTGCAGCTGTTCAGCTAGCCTGTTCAACTTCATTTGAACTCGCAATTTCGCATGATCGGCGTCAAGAGGAAAGCTTTTCTGATTTGTAATTTTCCCACCTTACCAAAAGCCTGGATATGGAGATGAAATGCCCATATATAAGTACAGTGTCCGAGCTTCAAGAGACTAATTATAAGTACTGGCGGCACATTCGACGATCAAAAGATCCTCAGTCAGACTGCTTTTTGTTGGGTACATCCGTCAGAACAGCATCGATCACATGTACAACCCCATTTCTAACCAACACATCGGGCTGCAAGACCTTCGTGATGACATTCCCGCTCTTCACATACAGCACCTTCCCGTCCTTTCCATAGTCCAGTTCAGTAGATTGACCCGTGATAGCTTTCAACCCAGAATCAAGATGGTTTGAGTATTCTGTCGTTCCGTTGACAACCTATTGATTCGCACCAATGAGCACTACAAGAAAGCAAGGAAAAGGAAGGCGCACATGATTCAATAACAACTGCAAAATCTCGTCCGACTTCATCCCCGCCAACACCGTATTAAACGGCGGCCCAAATGCATCGTCGCTCGGCGCAAAGAACGTATACCCATTCAAATAAAACTCGTCAAAGTACTTGAGCAAAGTTTTGTTCTTGCCATCTGGGATATCGACATAGGTGGTGTCGAGCAATGCTCGAATTTTATCGGTTTTACCCACCGTGTTGTTCTTGAGCACGACAGAAAGCTGTGGCGGTGGGCTCAAGACATGGTCGACGGAGAAGATGGCGTAGCCTTCAATGAGGAAGGCATCTAGAACATGGGTGTTTTGTCTGTTCAGTTTCAATGATCAGCGATGGAAACAAAGGGTGCAAGTAGTAAAATAACTTACGGCTGGTTAAGAACGTTGATGTCCTTCCCGTTTTGCTTCCAAGCAATAACCTGATTCAAGCCATTCTCCAACTGGACGAAGGTCGACTGATTGAGGAGAGTCGTAGCGATGGTGTCATAATGGAACGGGTCGATAAAGATGCTCTTGTCGACGGAGTGGTAGTAGTTGCCTTGGGTAATGTGGTATGAAACGAGTATGGCGACAAGCTCAGCGTCCATTGTGGTATTAATCGAAAGCTCGCTCACTGCAGATAGGCGCCAAAAATGAGTTACCTAGCATGGATAAAGAAGAACACGCACGCGCGGCATTGGTTGGAGCAAAGATACCGAAGTTCGTTCCCTCCGACAGCTGAGATAAAATCGTCTTCCCAGTTTGGGTTTCGGCAATATTGAGGTCAGCAAAAGAGGTTAGCCCATATTGCTTGAGGCCATCCCTGAGTTTGGAGAAGTCTTTGCCTGCTGCTGCTAGAAGCGCAGTGACGAGGAGAAGTGAAAGTCGGAGCAGGAATCTCATGTCTTGGTGAGTCGTTCATTGATCAAGGCGGTTTATATACACTGGCGGAACTGGTAACTTGCACCCGGGAGCCGCTTTCATGACGAAACTTCCGGTGAAGTACCTGGTTGGTAGTGGAGAGTTAGTAAGAAACGAGGAAATGGAAGAGAAAGTGACCACATACTATTGGAAATTGCGAACACAGGTTCGCTAATAGACTATAAGTAGAGCAAGATACGGCGTCGAGAGACCGAATGCTTCGAATGGATCGGAAGAGGTCGAGGCGATGATCTTCCTTTCTCTGACTACCGATAGTCTCGTGCAAGGGAAAGTCGTTTCAGTTTTTGTTAGGTTGTTGGACGATCTTTTGAATGCGAGATTTTATCATTTTGACGCTGTAGGGGCCCGTCTATGGAGTTGAATGTTGAACGTTGAACGTTGATCGCTCAAGGGTCAGAGAACCGAACAGGAATGTAGCTACTCACTCTTTGTTTTGCCAAATCTCGAAGGACCATAGTCCAGAATCTTGGTTTGATCTCCCTAGCCGGTGCGATTTCATGGAGTGTATCAAAAACACCTGGTGAGTGATAATCACATGATGGTGGTGGTCAGAAGGAAAAATGTTCAGTGTGTCGAAGCCGGACCCCGGTGCGCAATAATGCATGATATGAACGATCCACGACGTGGATATTGTGCTCATACTTGAGCGCTCTAGATCTTCAACCTCTCCGTGTCAGGAGCATACATCTTTGGGTATATTGCATATATAAGAGTAATACATCTCGACCGAGGAACCTTCAAGTCCATTCACTGCACCCAAAGACAGAAAGAAATGCCAACACTTCAATAACCTAATGACATGGAGTCCACCCTTGTATTCTCCGTCTCGGGGCACTGTTATATTGCTTCGGTTGCTCGGGTTCCTCATCTCCAGGTGTCCAGCCCAGTACCTTCCGTCTCGGAGCACGTCTTCGCTCTTGTTCGGATTCGTCGTGGTACCGTTTACGTTTAGAACCAATCGGTACTGCATCCGTGACAGGGTCGAAAAGGATCCTCCACTGGTAGTTATCCCGCTCGAACTGTTCAACGAGGGTTTGAGCTGCCTGCTCATAGATGGTTATGGGAGGAGGAGAAAGTACGATTGTTGGGGGAGTGAGATCCTCCACCCGCGTGAATGGTGATACCTCCTGCATGGCCATGGTCTTTGCTGGTTTAAAGGAGTACTTGTCTAGCGATGCTGCGAGTTTGGGATCGAAGTTGAAGAAGGTTTTGGACGGCCTGGGCTGTTTGCTGCCGACAGGTATGAGAGCGGAGGTGGATTTAGATCTGAGCATTGTTGGCCGATTGTGCAGTGGTGGTGATAGTTGTGGTAAGAGCATGAGCTGTTCTGGGTTGTATAGGACGTTGAAGGGTGGTATTTATATGATTTCTAAGAATGTTTAGGTTCCGGTTGGGGTGTCTTGCGGCCTCAGACATTCTCCAACGAAGCCAAGGTCTGAGAAGGAAGAACCGAGACTTGATGACGTCGAGGGAAGTAAGTCAATCTTTTGCACTATAGCTTGTAAGAGATGCTGGTCGCTCCGTAGCGACAAGTTGAGGTACTTGGCTTGATGGTGACAGCAGGCCTGTAACTTGTAAGTACAACTCTAGCATCACGCCACTGTAACGAAGGCGATCAAAAATACCTCATTATCCCTAGATACCTTAAGGCTTTAGATGTTCAACGTTAAATTTTCATCTATAGTGAACCAATACATCAGACTCGTGGAGTTCCGTCTCACATTTGCGACGAAAAATTTATCGACGTACTGACGAAACTGAAGTGTAGGTCTTACTTTTGAAACGCATATGAGAATCAGACATTTACGTGGGTGAAAATTGACTGCAACTCGAGAGACGACTGAAGGAAGGATAGAGGATTAGAATGAGGATAGAAAGGAAGTGCATGGATGTGGAAGATAAATGAACGCATTTATGGCCCATGGGAATAGCGACTGCGCCGGTACTTTTCGGCCCACCGGGAACGCTTCCGAAGGCCGGGGAATGCCGAAAGGCCAGCACAGCGGCACTATGTGAATCTTAAAACACACAGATGCTCAATGCAGGAATACAGTATACTGAGAAATGAATACTAAGTACAGAAGAAATCAGAGAGCACTGCCAACAGTGCTTCACACAACTCTGTTCGCGTCACTGTCCGCCCTCTTTTGAGCTCCGAAGTCTCCGGTGCCGCCACTGGAGTCGGGCAATTCCTGATGCAAGTCTTCGGTGCGGACTTCGAAAGCCTCCCTGGTAACGTCGGTGCCTGGCATCGCGAATCGTAGAGTCGAAATTATCCTAGAGTCTTGAACGGACCACTGCGTCAGTCCAAGACTTGTGCGCAAGATGATCAAAGTCGGAGCGATTCCCTACCAAAGAATTAATGCCTTTTGAGATTGTGACAGAAAAAATGCTGGTGTCAACATACGACCATGAGTAATATGACCGGATTTGTGTCGAGTGGAAAACCGATCTCGCTTGTAGACTCTGTTATTACTGTGTTCAAAACGAGGCAGGCTGAGTATAGCAACCCAGATTCAATGCTAGAAAAGGTGTTCAGCCGGCAGGTAAGAAAGACGACATAAATCAGCTTTACATAATGGCCACGAGACTGCAATACTTGCCCTGTAGCTCTCGACTTAGCCACCAGATACGGCCACCTGCAAGGAAGATTTGGAGTGTTAGGCAAATGGCATAAAATGATCGTGTACCTATTAGTAGCGATAGCAGGGTACTATTGACCGCAAGGGCAACATAGTAAGCGATCAACAAATCCTGACCAAGAATTTGAGGATTTTCAAGGCGAAAACCAAGTTGTACGGCTCCCACAGCTATGGATCATTGGCATATGAGCATCCGAGTTGAGAAGGACTCGTGAACCCTCACCATTTGTGACGAACAACATCAAGAATGAAGGAACGACAATGCGCTTCATGCATCCCCAGAGGATGAGTAAGCGATATAACTAGGCTCGTTAAGGATAAGAACCTTAAGATTGAAACACGAGTAGACACCTACAAGGATCGTGTCTGCGATACAACTTTGCTGGTGGTAAATACCTGTCCTGGGTTTGTACAAAACATAGTTGACTCACTTGGCGAGAACATATAATGTTCCACAAGTCAAGCTGGTATACGACATCGATCAAGAAATGAGCATAGCATAATAACATCAAGGCTTACTCTATTGCGAGACGAAGGTCACTGTCATAGGATACCCACATCATTAGTGGTCTATAGTCTTGTAGTGCGACAACTTGGAAACCAGACATGGCAACCCCAATGTTGTAGGCGGCTTTCATGAGAGAGGCCGCAACTGACGTCACAAAGAGGGCAGCTGTCCAAGCTAGGTGTAGCTTTCTCCTGCCAATGCCTGGGCGCGTACGAAGAAAGTGGACTGACAGTCCAAAGAGCAAAATATAGAAACCTAGCACAGTTGACAGAGCCGATGAGAGGATATGCATCAGAAGGAACACGAGGCTTACCAAGCAGCAACATTGTTAGCTTTGAATACTATGTTTGAACCTCCGATATCTGAGCAGAGAATAAAATACGCTGGACTCACACCGATACAGATGAAGGGCGAAACCATTACCCCTTGCATAGTAAGCAAACCTCCAAGCGAAAAAGAGGAGCCCATCCTCCCAGATGGCAGAACTGATAGTGAGATGTCAAAATTCCGCCACGTAGCAACGAGTCGCTTTATATCCCGAGTTGGATTTACTGCAACTATTACTAATGGAGGTCAGATCATCTTCTCAGCATCAAGATGCGATGCCACATAGCTTGTTGAACTGCATATTTGACCTTCTGACAAGGCGCCTTGAAAGCAGCTACCCCAGCCCACTCTGTAGGAGTCGAGGATGGTATACCAATATATGGTGAATGTTGTGTTATACCAGTTGCTGGAAGTTGTCGGGCAGCTCAGGGCATAGAATTTGATGCTTGTGTGGCAGCGGCGTTAGGTAGGCAGAGCGCGCGGCACTTACCTGATCGAAATACTCAGGCAGTAAGGCCAACACCGGAGCAAAGACTCGAAATCAACATGCCATGCCATGAGGTCTCTCAGCGAGATACGCATTCAGTCAGAGAAACGCTGACTCTGTAAGCTCGACGAGGTGCGTGAGGTTGCGAGGCTGCTTTAGTACGATCAGATGAACTACAGGTGGAGTAAAAGTTCGTCAGAGTTTGATATAACTCAAATTAGCTGGCTAAGAAAAGCAGCGGATGAATGTTGAAACGTCGACGCACCAAGAATCAGCCCCATGAACCTTCATGAAGGGACATCTCTTTGTCATCTTTCCAACTAATTATGTAATGTCGATATGAGGGACAAGGAACTCGATCCGCGTAGATCTGTATCGAATTTGGATCGAGGTGCTGTACAGCGGGTTCGTCTCTGAGAAGGATAGCCTGTGAATAGCGGTAAGTATGCTAACATTACAGCGGTCTTATCATATACAGAGTCCATTATTCCTTTCAAACCTCCATAGCAGCCAACTTCAATGCTCCAGGGTTCGTAATGAGTGTAGCCTTTCCATCGTATATTCTAGTGGCGTTCACTTCTTGTGGCAGGCCGTCCGATCCCAAATACCCAGCATTGGCTATTGCTTTGCCCAGTTGGGCTACCTTGATTTCAAATCGGTCTGAAACATATGCGAGGAGACCAGTAATAACACTACAAGAGTGATTGAGTCGCAGATTGGCGGAGAGCACAGTTTTACACACCTGGCAGCGGTTTCGGGAAGCCTCGTTTGGGGTCGAGCGGTGCCTACGAGAAGACCGGGTCGAAAGATAATTGTGTCGGAGTAACCGAGCGATGCAATGCCTTCTTCGGTGAGACCCTTGCTCCTGGAAGTGGTCATAAGGTGTCTTTCCACGCACTTCCTGAATTACTACTCACCGGGCGTATAAGAACGAGGATTTGGAGTTTGCACCGCCAGACTAGCAGGGGAAAACTTATTCAGCACAAGGAACGAGCCACGGGAAAGGAGACACGCAACAGAGCAATATATGATCCGCTGTTTGATTTCGGGATCGTTGGATTTTGCTTCGCGTGCTGCTCGGAGAACGTATCTAGTAAACCAGATTTCAGTCTCAGGCAACATATGGATCGATTCGCTACTCACTCCCTGTCAATCCTCTCAAAAGCCTCAGCGCTTCCTGCGTTCGCCCTGGTTGTCCCAAGCGTAATGAAAACCACGTCCCATTTAGCCTTTCCGTCTACATCTCCAAAAGCACCACCCTCCTGGCCTATTTCGTCGAAGTTGATTGTCTTCTGAACGAGCTTGTCAGATTTTTCGTTGGATAGACGACGTCCGTATTCGTAGACTTTGGAATAATGAGGGGAAGAGAGGAGCGCCTTGAGGAGGTGACCTCCAGTTTGTCCCGTCGCGCCGAGTATGAGAGCCGTCTTGGGGGTTGACATGGTGTGTGAAAAGAGGAGTAGATGCTGACTGTGTTAATATAACAAGGAAAGGGAGGGCCGTGAACGATTGGGAAAAGTTGGGAAACCGAAAAAGAGTTGTGCCGGAGTGATGACGCAAGTGAAGGGACGCGTTGATCATTTCGGGCATGCTAAGCGATATATGGGTCGTTGTTACGCGTCTATGGCGGAACAGGTGTGGTATATAGAGCATAGAGCAAAAGTAATCGGGAAGTAATAGACAGATACTAGGCCCGATATATCCCCAGCTTGGAGCGTCAAGGCTTTTCCCTCCTAACAAATCTTAGCGGCACGTCGTTCACACCGAGTGTCAGCACGATCTTCCCATCCAATACTCTATCCTTCCACTGTTCTCTCGTCTCTCCGGCCTTCAACAAAGGTTCGACTTTCCAGTCCCTCAAGATAACGGCGAGAAAACAGACTGCCTCAGTCGTGGCAAATTTACGACCAATGCAACCGCGGGGTCCTACGAAAAGCTTCTAAGGAGGTCGCCAGATCCAGAGAAACACGTGTAACTTACCTAGACTAAATGCGGTAAATTGTTCGGAATCATTGTTCTGCATCTTGTGCCATCTCGAAGGTACGAATTTCTCGGGCTCGGGGAAGTAACGCGGGTTATATTCTGTCATGAGTATGTGTCAATGTATTGTTTTGTTAGAGTAGTAGGTACGCACGAATGCCGACCATATCCACTGTTACCTGCCCTCAGGTGTTAAGTCTGACTTGCAGAAAGAGGAAACAAAAAAGACGAACATAAAGCCCCTTTGGAACTGGCTGAATCTGTATGCCATCCTGCCCTCTTGGATTAGGTATTTCCATCGTTGTGTCCTCCGTAGGCGATCGAATCAGTACATGGCCGGCAGCTGCAGTTATCTCAGTCATGAATGCATGGAAGTGGCAACGACGGTACTTACGAAACATCCTGAGGGCTTCGTAGAACGCTCCAAGAACTTTATTGAGGTTGTTGTAATCTTCAAAGACCTGTTATACAAGTAGTGCAAATGAGCAACACTGACAGGAAGATAAAAGGCACGTACGGGGTCGCGTTCCCATCCAACAACGTCGATGATCTGTTGTAGAACCTCATCCTGTGCTTCAGTATAGTACGCAAGGAAACCGAGCGTTGCAGCCAGAGTGTGTGCTGAGGTTTCTACATGGCGTATGAATCAGGACTACATCACACGCAAAGCATACTACCCCACTTACCATGACCGGCAAACAACATGACGAATACGTTCCCAATCTACACGGTAGTTAATACGACTGATGAAGGAAAATGTAATAGAAGAGTACCAATTCTTCATCGTTTAGCTTATTCTTCGGACTGCCATCCTCTGATTCGTTCGCCTGCACAAGCATACTAAACGCGTCTCGCTTGTATTCCTCCTTCGTCTGCGAGCGAACTTCCTCCTTCCTCAAGACGACTTGATCCTTCATAAACTTCGTTAGCTGATTATAAGCCTTTCGTGAGCGTTTCATCCTATGGTACGGAGATCGTCAACTAGAGCCAGAGATTTAACAATAAATGCACGTACTCCCCAAAGGGCAGCTTAAGGAACCATTCAGGCGCAAACGCCAATAACATGTTGGCATCCAAGACCGTACGAATAGCTTCTTGAACCGTCATTTCACCCTCTTCGGTTTCTGGTGGGGCACCCCTATACACTCTTGATCAGCTGGATACCAGACGAAGGCAAATGTGCTTACCAGCTAAAATCAAAGCCAAAGCCACAGATACCCAAAACAAGTAGCGCGAACTGGATGGTCTAGTCAGCTAAGCGGAGGTGGCTATGACAGCACGAAAGACCTTGAACGTGATGCTTTGAATGACTGGGGCATCGACCGTCTTCCCAGTCCATCCAGGCTCGTTTTGAATCATGTCACGGTATGTCTTGATAGACTGGTCCCATACTAGGTTGTATCTTTCATAGCAAGTTAGTTCCGATGTCGTTTGACGGAGCGTCGGGCCTACGAACAGTTTGGAATTGAAAGCAGGCCCCATAACACGACGGTGTCGTCTCCATACATCTTCGTTTGCAGCGGCCAGATTGATGCCGAAGAGGCTTTTGCGGGACGTCATCAGTCAGATACAGAAAAATGAGCCAGTACACGCACAGTAGGGTCTTGGAAGCTGTCTCTGGTTTGATGAAACATGATTTTGGCCCCGACGCAGAAACTTGACGGAGTACATCTACATTTGAAGTGAATATTTGTGGGTTTCCAAAGAGCCAGGGAACTATCGAGACAGTTTCATTGTCTTTGTATACTGTAATCCTGTAGGTCAGAATCTGACAAGAAAAAGACCAGGATAGCACACACATGAATGTCTCCTTGCCCAATGAACGTCCGCACCAGTATTCCACCACGTCGTCGGAATGAGAGCCCCTGGGAGGTTAAAAGGTTGGAACGGAGGTCGTGGTCCTGGAAGGTTATTCACAGCCTATGTATAAGGCTTCGTTAATTGAAATTTGACCCGCTGATTGACTGAACTTACCTGCAGACCCTTCACGTAATTGACCACCCTGCTCACGACAAAAATACCAACAGCGGCCACTAGAGCTTTGTAAGGGTCGATATTGGAGACAATATCTGTGGCCATGGTGGATGCAGTAAGAGACAACATCCCTCTCGTGGCATCTATGAGACAAGGAGGATCGTATGTAATATCGACGACGAAACGGCGGCCGGTGGTTACACCGCTTTCAGGCATCTTTCGGACATCTCGGTCGGTTGGATTTCTATTTTACATGTGCAGTAAATGAGCGACAGAAAAACGCTACAGAGATACGGAAAGCGCAACGAGAAAGTGAAGGTTATTATACATGAAAAGTAGATACGATAAGATATAGGCGCGAGGAAGTGGGAAGAAAGCAAGACAGACAGACAGTAATAATCATGGTCCAGCAAAACACAATCCGATGCACATTTCGCCTGATACTCGATACCGTGGCGAAGGAAACATGGATGACTGTATTGATGTGTGGAAGAAAGAGCGTGTCCATGGAATATCACAACCAAAAGAGTATCCAACCAATCACCAGGAGCCGAAAGAAAGGGATCCGGGAAAGCATCACTGTAGGAAAGATCGAGGGAGGGTATTGAAGTCAAAGGGCTATCCTAGCGGGTATCGCATGGGATGCGAGACCGCCGAGATATGAAGGGAAAATTGGTGAGCTGGCCACCTGGCATTGGATAAGGAGTATGCTGCGGGTGCGAGATCAGGATGTGGATGTGTTGGCATTGATGTCCGCGATAGATTGGCTTCCTTCATGACACATGTTATGTGACGGGTATGTGAATAAATACGCGCTCGTGTTTTCGTTGGCTGTGGGATGTTGACACCATCAGAAATTAGTCAACGATGGACGCCCGCGCAGGGGAGAAGAGAGGAAGATCATCCGTCAATACCGCCTTACACGGGATGTTTAATAAAACTAGGCTTACATTCCATCCACTTGATGATCTATTATACAATTGGTGCGGGTCTGAAAGACATTATTTCCTCGTAAAGCAGTTCTTTCAATTGTTCACGACTGATGTCATCTTTGTGGACTGTTGATGTTGATTGTAAGTTAGAGAGGATGTTCAATACAAAGAAAACTGAGTTGTACTGACGATCGAATTCGAAGAACTCGGGATCAAGAGGTGGTGCGACTGGCTCATCGTCAGGGTCGTGCTGAGGATCACCGAACAAGATACGAGTTAGAAAGGTACAACTCGCAGACGGATGAAATGGTCTTACGTAGGCTTCTAAGTACGGATGCGCCAAGGCGTCTTCAACAGTGATTCGTTTCTTGGGGTCGAAAGTCTGATCAAATGGAAGATCGTCAACATGAAAAGGAACGATCCGCACGAAATAAACTTACAAGAGTTTTTGTGAGGAAGTCGATAGCCAAAGGGTTGGCATTGGGGAAGAGTTGGGAAAATGGCCGACGCTTGCGGAATGGCAATGCCCGAATATAGTCCCTCGACCTCCTCGTGGTGATAGCGTAAAATTCATCCAGAGTCGGCGTTCCGAGAACGTCAAGGATGAGCGTGAGTTGATGGTGATAGTCTCGGCCAGGGAACAAGGGTTTTCCCGAAAGCATTTCGGCCAATATGCACCCAACCGACCAGATATCGATGGCCTAATTTTAGGTAATACAAAGATTAAAATATAGAAGGAACAAGAGCTGAACAAGAAAACCTACTTTTGTGTATTGCTTGAAAGTAAGCATGATTTCGGGAGCTCGATACCACCGAGTAGCGACGTATTCGGTCATGAAGCCAGTTTCAGTTCCTGAAGGCTCAGCGGTCTTTACTGACCGTGCTAGGCCGAAATCGCAAACTTTGAGATCGCAGTTGGCGTTGAGGAGTAAGTTGGAAGGTTTAAGATCTCTGTGTATGACGTCGGCAGAGTGCAAAGCTTTGAGAGCTCGAAGTGTCTGGTAAACAAAGTATTGGGCGTGATCATCCGAGAGATCCTGTGTGCGAATAACACGATGCATGTCGGTCTCCATGAGTTCTTGAATGACTGAATCAATGGATGATTTAGTTCCTTCTGACGTTTGACAAGAGAAGCTGATATAACATACGGTAGACCTCCTTGAACGCTTCTAGAGATGGGGGTTTGATGATGTCCAGGACTGAGATGATCTGTCTGTGGGGTGAGCAGGTAACTGTTACAAACTGAGGTTAACACGCACGTTTTCGCTGACCCCGGCCTCACTAAGGAATTTTAACAGCTTCAATTCTCGAAGGGTCCGAAGACAGAACATTGAGTGGTCGAAAGGAGCGATCTTCTTGATGGCGACCTTGCGCCCACTTGGCCGATGAACAGCAGAACAGACAATGCCGTAGGCCCCTTCTCCGACGACATCTAGCACCTGATACTGCGTCCCTTTAGGACGACGGCAGAAGGTCAACAACAAAAGCAGAAAATTTTTCGTGGCCACACTCACCGACGTTAAAACGAACTTTTCTTGGAGCCGGGGCTGCTGTTGATGCTGCATGAGCATGCTTCGACTTGGATGCTGGTTTGGATTCAGAACGAGTAGAATCAGACATCTTGAAGAACGACGACGAAGAGGAACAAAAGGAAAGGGTAAGAGGGGTCAACGAACAAAGGGGACAATAAAAGCGTGACAATTATGTAGGACACCGGGCTACTTATGGAATGGAACAACAGCTTGATTTGGAAGTTTTCCCCCCTGATGGAATTTCCTCATTACGAGGCTCGTGTGAAATCTTTCTCTTCCCCATGGCAATCGATTCTACCTGTTAGCAACCCAAACTGCTACCTGTAAGCTCTCCAAGGAGGAATTCGCCATCTAATCCATCATCTGATTTGATCTGCACACTGCAAAGTGCGTAACCGAATCTGTTTCGCTGTCCTTTCCTTCTGAACGCGAAACAGAAACACATCATTCATCTGTATACCTGATGCAGGCTGTGCCTACTACTGATACACTAGTGGTCTATCGCTGGCACTTTTTGGCACTCCAAGGCTTGTGAAAGATGCTCCGCTTGACTTCCCGGACACGAGGAAACGACTCTTCAAATGGCATTGGCTCGTATCCAGCTCAACGGACGTGGTGTACTCTCGACATAATTTGAAAGGCGTCTTGTCAGTTCAGATCAGGGGGAGTTCACCGAACCGATATGGACTCACAGCATGATCACAGCACGATGTTATCACTCCTGCGTTCCCGAAAAGTTTGTGCTGGCTGGTTTCAACTGCATACGGAACAGCTTCAACGTAGCATCTATATTCTCACAATAGCTTGCTTTTCACAAAAGCCGAGAGCCTGGAGGACCCACGTTCAACATTAACTTCTTCCTCAACCTGGTCAGGAACAGGGCTTTATTATTCGTTGAAATTCGAGGATGATCAATTCCAGGTCCAAAAGATAATTGTCCTTGTCAAGAGTTCTGTGCCTCAATAACGTTGTCGAGCTTCTTGTCCCCTTTTACTTACTCAATGACACAAAGCAGAACAATCGTTTTCTGCAATAATAACGCTTCAAGCCAGTGGTTTTGGCAATGGTACGGTTGCGTCAATTCTCGCGTCACGATCTGCAAAGTGATCAACTGTAAACCCGTCTGTGTGATTGAAGCCTCCACAGTGCACGACAGTAAGGGAGAACCAGACTGCACATCACGGATTCATGATGCCTTGCCGGAGGTACTCAAGTATGTGCGGCCCTTATCCCGACGTCTCAAGAGGCACTAATGTATCCTGCAGGCTGCAGCCTCAGTATAATGCCATGACAACCAAAACAATTGCCAGAGGAACAACCGGGTCTTCATACTTATCTATCTTTGCAGAACCACGATATGGTGTGAACTTTTTTTGAAAGTGCCGAGGGAGACCAACGACATATGACGATTTCAAATCGACAACAGGATGCATTGGAACCACTAGTTTGGGTTGAACGTCCACATTGCACATCAGGTAAGCCCAACGGACCTTCTCAAACGTTCATGCTCAGAAGCTGAAACTACAGAAGGATGATGCGTAGCATAGCATGTCCGAATTACTTCAAACAAAAAATGATAGGCACTTGGCTGCACTTGAGGGCGTTGAAGCAGGAAAGGCAACCCCGGATGTTTACTTGTAGACGAACGCCGTGATTCCCGGCCATTGGCACCGCATATATGTCTCCATCCTGGTTTCGCCGAGGTACTTATCCGAGGTACGGCTTTTACTTTGGTTTTCAAAGAGAAACTTTGATTATCTCGCCAAAGCAGCTTGCCAATACGAGGATTGTCCTGTGGCGGTCCTCTGGAACCAACTTCTTCCTGCTCAAAATTCTTCCTATAGTACATACTAAGACTTCAAGTAATTCCGGAGTCCGCATGGCTGCTTGTTTCATACATGGACACGACTAGTTCGCCCGCTGGAGCCTATTGAGTCGCGCTGATAGCCCTTTGGGTTCTCGAAATGCCGTCTAAATTCTTTGTACAGCCGGCGTCTTCAGCCAAAGGTCTAAGCGAAGCTTTGGCGCACTCAGCCCTGAATCTGGACCCACACCTTCAAGGGATCACCCAGGGACATTTTGAACGCTGCCTAGCTTTTACATTGCCAAGTCACGCTGCATCGTTTGCCCGACAGCCTTGTCATGATGGGGAGTCTCAGAAGGGGGATATTTAACGTTTCAGACCCTTCGGTGAACATTACTACTGCATTACTGAGCGCTCTTGGAATGCGCTCGGGGTTGTAGACCAGGGTTTGCCCTGGTGTAGCACGAAGGTTCGTGTTCCGGTCTTCCGAGCTTGGGAATCGCAGTGATTCACTGATTCTAAGTCAAATCTTCAAAGCCAATGGGAGGGCTGTATTCGACCTAGCTTGCTTAAAGTTACAATTGATGCAGTATGTGTTCGACATCTTGCGGTGGCGCTGTATCTTCATCAGGGCATATATACTTAATTGTGAACATGCTTCGGAATTTGATACTCTATGGTACTGTCCTTTGTTGGCCCTGCTGTGTTACTGGCAGATGATGCCACTTAACTACCGACGTCGACGAAAATCTGGCACCATTGGTTGGGGGGTAACCTAATATGACGAGTTCGCGATGACTTCGCCCAGTGTCTCCTTAGAAACTGCATATCTCGCGAGGATCTGCATGTGCACACTACCTCATTGTCACCTGTGAATCAGAAGTTTGTTGCTTTCTGTGAAAGAGAAGAGTCTAGCCGAACGAACCTTAAGCTGTATAAAGGCCAGCACCAATCGCATAGATGGAATGTAGGATGTCACTCCGGTTCATATCTTCCACGAATTTTCGAGGTGGCCCCAGTGACGTCTATGTAACACATTTGAGGGGCATATGTAGGCTCTCGACAGCTGCGTGATGATCGATTTGAATGCGTGGAAGGAGGTAAGTATCTTGGGATAAGTGATAGTATGATAGAAAGCGCGAATGAACCAAGGTGACTACTTTGAGCGCCCAAACAAGCGCCCATTGCCAACCAATGAGAATGTTTGTTTGTCATAGTCAGTGATAGCCAAACAGGGACTTGTGTCTGGACTTGTGCAGACGTGTCACCATCCAGCTCATACCAAAGCCCAGCGGGCCAGTTCACGTACTTTCTTTCTTTCTTCTCGACTTCGCGGTCTGCCTTTACCGCCTTGTTTTTATAACCTTCTATACCCATTCTACGGTATAAACCCGTTTGCGGAGCAAAATGTCGATGGAACAGCAAGCGAAAGCACCTCCGGACCTGAAAAAGGTTGCTCAGTTCCTACGTAGTGGAAGTGCAGGAATCAAGGTTCGAGTTGGAGCACTGAATGGGAAACGGGTGGACTATTTCAAGGGTACGTTTTTCCTAATATCCTTTCTCATGATTATTCAATATCTTTGATAGGCAAATCCGCCATTAAAGCACTCCTTTCTCCCGCATACCAAAAACAAAAATCCCTTCCGAAGATCACCAACGAAGCAGAAGCACAAACCGTCTTGCACGCTGTCAATGCTTTCACCTACTTTTTGCGTGTCCAACGCGGCGGACCCTCGGGATCAGCAGCGTCATCGCCAAAGACGCTGCAGATCATCCAAGAACAGAAGTTTGCGCCAGAAGAATACTATGCTTGGTTCTATGATGGTTCGCAGTGGACAACATACGCAGGGGGGATCCTGATGGTCGCTATCATGCTTGGAGGTGTCATGTTCCCGCTGTGGCCGCCCACTATGCGTTTGGGAGTTTGGTATTTGAGCATGGGCATGCTAGGATTGATAGCACTATTCTTTGCTATCGCCATTGTCCGTCTAATATTTTACATCATCACAATCATTGTCGTGCCTCCTGGGATTTGGATATTCCCTCAGTTGTTTGCAGATGTTGGATTTGTGAGTTTGATTTGTTTGCTCTGACCCCGTCACTCACCTGTTATGTAGGTCGACTCGTTCATTCCACTTTGGGAATGGGACCTTCCCAAGAAGAAGTCTAAGAAGAAGAAGGCAGATAAGGCAGCAAAGGCAGAGGGCAAGATGAGCAGCGCGGAAAAACTGGAGAAGAATGGCGGTGCTTTTGTCGAGGAAGTGGACGATTCGGCAGGCTCTCGACCCCAGAGTCGGAGTGCACGGGTAGAGGAAGTGGAGGACGAGGATGCTTAGATACTTTATTTACATGGATTCGCTCATTACTTATTATGCGCGATTATTTCTCCTGATGTTGTACTCCGGGATAAGTTGTTCAGCAAGTACTAGAGAAATATGAGCTCACGACTGTAACTTATGCGTCGTAATGGAAAAAGGTAAAATGGAAAAATCGATATTGTCTAAGGTACCCTACACTGCAGCTAGTAGCATTGAATCATCCTGTACTATAGACGATCCACCGAATCAGAGATAAACGACATTTTAATACCCTCCGCCGTTTCCGTTGACCTGAAGTGAAGCAAAATGTTCAGCATGTAGACATTACATTAACACGAGGTGAACGCACTTTCTCCTTGATACTCGAAATGAATTGATGATAACTGGGCAAAACATCTGCTCTATCTTGGATCAACAGACTCAAAGCCCAGAGTCTCAATGGGGCTTCGCCGTCCTCTTTCACGACGTAGAGATGAGGGTAATATGGCCCACGACGCATCTCACGCGTCTTTTGGATAATTGCATTGATTCGTTGGTTGAATGAGTTTTCGAGAACCGGCAATGTTGTCTGAGATTACAATGTCAGGTCAAAGAACAGGCTTGGGTGGGATGGTGCTTACCTTTCCGCCACGTAAGACTTCATAACTCGGTAAATCGAAAACGTCCATGATAAGCTGAGGAACAGCATCTCGTCCGACCCAAAGGAAGATAGTTTGTCCATCCTCGATCAAATAGAGACCGTGTCTTTCGAAACGCTCCGAAGTCAATGGGAGTGCAGGAGGAAGGATGACACCGGCAGGTCCGACAGTTCCGGCCTGTACAAATGCAGTCAGAGCCATAACTAGTAAGAATAATGTGGCGAACCCACCTCTGGTGGCATATTATGCAACGAATAGAAGGATGGGTAGATGTATGGTATCAGAAGCTGAGAGGGCAGCGAGGTCAGGAGGGCTTGTGAGTATGCACGAATATCCGGCGGGATTTGAGCGCTTTGGCGGATTCCGACCTTGGATGGGGTTTCAGTATGGCCATGGCACTGAATGGGGAAACGGACGGACATTCTTCAATAGACCCAACACCAGGGCTGGTAACATCTTCAGGTTCTCGGCGATGGCCAATTGAGCACTAGCACCAGCACCGGCAGCGGTCATACTTCCCTTGTATGTGCTCAAGATCTGTCGGATACAATTAGTCAAGCTCTAGCGCAATAGTTCTGTTTTGGACATACCTCAACAAGCTTGTTGAAGAGTGCATCACGAGCATCTTCTAGCTTGTGTGTCAATGATCTTTCGACTGCCTTGTTCGCGAGCAGCGTCGCTAATGCAACTTGGTCGGCGGATGCGAACACCTCGGACAAGTTGGAGGTAGTGGGAAGTGCTTGTGTAACAACTCTGATACGACGTTCACCTGATGGTAAACCGTTAGTTCCATAACATTCATATAAATATGAAGAACGTGTCACCATAGCAAGTCGTGTGCAGCACGGCTGTTTGGAATACTACGAAGGGTGCAGTAATCGTCTCTTCGATCTGAACTTCTATTGCATAACTCTGATCTTGAGGTACTGCAGGCATCGCGAGTAGGTCTGTGGATCGAACGAAGAAGTTGCCGTGGAATGAAGCCATACGAAGACCTTACCATACCATAGTCAGTTATCCACATCTAAGCCTATTAGGTAGACAACATACCTCTAGAAGCTCTCACACGCATAACAGCTTCCAACATGATGGGCATTGCCAGTACCTCTCCAAATTCGTGAGCAAATTTGATGGCATCTTCCGTACGGCTGGCGTTGAAAGCGGGATAGTAGTATGTTTGACCAGATGTGTAATGAGGAAGGCATGCTGTATAGAACTTTAAACAAACCAATCATCTGGAAATGAAAAATCACGTACCCAAGCTTGCAACATCCTGGTACGCAGCACTGAATAGAAACATATCCACCGAAACCTGCGCTCGCGAACATTCGATCGCGAAGGTCTTGTAGAAGGGAGAAGCTGCCTGTAATAGCCCGCTCTCCTTCGAAGTGCCTAGCACCTTGGGATCCTCCCGGTTCTTGAGCGCACCTGCACCTATGCTAGGCAGACTACTGCTCAGCACCGTGATCTTACCACCAATTGGAGACATCAACTTGAATCCAGCCTGCAGTGCTGGTCCCAAAGCAGAGCCGACAATCCCATTATCGGCGAACATGTCGTTAATCCTACCGAGAAGCGCTTCCAGCCCGGCTCGGGATTCGGCCAAGTTCAATAGGAGATCGGTTGGCTTAGGAAGGAAAACATCCTCGGTGTCAGAAACGACCAACATAGTGGCGTCGGTGGATCCGGGGGCAATCGAAAAGAAATACAGGGAGACATCGAATGCGATGATTGCAACCTTAGTACGCGAGTCCTCATCTGGAATCCTGTCGAGGTTCTCCAGAATGGTACGCGTAGCAGTTGCAACCATACCACTCTGAACTGCTGCGTGACTGACATCCAGGAGGAAGACGTATACGGCTGGTTGGGGGGGCCGAACCATGTATTCCGTAGGCGCGACAAATTCGACGACAGCATGATTGAGCTCTGCACGAGACCAGCGGTCGCCTGGCTGGTTCTTGACTTGGTCCCAGTCAAACATCTGGGGAACCTCGTTGGTCATGTTGCACATACAGCAACGCCACCTATTTCCGCCGTCAACGAACTGGACGTATGGATTGATGTACGTGCGGCATCTTCTACATCTTGCAATAACAGTGTCCGTCACGACTGGGACAGCGGGGTCTTCGCCTGCATTCAATGTAACAGATGAGGCGCTATCGGGATTATTGGGGTCGGCTGAAGGCTGTGGAAGAGGTGCCGTTGGGTCTGCTTTTAGGGTACGGTACGGTGTAAGAATAAGCGCAAGAGGTATCTTGGCCTTATTCAAGAGCGACGAAGTCGTAGGAATGGCATTAAGGGTAGACCGTTGGTATGACCAGTGCGCGTTGGCGAGGGGAGAAGGTGATATGCAAGCGTTGGGAGGAAGACGAATGTCGGGAGGTGGTCGACTGAGTTCACGATGGTCCGGAGGAGATGTGAGAAGGTTTGCCGTGTAGAGTTGGAATTGCTTCTGTCCGCCCACGCCCATTTGCCCAAACTGATCGGCTAGCGCGTTGACTCCTTGTTGACCATAGGCAGGCTGCTGGAATTGCTGGTGCTGATCTTGACCGACCGGCGGGTTCTGGTCACCATAGTACGACGGTTGCTGGGTCTGTTGCATCCCAAATTGACCTGGCCCTGCTAGACCGGGTGTGAAGAGCTGACCACCTGCCTGAGGCTGCTGCGATGTAGCAACGTATTGGCCCTGGTCCTCTGCACTCCCATAGTAGGCCTGAGTTTGTCCTGCAGCATACTGGCGTCGCTTGGTGTGGTGAGAAGGGGCGAAGGAAGAAGGGTCCTCTTGTTGCGAAACATTTCCAGCTGGTGGTTCCCATTGAGTATGTCCAGTCGCGGTTTCTGATAGAATATCTCGTTCAATATCTTGAAGGACTTGAATCGCGTAATAAACTGACCAATGAAAAGATACCGTTGGTGTTCTGCATTCCTATGAGAGTGTAAACGACCATATATAAGAAAAGAGTGGTATTGCGCACCATTCTGCAGCCCATCCTGGAGGTAACTGTTGAGCTGGGGAAGCCATAATGGAAGTCAGAAGGCGAAACTGAGATTTGGTATCGGCCACGTCAGAAACACGAACAAACTGAGAGGCCACGCTTCACCTCTCTTGCATCATTTCAGCTGCCTGACCATCCACAACTTCAACTTATTCGTGTTCAATCTTTTTGTTCTGAACTACAAGGTGACTTCAGGTAAAACCTATCCTGAAGTGATACTGAACATCCAATTTCCTCCTTTAAATTTCTAGGACCTTCGAAGTTCGATTAGGCTTGGCAGAAACATCACCAGCTAGGCGCCAGTTAGCAAGAAAAGAAAAACCGCCTATGGAAGCCAACACTATCAGTGCAACCTCCATCACCTATACAGCTTGAAACCCGTTTCTGAGAAGTGCCAAGGCCCTCGATTCGAGATGATAATCAATTCGCAAGTTGATCCACTCCAAAATATATTCTGCTTGCTAATACTCTAGTCTCCTGCAGATGAATGACGAATCCTGATCGGCTATTGTGGGCCTGAAACCCACATTGGTTCCAGTATAAATACTGAGAGATAGAGGATTACTGATTCCACATATCTGTGTACCACCATGTCCAAGAGCACCGTAGCCATCGCCGGCGCCAGTGACCTAGCTAAATACCTCGTCGAGGAGCTGCAAAAGGCCCATCCAGAAGACAACATCGTGCTTTTGTCAAGAGCCGTACGTTCAGAAGTTGGATTCTGACTCTTCTTAATCAACTAACACATCATCTTGTAGAAACGGGATTGGTTCGAAAGGCCTGGTGTTGCAACTCACATTACGGACTATTCATATGAATCCATCTTATCCGTACTCAACACGACCGGCGCTACTATATTTTTCTCCTTCCTACATTCCAATGACCCCGCGTTCTACAACACAGCCCATTCCGCAATGCTCAAAGCATGCAAAGAATCAACGAGTTGCAAACGCTTTGTACCGTCGGAATATGGCGGCAATCTCCAAACACATCCATTATTACCTAGATTCTATGCTCCCACTCACGCAGAGTTTCGGAAGGAGATCGAGAGGGACGCAGGTGACGTTGAATGGACACTAGTGAATATTGGATGGTTTATGGACTACTTCGCTCCCGTGGGCAAGAGTTACATGAAACCCTTACATCCAGTATGGCCTGTGGATCTAGAAAAGTGGGAGGCCGTTGTCTTGGGCACCGGTGATGAACCAATTGCCTGGACTAGTGCCAGAGATGTCGCGAAAGCTTTGGTTCGTTTGGTTGAAATCAAAGGTTGGGTGAGTGCATTGCGTGAAATCACATGGACTGTTCCGCTGACATACTATCTCAGGACAAAGAGACGTATCTTTACGGTGAACTCGGGACCTGGAATCAGGCAATACAAAAAGTAGAAGAATTCTATGGTGAGACTTCCAGCATCGTTTCCTCTGTGAACTAACATCGTTGTACAGGCCCTCGATGGAACAAAGGACCGATCAAGGTATGTAGTTGCTACTGCGCACGTCAAAACTCCTTACAAACATGATATACAGAAAACGATATTACCCATCGCGGATATCGAAAGAGCGCTCGAGGAACATGCTCAGGATGAGGATCCTTCGCTCCTGTGGAAGGCGTTCATGGATGAATGGAATGTTACTGGTGCTAGTGCAGTTCCACAGGACGTAGCTCTTAAGCAGAGAGAGAAATTTTTCAAGGGTATCAAGTTCAGGTCTATACAAGAGCTGATGGAAGACGCGCTAGTAGCTGATAAAGTGTAGAGTATTCTTAGCCCCTCATGTAATTCTGGGTCCCGGTACTTCCTATTCGTGTTCAATGGTTCTGTTGCCAAGTCTGCAGAAAGAAACGAGTAGTACATCCGGGGCCGCAGCGGCTACTAGATAGATGAAATGACTCTTTCTTCATCATTCATGACGGTAGCGCACGGTTTCCACGGAATTTCCCATTCATCTTATAAGGCCAAGGACATCCTCAAAAACTCTCAGGCCTTTATTGCTATAACCTATGTCTTCCTCAACTGCTCAGCTCAAGGACTTCGAAATTCTATTCTTCGATGTGTACGGGACCCTATGCGTGCGTCGCGACTTCTTCTCCTGTTGCGTTTTACTTACTATATACACAGGACTGGGAAACAGGTATATATGATGGTCTGAAACCGTTGCTTGCCCGTTTCCCAACCTCCTCCAAGTGGTCCCGAGAAGAGGCGCTAGAAGCATTCACCGCGATCGAGGCAGATCTGCAAGCTGAACATCCCGAACTGCTCTACCGAGACCTCCTTGCCAAAGCTCACGAAGTCATGGAAGAAAGGCTCAAAGCTGCCTCGGGAAATCCTGTCGACACGACAACTCTGGAAGGAGATCCCAGTTCCATCCCATCCACCACAGGTGCCACCACATCCACAGATACCCCCGATACCAGCGCTTCCAATGCCCATGTCGCATTTGGCAATTCTATCAAGGATTGGCCATTATTCCCAGACACAGTCGACGCCCTACGAAAGCTTTCAAAACATTACAAGCTCTGTGTTCTCTCCAATGTTGACCGCATCTCCTTTGCGTACACGCTCGCCAAATTATCCGGTGATACATCGCATCCCGAACGCTATCAGCCTCCTTCAGAGGGGTACTGGTTCCCGCAGGAAACACCCGATTCACAGTCGCCCTTTACACTCATCTTGACAGCACAGGATGTCGGAACGTATAAACCGGCCCTCAACGGATTTGAGGTTGCACTGAAGATCGCTGGATCTGATCCTCATTTCAGTACATCTGAGAAGGACGTGAAAGAACGGGTACTATGGGTTGCGCAGAGCCTTTTCCATGATGTTGATCCGGCCAGCAAAATCGGAGTCAACTGTGCGTGGATCAATCGAGCAGGAGCAGCGATGGGTTTGAACAGTGATCACATGGGTTACAAGTGGAAGTATGATACGTTGGGAGAGCTGGCAGAGGCGGTGGAGAAGGGGACATCGTAGATGATTGTCAAAGAATGTATTTTGGGACATGCTATATAGGCGATGACAGTGGATTTGGAAGTAGCAAGACCACCGAATGCGAAAGTTTACAGAACTCCATTACTGCTACCACGCTCGAAGAAAACAACACCACTATCGGTTAGACGGTACTGTATTGCTGAATCGCGGGTATATGTTTTCACATCTGCCTTTCTGTGAGCTTCTGACGGGCCTAGATGCAGAGCAACCTAAGCGAATGAGAAGTTAACGTTCCGCTTCTACTGAAAGGGTTATGTGAATCGCGACTCACTTCCCCACTTATTGATCCACTTCTCCCGCTGGAAAGCGGTTTTACGTCCATATGGTAATTGCACATCTGAAGGAGATGGCGGAGTAACTGATCTGTCTCTGGTTCAGCAGGAGTAGCGATGTGGTGCCGAACGAGGAAGGTAGCTTGTCTCTGAAATAGAATGGCATATCAAAGAAATTTTTATTGTCTTGTGCTGTGAAATCTCCCACCTTCAAGCAAAGAGCGCGTATCGCGCGAACAAAGCGCACTATATCCACCAACGGAGAGTGCCCTGTCCACTCTAACGAAGAGACATCGTCCAAAATAACCAGAACCTCTGCTTCTGGTTCCCATTGTTCAGACAAAGACCGTAGTCTAGAGTGAACGTTTCGCAAAGATGCTTCGGACGAGATATCAATGAAATTCATCGATCCGGACTCAATGTGCTGGACCAAATTCACACCCTTTAAACAAATGAGGAACGCGCGTGAGATTGACGAAGGAACGCAGAACATACAGATTTGGAGCATATCGTCTGTAACCTCGTTAGAGACTCCGAAACAGAAAACCAAACTACCGGAGTTGGAGTTGCTTTACTTTTTGACTGTTTTAGATGAGTAATCAGGGTCTGATACAGAGAAAAGTCTGCAGGAGATGGAAGTTCGTCCGTCACCAGAAGAAATATGGAGGAAGGGAGCGTGAATGGGGAAAACATGATGGTAGTAGTCGGTCAACCTGGTTTGGCGCCGGAGGTGCTCAAGCGCTTAAGGAAATTTAGGGCCGGACGTTTCGGCATGTTGGACCGGCTCCACTAAGTATGACCAAGGTCCTCCCACCAACATCTGGCTTTCTCATTGACACCAATGTCGACGGATCCTACAGGACTACTTTTTGTCTATGGCGAATGCGGCGGAGGTGTCACAGAAGAGGAATTTAACGGTCAGTAAACTATCAATCACAAGTCGGGCTCTCAATGGAATGATGCGCATTGAATACCTTTAGATTGGTACGATAACGAACACGCTCCAGCGCGTTTAACAGTACCAGGAATCGTCACGGCTGTACGATACAAAGCCATTGACCACAAACCTCCTAGCTGGCTCGCATTGTACGATACGACGGGCGCCGAGGTTCTGCAAAGCGAAGAATACAAGAGTCTCCGTAACAAAGCATCACAGAACGAGAAGAACATCATTTCAAGGCTCATGCTTCTCAACAGACAGGTATTTACACTTGTCTCCACCGTGACATCCACTCCAACCGGTCCGCACATCGTCGATGGCAACTTTCTGTACATCGTTCATATGGACGTCATATCCTCAGACACTGAAGCAAATCATGAGAAGGAGCTCTTGAAATGGTACTCAGAGACTCGTATTCCGCTTTTGTCCAAGGTTCCTGGTTGGAAACGCTCCAGGATTTACAAGTTGGAAGACCATTTGGAGCTGGCAGGGATGGCTGATAAAGCTTCCCCCCTAGCCAAGAAGGGGCCGACGAAGTATATGGCACTGCATGAATGGGATAGGGATGGGTCAGATGTGGTTGTCTCTTCCGAATTCAAAGAATGCATGACAGCGGAAAGGCCTTGGACAACCGAGGGACAGAAGGCTTATGCAGAAATGGAAGATCGAAGATTTGGGCTCTACAAGCGGTTCGAGAAGTAGAGTGATAGCGGGAGATTGATGTTTGATCCCAAGTGTATTAGTATGAAAACAGTTGAATTGTCTAGTTTCGCCTTTCCTGAATTATCGACACACTTTATCCCCCTTCATTATGATCAAATCGCTCCTCGTCCCAGGCTACATAGTATAGCACTTACAATGATACAGTAGAGGGAAGTCGAAGTCGAAACAATCAGCGCGCTTACATCGGTGACGTAAATATTACCGTAACGCTCACGAATTGAGCATGTATCCTCCCAAACTGGGGCTATTTTTGGGAAAATTTCTTCCTGATGAGCTGGCAGGATTTCAAAATACACATCCGATTCTCAGCTTGAACTTCTAACGTACTCAAATGAAGGCTCTACGGACGCACCGCAAAAAGCCAGATCACCTTTCGAAATGGCTCTAAGACCTGCTCATATTCCGCAGAGAGGGGGAGGGGAGCGAGACGAGATGAAAGTTACTGGAAGAGCGTCAGCAGCTCTCCGCCAGCGCTAGAGCAAGGTGCGCCTTGTTTTCTCTCGCCTACCTAGCTTTTCTAATTTCCATAGAAATCCTTGGGTTCGCTTTACTGCTGCATGTAAAGACACAGCCTGACACGGCAGTGACATGTCAACGTAGTGTGATGAACTAGACAGTTGGCCAGCAAGGCTGTTTTCATCAGATGTGTTGGGAGTACATTGTGACATGATTCATCGTTTTTAGCTCGCCATATGCTCCCTCAAGATTTGTGTGCCCTGTCGATCCTCGAATCATAATAACCGATATTGAAAGCAGCGTTCGTTTCAGGACGGACAAACACGCACCATCCTGTAGACCATTGCTATTCCCTCGGACATATGTGAGTGAGAAATAACATTGATGTGCATCGCAGTTGACTGATTCGATTTATAGAGCAGATACAGCGAACATCATTCAGCCACTGCGGTATTGACGCGCCGCCATCGAAATCAACAAAGCACTGTTCTTCTTCCCAGACTTGGGTGATGGACGGGTTTCCTTCTTCCTTCCCCTTCCCATCTTCCTTCCCATCCTCCAGACAAGTCCTACGACAGTCTAGCTCGATCTTGCGAGCCTGGTGATCTCCTTGAGGATGGTCATGGACTATGTCCTTTCCTTATCGTGTCGTCTCTTCTTCCTATCATTATTCTTGTCCGGGGCGCCACAGGTGCTAGGCCGATTGCACAATGTTTCGGTGGATCATTGCGACGAGCGTATCAACTATTCCCGAGGCTGGACAGAATCAGGAACTTCGAACACCAAATTGTTTTACGGAGGACACTACCACTTCACTAATGTGTCAGGGGCATTTGCGGAGCTCAAGTTCACAGGTGCGTTCACTTTGCAACCTATCTTCTAGGACATACTGACCGCGAGCTAGGTGTCGGAATATACTACCAATCCCCATTATGGCCATTTCTTGCCAGCGCACGTTTGACCCTCGATGGTAGTCTGTTACAACAGGCTGACCTTCAAAACCACACTGATACGCGTTCCATCAATGATGAGGATGATATAGAGACATTGACAACAAGTATAGCTTGGGGTGTCGGTGGTTTGGCAAACGGAACGCACACACTACGTCTGGAGCATGGTGGAAAGGGCGGATTCCTCTTGCTAGATGGTTTCATGTGGGCATCCTCATCACCTTGTTGCAAATTTATTGACTCAACTTTGATGTCAGATATACGACGGCAGAACCTGATTATCCCCCGAACGATCAACCACATTCGCCAGCGTCACCATCTACGGCGATTTATAACGCTGAAAAGTCTCCCACATCTACCAGTAGTGATGGAGGTTCTAATAGCACCCCCATTGTAATTGGAGCAGTCATTGGGGTCGTTCTGGGAATGGCTGGCATCGTCATTGGCGCACTCCTGGTCCGATATCGAAAGCCCCTCATATCCCGGTATGGAAGATTTATCGGCATGTCCGATGAACATTCCCTTCCCCGCTACTTTCCACCATCTTCCTCTCCTCCGGCTCCTCCGTCGCCAGCTGCAAAAAGCGGCTGTTCCTCTGAGTCGGTTGCTACCACTCATGCTGACAGGGGTACACAATTCAATCCCACAACGACGACGTTGGCAGCATCTTCGGATATAAGCAAGCCGAAGTATGGACTCCGCACCTTGAGCATCGATTACTGGAGGCGAAAGAGTTTACCCCCAGTTCCGCCATTGCCCAACACATTCCCAGGCAGCACGACCTCGTTGAGAAAAAAGCTGTCAAGAATGGGATCTAGTCGCCAGAATGCAGGACCGCCACCCCCAGTCGACACTTCTGCAACGGGCCTGAAAAAGAACACCTCGGTCAAGTCAGCGACTTCTTCCTTTTTTCCTGCTGAAGCTGCTCCTGGGTCGGTCTACATACCCAGTGACAACGAAAGGACGAAATCACCAACGATTGGAGTATCGGAAAGTTCTCGAGACTATCCAGATCATGTCCAAGACTTGTTACCGAGGAACTATTCCATGACATCCATGCGCACAACGAACAGGAAACAGAGCCATTCTTCGGTATCACCCAGTACTTCGTCAGATACCCCCGTATCATCTTCCCCTGAGATTCTTGGGAAAGAATACACGTTTCCTCGGCGGGAAACTATCAAGAGTGCCAAATCGCTTTTTGCCATTGTCGAAGATCCCAATCCAGAGCAGGCTGGAGACGGCTCTGCTCTAAGGCTGGCACAAAGATCGGCGTCTGCAAGTGCTACCGCTGTTCGGAGGAAATCGTTTGGACGTTTAAGAGTGGAGAAAGAGAAGTGGAGGAGACGCAAGTTGCCAGCCATTCCGCTTTCTCCGCAAGGCCCCAGAGCCCAGTCTGTCAGGAGTAGTAGGCCCAGCTTTAGTCTCTCTGCCTACACCAGGTCTCCTACGGCAGAAGGTAATAATAGTGAGCCATCTCTGTCTCCGAGTAGTGCGAACAGTCACAGCACAGCTCGGCAGTCCAGACCTCTACCCCCGAGTCCAGCCTCGCCGCCAGTGTCGAACGGTCAATGGCAGGGACCTGAAACCCCAAATGGTTTACCTTCGTATGCCCAATCCGTCGCGAGCAAGAAAACTGTCGCAGAGGTTTCTGTGCTTCCATCTCCACCCTCGACCGTATCACTTTCATATCCTCGCCCTGAATCCACCCATTCCATCGAAACACTGCCCGGTTCTGATGATGGTTTGTCACTCGATCACGAATCTACTTCTGCAGACGTCACACCCCACAAGCTAGAATATCCGAGAGGCTCAATAATATCTCAGCCACAAGCAGAGCGCGTAATCTTCTTCGCGCGCGACCTTCGTTCTGCAAGCCCATCCGCGGTATCCTACCCCCTTCCAGCACTTCTCATCACAGAGCCAACAGCTCATTCACCTATGTCGTCGTTCTCCTCAGCCTCCAGCTCGCGGCCTGAGAAAGATAGCCTATCTGTCTCATCCGAGCCTACTCCACGCCCGAATCGGGATGCCAAGTCGAGATCCATAGTCAGCGAAAATGCGCGCCGGCGGCACGTAAAGCAGAAATCTGACGCATCCGTGACATTCTCTACGGAGAGCGATTCTCACGTTCCGCCATTTAGTCTTCGACTACCCCCGCGTTTCGTTCACTCCAAAACCGCGGATAGCATTCCTTTAAGGAGAGTCAAAGAAACCATAGAATCCGACTTCAGGATACCTCCTCGTAGCGTTCCTGCTACACCATCCGAACACTCGTGGTACGCGAAGTCCAACCCCCCATCCTTCATGACTGCCAAGCACGAGAAGTTACAAGTAGCAGAAGGGACCTTGATGCAGCTTACAGGGACGGACGCCAGTAAAACAGAACGCGTTTCTGCAGCTAGCATACCCCCGTCATTACCTGTCACACAACCGTTATCTATTTCTCATACAGCGAAAGGCATTCGCCGAAAACCGCCCCCCGCTTTGTTTGTCTCTAGTGCAGGCTCTGGATCCAATGAAGAGTCTCAAGCAGCTCAGGTATCAAAGAACATGGAGGCATCTTCATCGTTCCCTTTACCCCCACCATCCCCTACTCCGCATACTCCGGTACCCGATGTCCCACCAACCGTGCAATCCTTGTCGCCTCGACCCTCGGCGCGTCGTCGCGGCAAGGTGTGGGATGAGCAGGGGAGGAAGGCACAACGTGGCTCTTCACTTTCTCCTTCACCTCTCGCGAAGACATTTCTCCTGAACCAGGATCCGTCATAATCTCTCCTTTGGACCTTGTTTGTGCATCTGTATTAGTAGATTTTGGGTGACTATCATTATTTTCATATCCACCTCGTAAGAACTGCATGTCCGTATGTATCTCAATCAATCCTTCAACTGATAGTATACCCGCTGCCAAAGAAGTTCAGGAATAGATGTCCCTCCATCAAAATTAATCTCTTTCCGCCTACCATATAGAGCAGTGGACGCTATGTACCTTGTCTTTCCGCATGCATCGGAAGTGAGAAGCAAGGACAGTAGTGTGGGTATGGCAACTCATATGCCCTCGGAGCTTCGTTGTACGACGCGACGCGACATATTGCTAACTAGTCCAATGCAAATTTAATGCTTGCGGGCTTCTTCTCGTCAATCACCACCGTGGAGTTGGCGAAAGATGAGCCATGCATCAATGATGGCCTGAGGGACAAGTGTAAATTGTAATTACTTAAAGTGCCCATTGGAATTCTGATGCACCTAAGCAGCGGGAGATTAAAGTTCGTACACGAAATCGATTCAGTGGCAGAGTATTGAACAGCACCCGAGACGGGTGCTAGAGAAAGAAAACCCTGTATTGGAAATCATAACTACGACGCTAGTTACACGGACTCGAAGTGTCAATTGGAAGAACAAGGGGTCGATAGCTAGTAGAGCTCCCCGTGGCCCTGACGAATAACATCCTGGGCTTCATTACTTTCGCGGCCAGAGGGCCAGGATTTCACCGTCATTCCAGGAAGTATCACTAGCCAAAGAAGGCAAGCCGTGAGTCTGAGTTGGGGTCTCTCGAGTGAAATGAAGCGTCGACAATTAGACCAAGATGTAATGTGCAGTTGTACAACTTGAAATATGGAGAAAGAGCTAGAACGCCGCCTTATCCTTGGTCCTTTCCATTGCTAGAAGACAGTACGCATCGATTAGACCTAATTTTCCCAGAAGTTCAAAGAAACGCACGATTATAATGCAACAATTTTTCAATCAAATCGACATGTGTCAAGACCATCCGCCGGCAGCAATAACGTTTGAGCTGAAGTTCGTCAAGAGCGTCACTGTCCAGATCGATGTTGGTCTCATTCACAGGAGAAAATGACTTGCAGACGCACCCTTCAGAAATATCCTTTGAAAGCAAATCGAGATATGTGTTCCATTTGTCTCCTATGACTTTACCGCAGGAGAAACAGCGGACTGGGATAATCTGTGAGCGTTCAGAATTCGTTTCCGCAACCTCTGGCAGCCGTACTTACCATTTTCCCTTCAAATGGTTGGTCCCTAGAGAATGTTGCTGTGCAAACACCTTTCTTTTTGTTTGGCAGAGGCTTGGGCATTCAACACAAAGCAAGCGGCCCGAAGTCTCGCGCAGTCAAGACTCTGCAATTGACCCACGACTACTTTCCACTTCCACTGATAGTGTATGCCTTCCCCGCTCAAGTTACTGCTCTATCCATTGACTTAAATGCTCAAATAGTCGCCAGCAAAGTCAATATGCTCAAGACATAAATTCGAAACCGCTTCCTTATTTTTTTGCGAGTCACACGAAGACGAAATCTGGGCTCGCGGCCGCCACTTCACCAGTCGTGAGATAATGTTCAACGCTCTCAGCTGATCTTCTTACACATCGCTCTATCCTTGGTTTGTAAAGGTTGACCCATGGTGCTTGAAGCGTTAATCATACAGAATTCTTGTACCTTCCCACCTTGCAATGTCTTCCTCAAGCAAAGATCCTCTTGCAGAGCTTGACGTTTTAGTTGTGGGAGCTGGATTTGGTGGCATATACCAACTCATACAATATCGCAAACTAGGCTTCAGTGTGAAAGCATTCGAAGCCGGAAGCGATCTAGGCGGTGTATGGCATTGGAACTGCTATCCCGGCGCACGGACAGATACTGGCAAGCTGTCTCATACTCTATATCCTCGTTGTCTTGCTGATCATACTAATAAGAGGTTCCACTCTACGAATTCGCTTCCGAAGAACTATGGAAGGATTGGAACTGGACCGAGCGGTTCCCTGGTGTTGCTGAACTTCAGTCTTACTTCGCATATGTTGAACAGAAATGGGACGTGAAGAGAGACGTTTACTTCGATAGCAGGGTGGTGTCTGCTACTTGGATGGCAGATACTCATCGCTGGCGTGTTACGACGGAGAACGGACTTGTAGCTCAACCTAGGTTCCTCTCCTTCTGTATGGGCTTTGCGGCTATCCCATACGTACCTCCGTTCAAAGGGTTAGATATGTTCAAGGGTCCATCGTACCATACATCGAGGTGGCCACGCCATGGACTTGATCTAGCCGGAAAACGTGTGGGTGTTATTGGTACAGGAGCTAGCGGTGTCCAAGTCATTCAAGAAATTGGCCCCAAGGTCGCGCATCTTACCGTGTTTCAACGTACCCCAAACATGGCATTGCCGATGTCACAGCGCAAAATGGACGCTGATATACAAAGGAGGTTGAAAAGTACCGTTTACCCGACTATCTACCGAAGACGAATTCAAACATGGTGTACGTACATATACTTCTCATGACTCGATTCACAATTGTTTACCTCGAACGGAATATTCTTCATACAGCAGGAACAACTTGGGACGCATATCCGAAAGAATTCTTTTCGGTATCTCCCGAAGAACGTCGGCTACATTTGGAAGATATCTTCTATCGCGGGAGCTTTAGGTTCCTGGGAGAGAATTTCATCGACGCGTTCAGTAGTCAGGCCGCGAACGACGAGGTCTACGAGTTCTGGAAGGAAAAGGTGCGGGAAAGGATCAATGACCCCCAAATTCAGGAGATCCTTGCTCCCACTATTCCTCCTCATCCCTTCGGTACCAAACGCCCCTGTCTGGAATCAACATACTTCGAGGTTTTCAACCGGCCTAACGTCACTTTGGTCGACTTATCAAAGAATCCATTATCGGAGATCAAACCTGATGGTGTCCAGACCGCAGACGGAAATCGTCATCAGCTTGATGTGTTGGTTCTTGCGACTGGGTTCGACAGCCTGACCGGTGGTTTCACCAATATCGACTTGCGTGGGGCAGATGGGCATACGATAGCAGAGAGTTGGAGAGACGGCGTCCATACCAATTTAGGCATGACTGTGTCGAACTTCCCGAACATGTTCTTTGTATACGGACCTCATGGGCCTACTAGTTTCTGCAATGGTCCAAGTTGTGGGGTAAGTCGCCATCGCTGCGCATGTCCGACTATCTAATCGTTTGTCATAGGAATTTCAAGGTAATTGGATCATCGACTGTATCCAGTACATGAAGAGCAACCACTTTACTCGTATCGAAGCCACACCTGAAGCTGAGCGGGATTGGCGCGCCGTGGTCAACGAATGTTACTCACAGGGTCTCTTCGACCAGGCAAAGTCATGGTACAATGGCGGAAACATCCCCGGGAAAGTCATTGAACCCTTGTTTTTTGCGGGAGGTTTACCTCGTTACCTCGAGATCTGTCGGGAAAAGTCTAATGCAAGGTACCAAGGATTCAGACTGAATTCATTGCCAGCGGATCGGTGTGAGCATCGAGCTAATTACAAACCTCTCCTATGATATACGTGCTATTAAAGTAGATCCTAGATATATAAACCTTGAAGAATTCCCAAATTAATGTGCGGAGCATTAAGCAAAGCTGGCATTCCTTTTGACATCGGAATCTCGATCAGAGTCAAATTCAGTTTTTGCACTGATAGCATCACTGTTTTGCTGCTGCTCAAGGGTCAGCAGCCATTCAAAGTTTGAAGAAAGGAAACGCACTTTACCAGCAGCCAGCCTCTCGTTGATTGCATAGTCGCTCTCGTCCATATGTACTACAGCAGTACGGTGTACCTCTATAGATTATGATTGGTCATGGATCCACTTATAGATAATAATATAAAGAGACTTACGAATCCCTTCCAACGTTACGGCAGGACCACGATGACCAGTATGAGAGTCAGGTTCGCTCTCTTTTGCATCCCGGTTGGACATGCGCAAGTTGACGTTGAATAAGAGGGTGAGCACGTAGGTTCTCCCTAGGATGAAGGCAAAGGCAGTTTCCACTGTCTTTTTATCAGCACCAACGCGATCAAGAAATATGTACTACTGACCATTGCTCGACGTGTTGACAAGGAAAGTAATGAGCGTAATGGTAGCGATGATACACTTGAGAAGCCAGAAGGATCAGCAAGGGGAGGAAATATGAACGCAAAAGTTGCCTACCGTAGTAGCACCGGTTTGCACCGAAGTTCGAATGACACGATAAACAAGACTTAGTCACATTGTTAGCAACAACTAGCTGTACCAAAGATAAACGAATAATAACCTTTCAGTGTGCTTGAAAGTTGTCTTCATTTTGTATAACCTCCAGATGAGCACGGAGGTAATTGCAATATCTGAGCTATATCAATAGAACGGACTATTAACTTTGAATCAGATACTCACCCGTGACCGTAGTAGTGACCATCCAGATGATGACAGGAACGAGACCGCGGACACGCTCTTCATAAGACGGGAATATGGCGAAAACGGTTGCAGTTGCAATTGAGCCACCGAACTGTATATCATTGAATATCTAGACATGAGACTTGGACAAAGAGAAGTTCAACTCACCGACACAAGGATACCCAGAGAGAGGATCAAGCAGATGGACCAGCTCTTCGTCCTGAAAAGCATCTTTCAGTTGTAGTTATCTAGAAGTAATTTTTATACTCACAAACTCCAGAAACGGTAAGTAAGGAATGACTGGACGAGTAGAGCGGTAATACCAGTCGTGGCGAGATATGATGTAACAGGCCAATACTATTCAACGAGATGGGTATCAGGAAACGACGAGTGACTAGAAAGAGCGCACCTGAGTCCTTAACACGACCGGATTTCCCCAGTTTTTGACGGTGAGCTATTGTTTTGAGTGTTAATTGATGTCCAGAGTTTTGTATTTCTTACCAGGTATACGTCCGCGTAGTCAGAGAGTAGCGAGAGAAAGTCGACGAACACCGTAATGCCAATGAATGCCTGTGCGAGACGGTATCAGGGAAACTTGCTGACTTCGATAAGAAGTTGTGCCTTACTTTGAGAAACAAACGATCCTTGGTGTAATTATTATAGTAATAGATAGTATCCTTGATTATGAGCATCTCGAGTGCCGAGCAGATCCATGTTGAGATCAGTATAGAACTGTTGGAGGAATGAACAGTAAGTTCGAGATCATGTTGAAGGCGCACATACCCGAAAGGATCATCGAACTGGCCCATAGTCGAAGAAGAGGTTAGCGGATACTCAAGCCAAGAGCGGAGGACTCCCGTAGGATGTACAATATTGCCAATGCATTTATATTGAATCTATACCAAGGAACCGTCGTATCGCTCCGATAATTTAGTGAGATTGTCCCGGTAGACATTATCGGAGTAAAGCTGTTGCTGACGCCGGCGGTACTTTCAGTACGTGCGGCACTATGAACTTAGGAGTTCAACGCCCTCACTTAGGAGGTCCAGTAATGATTAATGATCGAGGACAGTTCGGGAAGGTAGGACCTGACTCACTGAACAGAAAGTCTCTCCTCCTGCTAACCGCAGGTCTATTCCCTACAGTGTGTAGCATATCCATCGTGGGTATCTGTACCCTGCTACATAAGTAGCCTTCCAAATATTTTGCGAGAATCCATGAAACGGTAGCAGGAGCTATGCTCTGTCAGGGGTAAGGAAGGAACTTGTGTCTTGTGTGACTTCGATCAAGGCTCAACAACCTTCGCATACATATTGTAGCACTCGGATAGACGGCTTTTGAGGGTATCAGGATCCAACTTGAAGCGCAAGTAGGTATTCGACACAAAACAATCATCGAATTTGCATATATGGGACCACATCTGCTACGGAAGGTGCTCTGAGTGCAACACGCTGGTCAAGTCAAACCTCTGCGGTATGGTGTACTCCCCGCTGACCAGAATCCGAAGGTAATCCAAGACTATGAGTTTTGACCATCCACGAGACGTAGATGGCTTTTTCGAAGGACGCGTTTTCGTGATAATGCATAATGTCTATCCGATTCAGTCCTAATATTTGATCGGTGGTAAGGGCTCTGCGCGTATGGTTGAAAGATCAACCGCCTGGTCTACAGATTCGTCGATTTCTCCGATGAGAATGCTACAGAGAAGGAGTTTAGACAGAATGAAAGGAAGAAACGATACAGTACGCACATCATGTCACCCTTGACCAAGTAGAGACCCAGCGGTATCTCCTCAACGCCCTCATCCATACTGTATACCCTCTCCTTTGAGTCCGACAGCACAACGTTCGATTTTTGGTCATAACCTGCCATCACACCCTGGAGGAAGAGTCAAAAGAGAAACAGACAAAATTGACCAAGACTGCTTGCCACGATTGACCGTCCATCTTGCAAAACGAGAAAAACGCGCCCTGATCAGAAGGTTTAAGCGACTGACAAGAATGTTGGATACTATTGCGCTTACTGTCGACATAGCCCTGAAGGCTGGACATGGGGAGGACGTTTGAGAACGACGGTCACGGTCTAACTATGAGCACGTGAAATGTTTTGGCTCCGAAAGTGACGCCTGTTTGATTTTACTTGTGCATGAAGTGGACAACATATGTTAAGTATACAGGCAAAAGACAACAGAGTAACAGTACAACAATCCAAGAGTCCGCACGTCTAATGTCTCATATCATAGGTAGTACATCGAGTCCTTCAGTTGCAGCCCTGCAACACCTCCACCCCATAGTCTAGTGGCTTCATTATAGATCTGCTGTTCAGCATCCGTAGAGTTGGTATTCACAGTCGTTATGCCCTGCAAAAGCTTGTGTATATAGCAACGACCCCGTTCGCAAGCTAAGTCAGCATAATAGGCTGGAGACACCAAGCTGACAGCTTTCGTGGCACGGGCAAACATGTAGCTGACATCGTTGGTCAGTTTTTGCAGTCGGTCGGCGTCGAGTTTCATGTCATCGTGCACAACGTAGTAGTGTGTTGGCTTTGTCGTGCCTTGTAAGCCGCCGTGAGCTGAAAAAGTTCATGAGCATGCCATCGACGAAGAGTGGGAGGAAAAAGACCTTGGAGGAAGAAGTCGAAGTTATAGACAGCGGTCACTCCCCGGTCAACCACTGTGCCAGCCTTAGGGTTTCCCTTATCGTCAGCGTTCTCGGCAGATGTGGGGTAGAAACGAGTATGGTGTCTCTTTCCGCAGATGACAATAGTGAGAAGAGGATTGTAAGGTGCCCCAGGTCGGTTGAATTTCGCGAACGCAGCACGAATGGCCGGGAGCTCTTCGTTCACCACGATATGGAACTGGCCCTAAGCAGAAATTGCAATTGGTAAGCAAGTAATGAGGTGCGCATGCGAATTGGCCATACCTCAGAGACACCATCTCGGTACACTAACACACGTTGAGGGAGTTTGTTGCTATTTCTTGAAGAGAACAGCAGCAGGCGTTCATACATCATCTTGGCGAGGTTGGTGACCATCTAGAAGATCATGTTAGAACCGGTACTCAATATACGAGTGTGTATGCTGACCTCTTTCTTAGACTCTTGCAATTCCATGCTGGCCGGGTACTGAGCAAAATAGGAGTCCACGCTAGCGACGACAGCGGCAACCGAGGGTGTCCCCTTCGCACTACCCGGTCCGGGGTGTGTGACGTCGATGCCGACTAACATAGTGGAGGCTTCTTTGAGCCACGCCATGCTTGCTTGATCTAATCCATGGCTACAAGCAGCCTGTTATTGGAACGAAACAATGAATGAAGGTAATTGCTCACTTGACACCACCGCATTTCATGTTGACTTTGAGCGCGACGTTGGCAAAATATTGTAATTGACCTGCATTTTATCCATGAGATTGAAGTTGAAGACGAAGAAATGAACGTGCCTCTCTCCTTTCTTATCTTGGAAGAATGAACACAGACGGTTGGAATATCCAGATAAACATCACATAGATGTTTGAGGCCCGAATAAACATGCTTATCACCGCTGGACAAGATGACAAATAGGAACTTTGGTTTCGCTCTGAGCTGCTTGATAGTGTTCTGAATCTCAGCAATCGCCTTCTCCCGTATAGGATCTTGACGACCACCAGGTGGTAGGCGTGCGGTAACGATATCCTTTGGCATTTCCAGGACACTCATCCCGCTGGTTTTGCACATATTCACGAAACCCTCGATGGTGGACCTAAGTTCAGGATCCCTGTTGTCCTTGAATTCATCTCGGTCATGTCCATCCTTGATGACAAGGACAGCCCACGCGCTAAGCGTGCCACCCTTTGCAAACTTGACGTTCCGTAGATTCCAGGAGGCCCGCTCGTCAACCTGCGGTGTACCCCTTGCGTAGAGAACACCAGGCGGAGTCAGAATGCGACCGGGGACGACGGCCATCTCCGTGCCAACTTGAACACCGAACGCCTGCATGACGGAGCTAGCCTGTCTGAACCCAAGGTTATTCAACCCCGGACCAACGATATCGGCACCATTGACATTGGGTGTTCTAGCAGCAACTCGAATCATGGCGGTAGTGTGCTCCTCTAAAAGCTTGCCCTTGAAAGGCTGATTCGGGAGTATTTCGCAGACCTCTGCTGGGAGCAGGTTCGATTTCTGGCCTCCAACGTCCACTAATGGTTTGTCTGGATGGTTCAACCTGATCCTATACTCTGACTAACACGTTAGTAACGTTTCAGATAGAAATGTGATGCCATACTTCTCCTGAAATACTCCTCTACAGTAACTTCACCACCCAACTCTTCGCAGGGAAATTTATACGTCCTAGCGGTGTAATTGCTGATACCCTTGATCGTTTTCTTGTAACCCAAATGTGTAGTTTTTACCCTTACACCCTTCACAAAGGCATTAGGACGCGCGCTGAAACTGGCATCCATGAATGCGTTCAAGCTATGCATGAGGTTGCCCGGTGTATAAAATGCAGTCGTACAGACTGTAAGAAACTTAGTGCACGAAAAAATGAACAAGAAGCAATGTGCATACCATTGACGTTGACCATTAATTGATTATGTGTTGGTCGCACGGAGGAGTAGAAGCCACGGAAGGCTTGGAGTCCACCACCCAAATCGCTCGGCGGCATGGCATTTGGAAAGAAAAAGCGGTTCCTACCCACCATGACACCACCGCCATGCGAACTAGTGGGATGTGCTGCAAGAACCAAATTCAAAGCAGACAAGATGGGCATAATGTCGTAATCTTTATATTGAGGTTGTCCGCGAATGTACCTTTAAATCGTCAATGAGCGAAATATTTGGCAATATACAGTGAACAACATACTGGCTCAAAGCAGACGTGTCAATGTTTTGAACGAACTTGATGGCCAATACGTATTCCTTTCCATTTGGAGGCTCGCCTTCCTCAGACCACGGCACTCGGATGATAAGAGGTTGCTTCAGCTTCTTCGCGGAAACAAGTTTTGCAGAGTGGTCGTGAGCGACAGTCCCTCGTAAACCAGCAGCTGCCCAATCATTGGTCTGTTCTGCAAGCTGAAATATACGCCTCTTGACGCGTCGGTTGGCGGTCCCAGCAACTGGTGTAATAGCGATGTCGTACTCATATATTGGACCTTTCGGGATGCGTACGGGGAAAAAGTTGGTTCGGAGCGTGATAGGCCTGCCCAGCGTACCAAAGCCAGGACGCAAGGGGATTTCATCACCCTGCAGTGTCAGACCGCGTAACGATGCCACCAGTGCATCCTCTGAGCGGTCTGTAAGTCGGGAATCCAGCTGTGGTTGGCCACCTCCAGAGGGCGAGAATATGCTAAAAGAGGTTGAATGCACAGAGGCATGCCATATAATAGTAATCTTACCCGCCACCGCCGCCTCCACCTCCAAAGCCTCTACCTCTAGAGGGGCTGACCCCACGACCACCTCGGTCTCCGCCTCTGAATCCTCTCTATCACCACCTCTGAACCCGCCTCGGTCTCCACCACCTCTGTAACCGCCTCTATCTCCACCACCACCTCGTCCACCTCTTCCACCTCTTTGGCTCATATTGTTGTTTCGTTCGCGGGTTTGGTTGCAAGCGTAGTGTTCTGTAGCTGCGTGAAAAGAGAGTGTATCACGCAGAGCACAGAAGGTTTGTAATGAGGTGAAAGAGTAATTGTTCGCTAGTAGAAGGAATGACGATCGTCCTTGCGTTGAGCTTCAACCTGCCACCAGCGGCCACGATGTTGACAGTGTGAAGTTCAACAACCTTAATGAACCCCAAAGTTCCGGCGGTCGTTATATAGTATACGGCAAACGCCGACCGAGCGGAGCCGAATATATGTAACGCCCAGTCTGACTCGTCCACTCATCCAAGTCGGGTTGCTAAAAAAATTGGCCAAGTACTAGTCGAATTGAACATTGTGATGCTCGTACAGTGCTATCTAACTTGAACTTTCTATCTGTCTTATAATCTGATTTTGGACTACGAGCAGAAGAGCATATAATGTCTCGATCCTCTGGAATACCGAGGACAAGTTAGTAAAAGTGTTCAAGCCCACAGTAACAAGATTCACTTACAGGAGCAGGGACGTTCCTCTCCCTGGCCATTCTCACCACCTCCCCGAAAATGACTTCGACTTCTATAGGTTGGCCCCTCCGTGCATCAAGGAGCATACTCGGTATATGGACACTATCCGGGGAGTTATGGATTCGTTTGGTGTTCTCGAGGGTGTCGTGAACATGGCTCGAAGGAAGACCGTCTTCATTATCGGGGAAACCCAAAGCCCGCCCTGATACAACAATTAGAGACTGGCAGCTTATCAGAAAGTTAGTAACTCTACCTAGGGTAATCAACTCCTGGAGGATGGCTTCGATAGTTGGTATTGTATACTGATTGATGAGGTCCGCCGTTTTGGGCGACACATAGGGTGAATATGTGGCTTGCACACCGGGTGGTAATCGGAATAAAGCAGGCAAGGTGTAACTGGAAGAAATATGAATGTCAGCATAGATCCTGTCGTGGCAGGCACGCACTTGGTTAATGTAGAGAACGAGGAGAACGCGACATTCCAGAAATTTTTTGCAAACTTGACCCGCTGAATTTCCGGTACAACTTTGACAGTACTTCCCCCCGCTTCTAGAATGGATGCCATGCCATTTAGAACATCACTTTCCTCCGTGTTATTCGTAGTAGTTGTATAGTCATTCGGTCGATAAATCCCAAGGGTAGGTCGGTCCTGGAGAGACAGATCGATGATTGTAAGAATGGATACGAGCTGGTCTACTCACGAAATTGTTATGCTCAACCACATTGGGTGAAAGAAGATTGGCTCCGATATACAACGAAGTGCCAATGACCTTGGGCTTGCCCTGTTCAAGCTTCTTGATGGCGTTGTAAAGGTCCACTTCCACGTTCAGCCCATTCTGAAGGACGACGTATGCTGGCTGAGGGAACCTACCCACGTAGGGTAAAGAAAGTAGCGGTGCGAGGACATTAGGCGTCTTGATCAGATCTGGCACGGCCTTGGTGGTGAGTACGACATAATCATAGGCTTGATCTGCTGCACTGGCAACAGAGTTGCATACTGAAGTTCGAGAGTTAGCGTTATCCTTGCCTGAACACAGTCGAATAGTACCCACATCTATCAGGTCTCCATCCCGGTATATCGCCGTATTTCTGGCTCTTGAAGTGCATCCCATCTCCTACAGTGCACTAATGAGAATGTCTTCATGAAATTAGACAACATCACCAACGATTTACGACATCAAAGTTGCTCCTTGCCACTGCAGTCACTCTTGCAAGCCCACTACGTTTGATGATCAGCGAATCTTTTTGGCTGAAGTCAGCGTGAGCAAGATATGAATGAAGAAGTATGTTCAGAGCGCTCACATATTGCACCAACAGCTCCAAATCCAACGAGCAAGATTTCCTTCATAGGTTGCGTAGCCATGCCAAAAAAAGGAGATAATTGGACACTGCAGCGCAAGCTCAAGTTGCAGGGCAACTCAGGGCGAGTGTCACGGTGTGTCACTTTGTGACAGTGACGCCCCCAGTGCCCACACAGCCGAAATTTGAACTGGGAACGCGAGCAGGGTTCCTTTCGTCCTCCTCGACTGAGACTCGAGAGTCTCCTTCTCAGTCCCTCTTGGTTGAGCCGCTCCCCTCATTGCCCTCGTCATTGGGTCAGACCTTGTCGCTGTTCGTATCCTTTCCTAGTTGGGATCTGTCACAGCCCACTAAACACAATTTAAATTGTCCAATTTAGCTTTTCTTATCACCTCACTTCGACCTTTCAGGCTTCCACAGCAACCACCATCGGCGACACATTCCTTTGTCTCTACCATGTCGCAAGAGGAGAAGCAGCATACATCCGAGGTTCAGAAGATTCTACGGGAAGATGAGAAGGCTTTCGAAGTGGAATCACCTCTGCCTTCCCCCGCGGTAGCAACAACACCGAAACCCAAGCCAAGACTCTCGGCCTCTATGATCATCCCGGTTTGGATAGTCCTCAGCTCGACGGTCATCATATACAACAACTACCTCTACAATTCCCTCAACTTCAGGTATCCAGTGTTTACCGTTACATGGCACTTGACCTTTGCTGTGAGTCCCTCCAGTTCGTCGTCCACGTCATTCAAAATACTCAATGCTGTTGATTTACCTTCAGGCCATTGGTACACGTATCCTGCAACGGACCACATCGCTTCTTGATGGCGCAAAGGACGTTAACATGAGCAAGGACATGTTCTTCAAGTCAATATTGCCTATCGGCGTTCTGTTCAGCGGAAGCCTCATACTAAGCAACACGGCTTATCTCTACCTCAGCGTATCTTACATACAGATGCTCAAGGTATGTGTCTCCGACAGCGCCATCATGCCATGTCGGAGCCATCGACATTGCGAATGGACAGTTGCTAACGTAATTTCTCCGCTTTGCAGGCGTTCACTCCAGTTGCGATTCTCTTGATATCGTGGACTTTCCGCTTGCAGGATCCCAGCAAGAAACTTGCTGTGATCGTGTTCATGATTTCCGCTGGCGTTGCTCTTGCATCCCATGGCGAACTAAAGTTCAACTTGTTCGGTTTCATCGTGCAAGCTGCTGCTGTTGCTGTAAGTCGTCCCTGAAACTAATGAAACTAAATTGAACCCGTCCGCTAATAATAACCCTTGATTAGTTCGAGGCCTCGCGGCTTGTGATGATTCAGATCCTATTACATGGTCTGAAGATGGACCCTCTTGTGTCACTGCATTACTATGCTCCCGTCTGTGCCGTATTAAATCTGTTTGCGATTCCGTTAACGGAGGGACTTGCGCCGTTCTACGAACTTGCCAGGATAGGGCCGGTGATCCTGATTACGAATGCCTCGGTGGCATTCTTACTGAACATCGCAGCCGTGTTCCTCGTAGGTGCCGCTAGTGGTCTTGTACTTACTCTCGCAGGGGTGTTCAAGGTGATGGTGCACTGTTACTCGAGGAAGGTTATCAAACTAACTATAGTCAACTATAGGATATCCTACTGATCACCGGTTCGGTCTTGATCTTCGGCTCGACTGTAACACCTCTCCAGGTCTTTGGTAAGTCAATAACCTTTGTGCATCTCTTGATGATTGCTCATGTGTTGGTTTGAAGGGTATTCGATTGCCCTTGCTGGTCTTATTGCTTACAAAAGGGTATCTGGTGGAAAATAAATGATTGATCCGAAGCTGTCTTCATTGGCCATACATCGACGACATGATCTTCTTTCGTGTTCCCATACACATACAGCTAGACCGTTGTTCTCTTGTAATGTTGTGCGGATACTTATTCGTTGGTGCTATCGTCATACTTTCGCATGCGCATTCAGCTTTTCTTCCTCCTGTATTTTGCTCCCTTCGGCTGTGATTTATTGTTATTGTACTGGGACATTTGTAGGGGTAGCAGTACTTAGACGCAAGCATTACTGCAAAGATAGATCTAATTGCTAACTAGAAACGCGGGATTGAGGAAAACGCATTGGAGGAGGAGGAGCACGGCACCAGGTCCCGTTGGGTGGGACTATTTCAAACTCCACCTCTGACACGGGCATGACGTTGACTCAAACCACCATACTTTTATAAGGACATAACTTGGACATAACTAGACTTCATCGTCCTTAACAACCTCTATCCACTCGGATATCCATACCTGAACAACTTCTTTCATTCATCATGTCATCGACGAGGGCTACACATGGAACAAACTCACCTCCGCTCGAGGCGACTGGTTCCCATATTCCTTTGGGTGCCTCATCCGTAAACGCCGTTGCTGAAGGGAAAAGCAATGTCGAAGCCATTCCGGACGCGGACCAAAGAAAACGTAAGAAGCCTTCTTCGAGAAATAGAGCCTTTACTAACGGGAAGGTGGTGATAAGAATATTTCGCAGGTGCTCAGAGTGAAACAAAGGTATGTTGCGGACCTTTTGGAGACATCTCTATGGACTTCTGACCGGTCTCTTACCCGTATACAGGAAACAAACTCAACGGGTTCCAAAGCTCACATTATGGGGGAGAGTTTGGCGGATAAATTGGAACGTTCGACCTAGAGGGAAACTGAACGGCATGGACCCATACTTGGGTATGGGGTGATATGGATGCATGATAGGAAGCAAACGGCACTTATTTCGATCTATACAACCGCGAAATAGAGTAACAGACGTCCCAGAAGAAATGGAATGCAACAAATTTGTATGTATTAAAATGACTATTTGTACATCAAGAACTTCACTTTCATACTTCTATTCCTTCCTGCGTACTTCACGGGAGTTGTCCACGCTACTTCTTGAGATATGCTGTCCACCATTCCTCGAACAGAGAGAGCCCGAGTCCACCTTCGACACCGAGATCTTCAGTTTCCTTTGTGTACAGTTGACAGTTCTTGGGGCGGGACGCTGCACTAGCACCTGTAGGAGGCTCCGCGTCTGGAATGATGTGCCTGTGTGGCAGTCCAAGAATTTTGGCGAATATCAAGCACATCTCATACTTGGAGAGGATTATCAGTGAGCGCGAGGGGATCATGGGGAAGACAGCTGACAAACCTTTGTGAAAGGCTCAGCCGCAGAGTAGTGGAGAATTGGGGGTATGGGCTTCTTGAGATCTGTGGGGTCGGGTTGCGTAAAATATTAACTTGAAGTGTGTGGGTGTGAGAGATGGTCGACATGCCTGTCAGCCTAACAAGAAAGCCAGCGATGTCTTGGATGTTTGTGGGGAACCGGGTTGCATAGTGATCCATCTTGTATTCCTTCCCTGACTGATCTTGCACAACATCGAGCAAGATGTTCACAGCGCTATCCGAATTCTTCGGTGCAGGTCCGTAACTAGGAGAAGTCAGTAACTATATCAAACGGGAAAAAAAGCTGGCGGCATCTTACAGAACAGGAACCCTCAATACCACGGCTTTAGCTCCATCAATCGATAACACTGCTTCCTCTCCGTCTTTCTTTGTTTGTCCGTATAGGTTGAGGGGATTCGTTTGCGCCGATGGCGTATAGGGAGGCGACGTTCCATCAAACACGTAGTCTAAGTACAGGAAGCCTTTGGTAAATGTCCCATTGAGTTTTTAGGAAAACCAACCCGTTGATATATAGATAATCGTGCTCCCAAGAGTCTTCGCCAGAGAGGCTAAATGTGCTGGTACTTGGGCGTTGAGCTGTATGACCAGTTAACTGTGGGATCCACAAAAGTAGCGCAAATCCAAACGAACTCTCCGCGTTGCTTCAGGATCCTGGTAACCATTAGATATCGGTCTTGTCTTCATCCTGCCAAAGGAACGCACCTTCTCGGCGACATCTGGTCGTCGTTCGGCAGCACAGTGTATGATCCCTGGGCGGCGATCAGCACTTCATCTATTTTCCAGTCCCTCTAAACGAACAGTTAGGTTTGAACTCTTTGAATTTATTGTCGACAGCATCTCTGTTCGTCAGATCAAGCGGTACCAGTCCATCTCCCGTGCGAGTATTGGACAGAGCAAGAATTTCGCAATCAGGTTTGTGAGATTTGAAAGCGTCACGTATCGCGGAGCCAAGAACACCAGATGCACCTGCGATTGACCGTCAGCTACTGTGAGTACCCCAAAAAGTGCTGTAAAAACTTTCCAGTGATGATTACTCTCATTTGAATAAGGCGGTAATGGTGCAACCAGTGCTGGTAAATGGGTTGATGAGGGTGAGGTGAGCCCGACGCGGATTATCTTATCTCCCGTGATTACAATGATCCTCGTCAAAACAGACCCCAACAATGGTTGCTCTGCTACCGCGACGATCCGCTAAACTTCAAAGCTTTCCAGACTTATCTGGCCTCCAATATCTGGTTTCAAGTTGGTCGCCAGGTCGAATCACATTTATTGCAAGCCCTGATCTAGGCAAATGTCGCTGTCTATCTGGACGTACCTTGGATTTCATTTTACTGCTGTCTCTAGCTTTTGGGTCGCCCAGGTCATCTTCCATTTCAAACTGTCGGTAAAAAGCGCCTCATGATCAAGCTTTCCCCCTTGTTACTTGCTCCTCGACGTGTGGCCATCCTCCTCCGGATAGCGGCCGGTCGCATGCTCGCATATATTGTCAGCAGGTGGAAATGTTTGAATAATGATTTGGGAACTTTCGTCGTTGATATTCTCATCTCATTATCACCGACACAGACTACGCCATATAATCTTTGATTCTACGGTTCCGTGTCTTCCTTGCCTTCCGCTCTCCCAGGCTAATTAAGACGTCCCGTCCGCCGATGCTATGTATGCCAGTCACAAGCACTGACCTGCTCTCACCATTGTCACAGATTCTTGCCCTCGTCAGTCATAAGGCTCATGGGTCGGGGAAATTCAGACGTCGTTCTTGGATTTACCCCCTGTAGTACTAGATCTTCGAGTTTTAGGTTACTTCAGACTCTCACTCTCTTCGCCAAACCTGGCGATGTAGAGAAACTGATGGGCCCTGTTGTTCCGTTTGAGCTCCGCTACTATTCAGCACAATTCTGTGCATACTGCGAAGCTCTTCCCTTCCCCTCGCGCCGAGTAATTTGAAGAGGTACTGCATATGACCTTTCAGTCTTCTTAATCCTCCGTTCTGCAGCCACTATTGTCATGTGCACTTTAAACAATACACTTTCTCGTTTCCCTGTCCTCGGGTATCCTAGAGTGTTTCGGTCTAGTGGTTTTCGTTGACATTCAGGTTCAGTCTTTCTAATTTTCTTAGACATGCCTGGCAGTGAACTCCAAAGCTCAAATAGTATTAGTTTATGGTGACCGCTTCAAGGCGTCATAGACTACGACCTCACAGCCTGGGGCTTTCCCCGAGTTTTCCCTCGTCTAAAGCCACCGATTACCAAGACAAGCATACAAGTGAGGATAATTCGTTTCCTATCTTAGCGTGGAGATCTGATATTGTAGATCGAGTGTTGTACCTGCATGGTCCATCAAATATTTCTGTCAATGTTTCCATCAGAACGTGGTCCAATATTTCTCCTTCCCCATGTGAGTAGCAGCTCATGATTCTGTCAGAGAAAGATGACAGTTCGTGGCATTTTTTGGAGGCACCTAGTAGGCACTGATTATTATTTTTTGATATTCCGGGATTTGAGGCCTAGGAAATCGCAAAAACGGAGGTTTCTAAGGTTTCCTCTGCGACAATCCGGTGTCGTCAGGGAAAGCCACCGAGGCGGTTGCCGAAAAGCGAAGCCTTTGCGGGCACAACCCTGAACTTCTCCGCGCTTACGCTTGACCCATACGGACTTGGAAGGCGACATTGTTGAGTAAACTTGGCTCTCCAATGGGAAAGTATTGGGGCTCAGTGACGGTAAGATATCTATCACGGAATGTTGAAGGAAGCAGACTCGACGCCATGGTTTTCACAATTTCATCCATCTTTGATATTGAGAATTTGTTCAACCACTTCTAGCCAAATAATTAGAGAACTAGACCTGCGAATATGTTGCAGACCCGGATCCGTCGCAGTGCAGCCATTTCCAGCCAATAGATGATGTCCGCTACTCGTGACGGCATGGTCACGATTGGGAGTGGGTTCCAGTTCCTCGGTTTGACGGGTAACCTGTTCGATCTCCGCGCAACCAAGATAACCTCTTCTTCTGTTAGATGGGTATGTCACTTATTGAGTTACTGATTTGTGCTCTCATGGCAAGCGCGTGAACCTGGAAAGATGCTCACTTCGTATATATCCTTTCTCTCCTTTTACTTTCTCCCTTCTCCTGATCTGCTCTTCGACCGGGGCCTTTTCCGCTCACTTCATTCCCTTCCGCTCTCTTAAATGCTCCGTCGTCGTGTCGAGTCACTGTCAGCTAACGAAAATCGTCCGCCATCAAGTTTCATTCCGCTCTCAACCACCGCCGCATATCCACATGTATCCGTTCACCGGTAAGAACTTCTCAAAGAAGTTCTGTCATTCCCGCGTGTACTGACTATTTTCGTCGCGTTTAGATCACTTCAGCTTGAAGTGCGGATACATAGTCCTTCAGTTAAGGTTGTTGGCTCGCATGGCCATCGGGTTATGACTCCAGTGTTTGGTGATGGCGACAAAGTCGGCGGAACAGTTACACTTGACCCCAGCTGTACGCATTCTGGACGCTTGTCCATTTCAGTACGTGTTGTATTTCTATCGTCAAGTATACCTACTAATTGTATTATAGATTGAGGGGGCTTTCTCCTTCCCCGAGTCCCAGATGCATGATCAGACTGGAGGCAGCTCAAGCAATCCTGACAGACGAAAGCATATTTTTTTCTCCTCCACTAGAACCGTACCCGTGTCGCCGAGTTCAGAGTTCCTTCCCATGCGTTCCTCGTTCAGGGATGCCTTCAGCTCAACCATCAGACGACGGCCAAGCGCTTCCAGTCTCAATATCAATACGACGAATACGAAGGGAGACCGTATTTACCCCTTCGAATTCGAGCTTCCTCGTAGTTGCAGGTCTGGAGAAGAACTTCCTCCGACATTCAAACTTTCCCCAGCGCCCACTGTCGCCTACGCCGATCGTGACCATCCTTCCGGGTCCGGTGGATCCAACGTGACATCAGGGTCCTTCGGAGTGGAGTATAAGATATCTGTTGCCTGGGAGCCAACAGATGCTTCTGAATATCCTTCTTTGTGAGTCTTATTTCTTATATATTTAACGCTTATCACTAAATTCGTATCGGCTTGCTCCAGTCTTGACGTCCCTATATACTACCACTCTGATGCAGACTTTCAGTCAGTGGATTGCTCGCCGAAGGAGCATAGTTCCTGGCTAGAAATGCCATTACGTTCCGACAGACCCATGCCCTTCCGTTGTGCTGTAAGTAACGGTTCGGTTTCGTCGGCTAGTAGTATACTGATACCGAGGGCGCACAGATCACGCTTCCAACCTCTGTTACCTTTTCACGCGCCTCGTCCATCCCTTATTACGTTGTCTTCACCACGAATCCGCGGTCACTAACGCTGACCAAGGAAATCGCCTCTGATGCCACGATATCAGTGACGCTACTTCGCAAAATAACAGTCACCGAGCCCTCCTCGCTTCCACCAACACCGCCGCAGACGCCTTCGTCGGCAAGTGAGGAGTCGGACTCGTCCCGAGGCAAGCTGCTTAAACGAGTCGTTCGAAGCAGAGCTGGTTCATTTTCTTGGAACCCAAAATCGCCCGCAGATGAACCATACGACAGAGAAAAACCACTCCCACGGCTACCTATGCACACCGTGTTTACGGAATCACGGCCTCTTCATACAAGCATTTGTATCGGTTTTCCAAAACGCCCTCGACACCAGGCTGGTCCAGAAAAGCACCCGACGCTAGATTCTCAAGCTGCGCTACCCGATGGCCTGCACAAAGCAAAATTTGTGCTCAGCAAAAACATGCTTCCTTCTATCGACTGGTCGGGAGTGAGCGTAAAGGTACGCCTGTATACTCTAGGTCGAAACGTTTTTGGTTTGACAGGCAATTTTTCAGTACTATCTGGATGTCTCTGTTCTCGTTGGACAAGACGACGTCCGTGCACGAGTCCCTATACGTATTGTATAGGTCGTATGGGCTAGCTGAGCTCCTATACGTGGTTCTTGTTCGTTTGTTTTTGATTATTATCATTATTCGCTTCGTTCGACATGCACCTAGGGACTTTAACAGCTGTTTATTGTGTATTTTTATTGTGGATATGGGACAACACCAGGAGGTAGGAGAAGTATGCAAAGTACATTGGATAGATAATTCACTTTAGTTCAACGCACCACTGTTTTATTGATCGTCGCAACGAATAAATGACTAGTATGGGGAACATCCAAGAGCGTTAATGAGTAATAAAGTGCGGAAGTTGGATACTGATTAACCCAAGGTCGAAGAGCCTTGCCAAGCAGTGTTCACTCGTGGGAAATACTTTCTTGGCGACTTCATCTGGTCCCGTCACCTTCAGTGTTCGCAATGCCAGAACATCCAACCTCAACATGGCAAGCAATGCAAGACGGGACTGTCTTTTATCGAAAACAACAACTTTATTCGATTGCTGGTAAACTACCGGACCTTGGTGATTACGTCGTCGCTGGCTGTAGATATGGAGGACCCCTTGGTATGTCTCTAATAATTGTTCTGAATGTGAAAGGTGCTCTGACAATACCAGTGCAGCACTTATGAGGGATAACACGAAACTCGTTGCCCTTGGGCGTTCAACACCGTCATTTGCAAAGTCGCAGATCCAAGTGTATTCGTCAGCTGGGGAAGGCCTGTTGTTGTTTAGTGTGCATACTCCCATTCAATATCCACTCTAATTGTCAACTCAACACAATGTATAGTGGGACCAAGGAAGAATCATTCGATTTGGGTGGACGTTCGATGAACGGCTAGTCGTGCTGAACGAGGAAGGAGTCTACCGAATCTATGATCTACAAGGAGACTACCAACAGCATTCTTTAGGCGGAGACGCGTCAGAAATGGGTGTGGTAGATGCAAGAATACATGAAAATGGCTTGGTGGCATTGACTGGATCACTACAACTTTTGGAAGTCAAGGGATGGGAAGGAGGTCGTCCGATGACGTTGGCCAATCCAGGTATGGTCATTTTGACTTTTGACTTTTACTTGTGTCAATTAATGACTCTGCGCAGGACTCACTGAACCTCCTAGTGCATGGGCAATTATACCCCCAGATCTCAACATTTCGCGTCATATCGAAGTCCTATTATCCGTCGATAACACTATATTCACCATTGATAATTTGGAAAGTGTTGACCAGCGATTGTCCCAAGGACCATTTACTCACGTCTCGCCATCTCCCGGGGGCAAATCCTTGGCTCTCTTAACGTTCTCTGGAACTCTTCTAGTGGTCTCGACCGATTTCCAGCGCCGAATGGCAGAGTTCGACACAAACTCTGTCATTAGTGCGCAAGGGCAGGTTCAGCAAGTTGAATGGTGCGGTAATGATGCTATCCTTGTTACCTGGGATTCGTTAGCCGTTTTGGTCGGCCCTTTTGCAGACACACTAGAGTAAAGTTCCATGGTTTGGATTCAGTGCTTTAGGCTTACTCCAACGTTCCAGATATCATTATTCTGGGAATCTTTTTGCTGTCACCGAACCAGATGGAATTAAAGTTGTCGGACAAGACACTTGTGACCTCATACAGAAAGTGCCCAGTATGTGCCTACGTTTATACGCGTGGCAACCACTCTCATGAAAGCAGCCTCGAGTCTATCTATCTTTAAACCAGGATCATCCTCCCCGGCCGCCATTCTATATGACGCCTGGGAAAGTTTCACTCGCAGATCACCCAAGGCAGATGAAAGTATCCGTAGTATTCGGCCAGAGCTTGCTCTGGCGGTTGACGGGTGTATTGATGCCGCAGGGCAGGAATGGGAACCGTACTGGCAACGTCGTTTACTCAACGTTCGTGTCTCGTCACGATGCATCTTTACTGAACTTACTATGACCTTCAGGCTGCCAAGTTTGGTCGTGGTTTCCTTGACTTTTACAATCCAACAGACTTCGTCTCCATGGGACAAACTCTGAAGGTTCTAAATGCAGTCCGTTACTTTGAAATTGGGATACCTCTCACATATGCCCAGTAATTCCTATTCTATGCCTTTTCTTTTGGGTCGGACCTACTGATTCGTGTCATGCTAGATATGCTTATACTTCGCCTTCACATCTCATCTCGCGGCTTACTTCCAGGAACATGCATCTCTTAGCTCTCAGGATATCAACGTTCCTGTCTATGAAAGTTGACGTGGTACTGAAACACTGGGCGAGTGCTAAGATCTTGAGATCTCGTCCAACGACAGCGGGCACGGGAAAAGATGCAGAGCTTGGAGGAGATGAGGAAGTCTGTAGGATGATCGTCGAGAAATTCAAAGATTTGGGTGGGACGGACGTCAGTTATGCGGAGATTGCGAGACGCGCTTGGGAAGTAGGTCGAACAGGGCTAGCTACCAGAGTATGTTTCACGCCATATCACCGCTGTCACTATAATTCTGAGTGTCTCCGAAGCTACTCGACTACGAGCCAAAAGCGTCTGACCAAGTGCCCTTACTCCTTTCAATGAAAGAAGACCGTTTGGCACTGGAGAAGGCTGTTGACAGCGGAGACACCGATCTCGGTACGTGTTACTGGCCTTAATTTTACCCTCGTACCCTGTTGATCTATATGCAGTGTATCAGGTGCTACTTCACCTGCACAATCACCTTACACTTGGGACGTTTTTCCGGCTCATCGAAGATGGTGGCGATCGCCTAGCCCTTGCAAGCAAACTACTCCAGGTATACGCGCGGGAGCAAAACCGCGATATGCTTCGCGACTTCTATTATTCCGACGACCGACGCGTAGAAAGTGCCGTTCTCGCCTTGGATGAAGCCTCCAAAATGTCGGTATGTGGAAAGAAACACCAATGCCTTCCGTCTTCGGATGTTGATATGCCTCGTTCCGCCTAGGATCCCGCTTCGAAAATCACAGCTATTAAATCGGCACAGAAGTTTTTCTCAGAAGATAAGGACAGAGCGTTCGAAGCAAAGGCATGTGGTTATCTGTTATTGAAAGGCACATGAGCGATAACCTTGGTTCCTTTTAGATGGCGGACGAGAGTGCACGGCTCCTGAGCACTCAGCAACAACTCGAGGCCGAGACAGATGGAAAGATAACTTTCTTCGGTTTGAGCGTCAACGAGACCATACGGACGTGTATCGTCAACGGGATGGTGAAACGTGCAGACAAGATGAAGTCGGACTTCAAAGTGCCGGATAAGCGGTAGGCAATCGTTGCCCTCCCACGAACATTTTGCTCACAACATAGTTTTTAGCTTTTGGTACATCAAACTCTTCGCTCTGACGGAAATTCGCGACTTCGAAGGACTTGATGCATTTTCCAAATCCAAAAGAAGTCCTATTGGCTATGAACCATTCGTTCGACATCTCGTGGAAAAGAAACACATAAAAGAGGCAATACCATACGTTGCGCGGTGCGATCCGCCAAAACGGGCTGATCTCTACGTTGAGTGTGACGAATGGCGTTTGGCTGGTAAAGAGTGCAAGGAACGGGGAGACAAGGCGAAACTACAGTACGTTTTTACCGCCGGAGCATGCGAATTGGTCTGATCCTGGTTATAGGGAGCTTCTAAAAAAGGCGCCTAATTCCCTGGTCACACGGGAACTTGAGCAGTTAGCGTCAAGTATGAAATGAAGGGACGGAGTGAAGGAACGTTTATGTATTCTCCTCACGTTTTTTCTGATAGCAATTGTTATGAATAATTACAGTAAAGCATTGTCATGGCCCGGAATAGATCGTAGCATATATACTAATCTTCGCGACCTTCATCCTCATCTAATTCGTCCAGGGAATATGGAAGTGGTACTTCCCTGGTGACGCGATATTGGTCCATGTTACCCAAGTGTTCGTTCTCCAAGCGATCTGCAGCTCAATGAGTAGAAATGAGGAATGCATCGCGAGGGAAATCTTACAAAAGTTCCATTGCCATCGCCGAAGAACCTCAAGCATCGCAGCAATGAACTGACGTAAGTAAATATCCAGTCCTCCTGTCGGAATGTAGATCACCCAGACGAATCGGATAAGGACATTGGTTATCTGAAAGTTTCGGTGTCAAGACATCAAAGTCAGTTGCACGTTCATTGTGCTTACCATGGCAACATAGTACATCTAAACCTGATCGTGAGTGGACTACAATCATGACGAGGAATCAGACGTACGTATATGTGATTAGAGTAGATCAACTCGGACCGAAGCAGAGGGTATTGAACACGCGGGCGGAGTAGTGACCAGTCCTTGAGACACAAGTACCATCAATTTGGGATGAATAGTCTGGGCATTGAGAACCAAATTGGCTCACTCACCATCAAAAAATCCTGAACGATGGGGAAAGCGCGATCACCATCAGCTCGGACAAGTAAGCTGGGCATTCACTCACCCACACTGAAGCATAGACGGCGTAGATTGTCCCCATAAGACACCAAATCACGAAAGTTACATTATAGGGACCACCTGTACTATCATGAGTCGGCGATAAGAAATGATAGATGCAGCACGAACCTTGGTGACGCCAGAGGAAGTAAAAGAGATAATACACTATTCCAGTTGCGTATTTACCGCCCTGTTAAATGCTTCAGTCCAGATGCGACATGAAAGTAGGTACCACACTAGTGCTCACATTTATCAAGTGGGTGGTCAATTTTGAGTCCGCATAACGACGAATGCTCTGTACGAGACGAACAAGGAACGGAAGTATTGCTAGAACAAATGCAACCGGCCAGTGCTTGTTCGTGCTACCACACTTCCTCCAGTTTTCGAAATCGGAAGCATAGGCACAAGCAAACAGGTACAAGTTGGATAGCGTGAACACGAGACTGCAGAACTGGTCTCTACATATGCGATCAGCGAGATATGAGTCAACTGATCAGAGGTTGAACGGGACTTGATGGTCACTTACCCCATCCAGAAATCGGCGAACTGGGTGAATAGATTAATCGTTGGTAAGGGTTGAGTCTAAGGTGAAAGTGTACTAACCTCGACCCGTTTAACACCAGAGATCAGAAGCCGGCAGATAATTCTGACTAGCCAAAATCTAGAAGACTTGAAAGTCAAACTGAACGGATCCAGGACAAATAATGCCGCTAAACCTAGCCAAACTAGCGGCCAAATGGTGGGAGCAACAGACGGCATGCCTATGCGGGAAAAGGACAGCCAGAAGGCATAACATAGGGTCGAGAGCAGTAGGCTAGGAAGCTACAGGTGAAATCAGATAATAAATCCAGTGTCACGGCAAACGGCATGACACTCACCTCGAAGTATTCTCGATAGTCAAGTTTTGTACGAGGGTCCAATTCTAGAATCGATCATTGTTATTTCGGCTGGAAAAGGATTCTGAGCCCTCTCACCGAAGATGAACACGTAGTTAATTCGAGATCTCGACCAAACTGACAGATTCAAGCCCACCAAGAGGGTAAACACCACCGGCACCACTAATATACCATAAGCTAGGAGAAGACCATCCCAGCCTTCGATAGCCTCCCGTGTTTCTTCCTGAAAACCTAAGGTTTAACTATCAGATCAAAAGAGGAGGAATGACATCAATGGAGACGCTCACTCTCATAAATACCGGACGCCAATGCAGGAATCGCTAGCCCAAGCAGGAGGCCAGTACGAAAAGTGCTGAAATGGTGTGTTTTATGAGTGCTTGTACCTCGCAATGCTGCAACTGCCCTCTTTTTATCACCATGAACTGACAGCACAGTTCCGTCAAAAATAGTTACAGTTACGGAGGTGAAACATAGGATCATACCAAAACGTGATGCATACAATTCCTCCATTTCCGTCATCATAGCGCGGATGGCTTTGTCTGAAGCGAAAGCACTAGTTTCGACCTGAACAGCGGTAAGTCGTCAAGGCATACGATAAGTGCACACTCCCTGACCTTCTCGGTCATGTAGGCATGTTGAGCTGGGATCTGATCGATAGCGTCAAAGCTCGTCCTGGCCACACCATTTTCTAACTCGAGAAAGTTGGACTAACCTTCGTGACCTTTTCAAACTTCTTCAAAGCCTTCCTGAATCCGGTGATATTCAACACCTGACCAACAATTAGGAACCGTTAAACAAACCGCATGAAACACATACACGATAGTTATGAAGCAACTCTAGACCCCTGTGGTGAAGTCAGCGCGGACATCGCGAATGAAAGCAGTAGACTCGCCGATAGTGCTCAAGAACAGCCTTCTTTAACTTCTTTTTAGCATTCTGATACTCATCTGGGTTGAATGAGCGCTCCGGTATTCGCTTATTTCCGATATCCCAATGCGAGAATGACGACGGCGACTCGTCACGCTTCTTTCCAGCCCTTTTACTATCGCTAATTTTACGAGGATACGGGTCACTCTCGTGAAGGCCATCCGCAGTGGGGGCGCCGACTAGTGTGACGTCTCTATGAGCGAGTAGACGAAAGCGTGGTCGTAGTGCAGAAAACATGTCGCCAGCAAACACGGGCCATCGGCTCCTCCTGGCACGAGCAGCCTAACGTTGATAAATTATCAGTACGAGCAATCAAGGCACTTGAATGAACACAGAACGTACGTGGAAACGTTGTTGGTGCTGACTGAGTTCATTGAGCTGCTCCTCGATAAGACGTGTACGAGCGCGCATGTCCTTCTCGCGATCCAGATAAAAATTCTCCACTTTTTCGAGCTCGTGATCCAGGGCTTTGAAGAACTTCATTTCCTCAGAAGACAGCAGGGGATATAAATCGTTCAACGGCAACGGCCCAGAAAACGGGTGGGGTGAGTGTAATGCAGTGTTCACTAGGGAGTAGATATGTAAGTCCATGCCTCAGAGGATTATCGAGTAACACACTACGAGAGAAAAGTCGTCGACTGAGTAGACTCTTCTGTCTCCGGGGTGTAGAATGCGATTTTCCGAAGGATATACTACTAGCGGTGGATACCTGCGTTTTGAAAAGAGGTCGTTCGGCAGGACCTGCTGAGCGTTCGGAGCGAAGTTCTTGGTTGTCGTGTGCCGTGCCGTCGTCGAAATGAACTGGAGATGCTGCGTATGTCGCTCTGGATTGATCAAACCGCTCTGTACCCTCAGAAGCGTCACCCTTTCCGTGTGATCGAGACGGACCTGCAATTGGAATTGCATCGTCCTCTTCATTTATGGTGGAGGCCGTAGGAGATTCCACTATTAGATTGCCTGCTTGTTTGCGGATGCTAGAAATGCGCTTCTTGAGTCCGCGGTAGTCTCTAACATCGACTCATCAGGCATGACTGAACAAGACGCGACTAAGCAACACGCACATATATGCTTTTTTCCATTCAGGTGTCTGTCCCTCAAAAGTCAAAAACCATTCTTTTCGATCATCACAAAACTAGAACCTGGGTATCTTCTAGATATCTGTAACTTGCGTTAGTATCGTTTCTCTCTTGCCGTACTACAATCAGCCTACCGAGCAAATTTCATTGGAGACTATAGTTTGAGAGTAGGATAGCTGTCATGAAAGAGGTCGTGCGGATTGAAAGCGTCAGGAGAAAGGTGAGAGAAGTGTAACAAAATTCAGAGCATTGACAGGTCACGGTGCAGTGACGCGAATCGCACGTGGCGGAAATTTTTGTGCACGGACCAGGGGCACCCAGGTTCCGAGATAAGCCGGAGCCTGCGGAGGCTTATCAGAGGATAAGGAAAGTGCGAGGAGATGAGCGCGCACACCTGACGGGTTGACGCGCGTCTTGCCTTCGACACTCATCTCCTCGCTGCCTCCTCTACTTCTTTCGCATTTTCGTTTTCATCATCGTTCCCACTATATCACCCACCATGTCTCAACATGATTTACAAGACCTCATGGAACGCACGACCTCGATGAAGGACCCGGATCGTCAACGACGGACTCATAGCGACGAGGCAGCTATTACATTCATTAAATCTCTCTCTTTGAGAGAAAAGTTCGAGATGAATGCCAGGATACGTGAGGAGAATTCAGCCAGAAGAAGGAAGACGCTGGAACACGCCAGGGACCCGACAAAACCTGCAGGTTCACCGGTCGCCTCGTACGTGGACATCACCAGTGAAGAATGGGGTCAGATTGTCGAGTCGAAGAGTTTATTTGAGAGGTTGAAGATTTATATGTCAGATACGGTCCTGGCTAGGGTCGAGAAGTGGATAGGTTCGAAGGACAAGGGCGGAGATATGCCTCAAACCGGTTCCGAGGAGGTATATGCACCCCGGATAGTCGAAAAACCTTATCAAGTCCAGCACATTTCGACCATCACTATTCCCAAGGAGCTCAAGCGTCTCCATCTCGTCGACAAGCTTCCCCTTTCCCTACTCACCGATACCAACCTCAAGATCTTCCTTGAACGCGAGACGCAGATTCCTGTTGTCAAGAAAACCACATTGGACAATACCAAAGTTTCAGTTCTCAGTCTTGACTGGATCTGTAAGGAGTTGAAGATCCCCAAGAACGACCCAATGGACGGCATTTCCTACCAGCAGTACGTACGGGCCTCTGCCAACTACACGCGACTCCTCCAGGAGATGGACCCGGATGGTAAAACAGGGAAACAGGCTAGGTGGGCGGAGCAGCATTTCGCGTTCTTTGTAGTTCAGAAGGACGCCGAAGAACTGTATCCTTTCTGGAAGAAGAAGGAGTTCGAACTTCGTATGATTCGTTTCAGCAGGGATCCGGTTGCTTTCGACATCAACCAATACCATACCATTTTGGAAACCTGCCGTACCGCTCACATGGCCGTCGAAGGGATTCGTACCACCTTTTCTACACCTTCCAACCCCTCCTTCCATCCTTCCTCATCCCACACCTCCTCATCTCATTCTCAGGCCTCCCAACGGCCTCCCAAGGCTTCCAACGGCCGCTACACTCCTTACCAGCAGCCCTTTCAGGGTGGCAGTGCGGCGAACTCCTCGGCGCATCACTGCCTCGTATGTTCAGAACGAGGACACGGGATCCGTTCACACCCTGAAGACAAACCGTCACTTTGGGCCTCCGTCGAAGGTGGCGAGCTCATCGCTCCAAAGGGCGCCCACGCCGGAAAGACAATATGCATCAATTTCAATGTCTCAGGGCATAAACGAGGCGAAGGAAGGTGCTCACGTTGCAAGCGAGCACACATCTGTTCCTTCTGCGGATTCACCTCCCACCATGCACTCTCTTGGACATGCCGAGCTCGACCTGCCGATGCCAACTAAGCTGGACAACAGCTTCAAGTCTTCAAAAGCCGGCCTAGAGTACCATGATTTCACTCTCTCCATTCATCCTCGCACCTTCCCCTGCACCTCTCCAGCCGACAACGAAATTTATACGCGCATTCAAACCCCTTATGATCCACAAGCTTTCCAGAGACACCTCGACCACCTTAATCTTTCCTCTTCCTTTCCTCTCCTTATCAACAACCTTACCTTTGGTTTCCCTATTGGCTCAATGCCGGAGATCACCCAAACTGTCGTCATGAAGAACCACGATTCCGTCACCAAACACATTCATGCAGTTGACGAGTATGTTCAAGAAGAGTTGGCGGCTGGCCGAATTTCAGGTCCTTTCACCTTGGCAAGGGTGGAGGAGATCCTTCGTGGGCCTGTGGTCGTGTCACCCCTTATCGTGGCGGAGCATGACCGAGGTCCTGACCTTGAGCCAAAGTTGCGAGTCTGTCGCAATCTATCCAAGGATGATCTGGTACAGGTGGCCGTGAACTCTCACGTGGAGAGGGATGACTTTCCAACTCATTTTGATACAGCTCGCATGTTCGCTAAGACGGTGAGTCTCTCTTTTCTGTTTTCCTAATTTTTCAGATCATCTTGCGTTTTCTCGTTGTTATTACACCCTCTCGTTCACGCCGTCACGTGGGTGTCGTTACACCTTTTCTCGTTCATGCCGTCGCATGGGTGTCGTTACACCTCTTCTCCGTTACATGGCTGCGTTGGTGTCATTACACCCTTCTTCGTTTACGCTGTTGCGTTGGTGTCGTTACACCTCTTCTCTTTTACGTTGTTGCACTGGCATTGCTACACCCTTTTCGTTTACGCTGTCGCGTTGGTGTCGTTACACCTTCTTTCGTTCACACCGTTGTGTTTATGTTGCCATGGTACTTTTGGTGGCATTGTTCCTTCATAGCGTCATCACACCTCGCATCGTAGCATGTTGCTTACTCGTCTCTCTGTTAGGTGGCCGAGGCACCCCCAGGTCTCCAAGCATGCACGGTGGACATTGAAAAATTCCACCGGACATGCCCCGTACTTCCACATCACAAGCCATGGATCGTTTTTCAAGGCCGTGATGGTGAATTTTACGTGGATCATTGTCATCCCTTTGGTCTCGCATCGGCGAGCAGCAACTCCGGCATGATCGCTAATGCAATGGTCAGCATTTGGCTAGCCAGAGACGTTGGGCCAGTCCACAAGTATGAAGATGACATCAATACCAGCCGAACCCCTATTAGCACTCGCCAGCACCCACCTATCATATCACCTTCCTCTTCTCCAGATCCTTCCCCTTCATTGACCGCGGTCTCACCTCTCAACTCCAACGTTGAGTTCGTCTATGCATACGACAAGGAGTCAATGCTTGCATTGATTGCTGACCTCTGTGTTCCGCTACATCGAACAAAAGGCGACGCCATGTTCGTCTGGGTCACCACGTTCATTGGCTTTCTCTGGAATCTTCCATTGAAGCAGGTCTCCCTGCCGGAGGAGAAGCGGCTCAAGTATCATAACAGAGTTCGAGCCTTTATTGATGCGTACTCGGACTCTCGATGCAGAGTTCAGTCAGTTGAATCAATCCATGGCACCTTAACCCACTGTGCTTTCGTCTACCAAGAAGGTCGCACATACTTATCATCCATCTCCAACTTTGCGGCCACGTTTCCAGATGAGTTCTCTGCACGTAAACCACCTCGAGAAATGCTCGCGGATTTGGTTTGGTGGCGGGATCAGCTGGCAAATCCCAGCTTCTTCAGACAACTACGCCCCCAACTTGCTTTGCAGGATCTGGGCATCTTCGTGGATGCTTCCACAGATTGGGGCATTGGTATCGTCATTGGTCACATGTGGGCAGCTTATCGTTTGATCCCCAACTGGAAGTCACACCTAGCAGGGCGTGATATCTGTTGGCTGGAGACTATAGCGATCGAAATCGTTCTATACTTTCTGGTCAAACTTGGCCATGAGAACTCTCGTCTCCTCATTCACTCGGACAATCAAGGTACTATCGGTGCCTTCGCCAAATTCCGTAGCCCCAACAAATTCATCAACCTCTCCTTACGACGCATGCACGCAGCCCTTGCTTCTGCTTCTCTTGACCTCGAATTGACTTATGTCAACACCAAGGATAATGTGGCCGACCCAATTTCACGCGGAACATTGGGTGACCCATTGTTCAAGCTCCTCGAATGTTTTCCTCTGCCTGAGGAATATCGTGCATTCATCGTTTATGTTTAATACCGTTTTTGATACTGCGCCGGCTAGCAGCAGCGCGAGTTCCGAGGTTCCGCGTCCTCAAGAAACTCAAACTAGCATTTCTGGACTGTTCTTCTCGTACGTTGAAGCTTCAATGGCTCATTTCATTTGTTCTGATATTCTTCTAGCCCACTATCATTATCGTTATTTCCCGAATCAGCAGCCGAGCCAGCTGTCATACCTGATCCCAAGATCACGTCCTGCTTGTACGTTTACGTTTACATTTCGTTGGGTCTCCATCCTGATCGTCGTGTCCAGTGCATCACCAATATCATTTGACTCTGTTACTCTTGGACGTACACCACCGGAGTGTCCCACATATCACTTTGCATCCTCTCCTTTCTTTGATCCTTCAGTCAGCGACTCGGCCCCATCACAAACGGCTCTGTCGACACCATTCACAACTTCCTGTTTCAACCCCAAGCCAGCATCAAGCTTCTTCGCACCATCCCCTTCTCCCACTTCGTCATCTTCCTACTCAGACGCTCCCCTTCGTCCCAAGGTCCCAGCTGGCCAGCGCCTCTACCAATGGGATACGGTCTTTTCTCGCAGAGCCAAAGAGGCAGAATCAGAGAAGTGGCCTAAGAAGATTCTCGAGTGGGCCCAGAAGGCTAAACAGTCTAGCTTTGCCGAGAATTCTGAGACCAACTATGGGGCCGGTATCCTGCGCTTCATGGAGTTCTGTGATCAGAACGACATCGACGAGGAATTACGCATGCCAGCTGATGCTACCCTTATCGCGGCATTCGTTGGTTGTCATCTTGGGAAAAAGTCCGGTCGCACAATCAAGAATTGGCTATCTGGACTACGTGCTTGGCATATCCAGGCTGGAGCTACCTGGAACGGTGACCTAGAAATCATCAAGCTGGCTCGTGTGGCAGCTAACAAAGCTGGTGTTCACCTTCAGAAGGATCCCAGAGCACCTGTTACAAGGAGGTACTATGTCTCCCTGAAATCGGGTCTCAATACAGCTACATCCAAAGGTGCTGCAATATATGGTTGTGCTGTGGCAACTGGTTTTGGTTGCCGTCGTTCAGGGGAAACGACCGTTCCTTCCGCCAAGAAATTCAACCCGCTTTTCCACTTTACCAGATCCCACCCTCGCGTACGCAAGACCACTCGTCATGGTTATATTACTTGGGCCTTGACTGTTCCTTGGACAAAATCAACTCGCGAAAAAGGTGGTACCATCATTCTTACCTCTCGTCCTGGGGATCCCGATGGTATATGTCCAGTATGGGGTGTCGACAATCATCTTGAGGTCAATAAGGACATTCCACCAGATTTCCCTTTCTTTTCGTATTTCGACGACAACGGCAAGCCTATGGTCCTGACCAAGGAGGACTTCATGGACACCTGCAGGGAGATCTGGAAGGCTGATGGACTGGACGATGTTTTCGGCCACAGTTTCCGTATTGGTGGTGCAGTCGAACTCCTTCTCGCAGGAGTTCCTCCTCATATCGTGGCCGAGACAGGTGGTTGGACTTCGTTGGCATTTTTGCTCTATTGGCGCCAGGTCAAGGATATCGTTCCCGCATTCACTGCTGATTCTTACCGAAAGCAGGACATGGACAATCTGATGGACATCATTGATCGTTACCAAAAGTCTCTCTCTATTTCTTCTGCTCAGCTAGATGCCGCTTCTGCAAACCTCCTTAGGCGTACCATTACCACATAATTCGTTTACATGCATTGTCACATTCTCAAGCTGCCTCCGCTTACTATTGTGGTCTTTTATGGACTTTACTGTATTTCTCGTTACACTGTTTATCACCTCACTTGTATGTCGTACAACGTCTGTAATGCCATGTGTATCATTTTCATCATGTTCGGTGGGCTATATTAGCCAAAACAGGTGTTTTACTTTCGGCATGTAAAAACGGGGAATAGTGCGTTGGGCACTTTGACAAGGAGCTGACTTGGGGACCATAAGGACCTCCCTTCATATGTTAAATCTAAATTATTCGCGAGTCGTAATACATCATTTCCGGCTAGATATAGCAGGTCGAACCAAGGGACTAATCACTTTTCAAACAATCTTTGCTGAGCCCCTGCTCTGTTGGGGAGTCTCGTATCTTCGGTAGTGCTTCCTCTCCTCGACGTTGGAGCATTTGCTCAGTCTGGGAGATCTTGAGCTTCAGCACTTACCTCCGATACTTGTTTTCCTGGGCGGGTGGCCAGCCTCCGGCACACCCGTTCTTTCTGTGTGAAGATTGGATTGACACAATCTTCACTTTCCTTTCCTGTGCTCATTCAGCAACGTCCTTATTCCGAGATAAGCCGGAGCCTGCGGAGGCTTATCAGAGGATAAGGAAAGTGCGAGGAGATGAGCGCGCACACCTGACGGGTTGACGCGCGTCTTGCCTTCGACACTCATCTCCTCGCTGCCTCCTCTACTTCTTTCGCATTTTCGTTTTCCCACCCACCCGTTCCCTATTTCCGTGGCGTTGAGGTATCACAATTTGGTTTCCTTTTAAATCTTGAGCTTCAGCATTTGGATACCGAGACGCCCAGGCTTGGCCGGCAGTGCTGACGTCCGTTGGACGTCTGATTCATTGATTCTTGTTTCGGGCCCACCCATCCCAGCCCGAGCCCTCCCGGCCAGCCTCCGGCACACCCGTTCTTTCTGTGTGAAGATTGGATTGACACAATCTTCACTTTCCTTTCCTGTGCTCATTCAGCAACGTCCTTATCCCGCTGTCTCGGACTCCGTGTCGCTTTCTGCCCACCGTCGAAACTCAGTACTCAGTGGCAATACCTGAGAATACTACCTAGACCTCGGTTAGACAGGCCCTTGCTTGCATCGGACTTGGATGTGTCACATGGGTCAGTTTTCAAGCTTCAAGCTTCAAGTTCCAAGCTGTTCTCTCTGCCCAGCTGATGACCGCTGACAATTATGCCGTTCGGACAGATACGATTCAGAGCGCCCTACTTTTCCCAAGTTCAACAACAGTTCACCTTAGAAACTTCTTTCGAATAGCATCGCATCTTACTTCCAGTGTCTGAAATGCCTTTTCTTCAGGTTCGAGGACAAAATTTTACACAAGTCTATCATACAACTTGAATGAAACTCCCGGTTTTGAATTGTATGCAATAGTCAAATATCTGGCACAGAGTTTGATTAATATGGTCAGTAACTCTACTACGTCTGTCAGTGTCTATGCATTTTACGTGCTCACGTCCATGTCAGGGCCTCCTCTCGTTTGCTCTCGGTAAAGGCAACCCGCTAAACTATAAATGCCAAGTTGACTTCCAAAATTTGGCACCAACTTTCCAAATGTTTGTCAAGAGCGCTCTGCACATTTTCCTTGTCGCTGTAACCGGCGTCTTTGCTGTTGCTACTCCCCGAGCAGACCCTCCAAATCTGGGAGAAACTTGTACGTTTGTCCTTCGTGTTGGTATCAAGCCCTAACTCTAGCTCTCAAATTTCATAGGTGGCACTATTGCTGGAGTTGTGAGTATTCTTACATTTTCGAATGCTTGGTTCTGCTGACAAGCTGGCATAGGTCCCATGTACGAAAAGTGTACACGTCTATGGACCAAGATAAAACTGATATTATTGATAGGTGCAAAGGGGTTAACTTGTTGCTATATCGGTCCCGACCGTGGCATGTAAGTGGCGTTTTTGTCTCAGCTGGAGCTTGTTCATCAGAAACGACCCTCCAGATGTTTACGCTCATGCCCGAGCAATTAACTTGCAGGTGCGTCTTTCTAGCGGCGCGCAAGTTCCCGTGTCTGAGTACGAAGGTCCCTAGATCCGTGTACCGGGAAACGGAACACCAATGGAGTATCATAGACTCGATGTAAAGGATCATTGCCCCGTATACATGAAAAGCTTGGATTGATTTTTATGTTCACCTACCGGTTCCCGGTTCCCGCCCTCGAATCATGTAAGGCGGTGTGTTCTCGTGTCATTCCGCCATCCCATAGCATCGGAGAATGGGCTCACCCTGGTAGGAAGGTATGTCAGTACGGGTAATTGAATTCGCGCCCGGGAACTTGACCCACAGGTACCCATACCTACTTGAGCTAATGGGTTAACGAAATTGAGACCAACGACATCGTCGGTAAGTAGCTCAAGCACAAAGTATAAAAGAAAGCTATCTCAAAGGTACTCTATAGTACCAAGTCTAACAATGTTCAAACTTGCGCCAATCACCTTCTTGCTCCTCGTAGTCTCTGCTATTGCAGCGCCGTCGAGCTCTGATCCGCCTGGCTTCAAGGAACAATGTGAGTCCCCAGCGTTCTCGCAAGAAGTGACTATGCGCTGAGACTACCCGTTGCCTACAGGCGGAACCATCGTTGGAACGGTAGGTGTCCACACTTGATACAGATTCCCGTCTTAAGGGCGTACTCTACTCATCTAGGTTCCATGTGAGTACCTTTAAACCACCGACGTACCGGTCAGCCAACTTATAACACCCATTTAGGCGCCAAAGGTCTGCAGTGCTGCTATATTCATCCGGACGATGGGATGTGAGTGCATCTTACACTACTATTGAATCTACTCGCCAACTCGTTTACCCCCAGATGCTTGTACAAATGCCCACCGACCGTATAAATTCAAGTATGCTCAACTCTTCGAAGAGCAGTGAATGGCTTTTTTGCTAACACGATTCTGTAGTCCGGGTAGCCTACTATGCGTTTTTTTTAGTTTGTAATGAATCTGGGAATATATCGCTCTACACCAGCGTGCTACATGTTAATCAAATTCAAAGTCTTCTGACTGATGCCATCTCGCGAGAACCTGATACGAGACTTGATTGCAATTTGCTACAGTGTGCTTACTGTAACATAGTTACATTTGTGGCTTTGTTTCCCCTATAGCTTCAACTACTATAACTCATCCCCTCGTCCCATGTAGGATACTCCGACGCCCCATCCTCAAAGTATCCATAACGACACTCCCGATATCTGAATCTGGGTAGTGAATCAAAGTAAGAGTCGTACTTCTCGTCTAAAGCCTCCTCCAAATTCGCTGCCTCGCCTAAGGTGAAAATCGCATCCCAGGGGTTCCTGCAAACGTCACCCACGCAGGTTTTAAGTACAATCATGAGCGCGTTGAGTCGAGAGATAACTCGGTTTGTGTCCCCGGAGGTGATGTCAAAGGCAAGGTTGACAAGTTGGTATGGATCCGTCTATATAGCCCGTGAGTTACCATACATAGACTCCTGATAGAGAAGACCACGTACCGATAGATCATACAACTCGTTTTCTCCGGTACACCAGACACCATAAACCCAATTATCAACACGGATAGAGCGGTAAGTTGTATTGGGTCGAAGGGTCAATGCTGTCAGTCAATTGTCCACGATCAGTAACTCGCATGTCAGGTAGAAAGAAAAACTCACGGGCATAAATCCCTTCTTCTAGCCCGCCATTCCAATATTCCACTAGCGTATGCCGTGGTTTTTCGATACCTGTTGAGCCCAGGAAAACTCTGCCATCCAGCGTATACTCATCCACACTCGCGCCCGCAAGACCCAGAATCGAAGCACCCAGATCGGGCATGGTGTACACATCCTCACTGTTTGTGACGTTCTTGGGGATGGCGGGCCCTCGAATCAGCAAGGGAACGAGGACATCTGAGTGCATTGTTGGTTCAGAGTCGTGTTGAGGAAGAAAAAGGGAGCAAACCTTCTTCGTAAGGCAATGTCTTGCCAAGGTTTCGTTGATGCGAACCGAGAGCGTACCCGTTATCCGAAGTGCTACGAAGAGAAACTCAAGTTTATGGATAAAGTCAAGAACAAAGAAGCCGTGACTTACTATATGATATATGTGTTCTCCGCAACCTCAGGACCAGCATCCTCGACCGCCTGCACAATAGCTGCAACTAGATCATCTACAGGTTGAAGAACGCGTAGACGTTGGCGATAGACATGGTCAATCTATAACCCAGTCAGAATTTGCGCAAGATAATATTGGAAGACTCACATAATCAACAAGCGTCTCGTTCAACTCGTTTAAATCCTTCAACCATGATACCGCACCCTGACCTTTGACATTGAAAGACGGCGACCTCGGGATTATAACATCTTCAAATAGCGACGCTTCGTCAGCTCTAGGCAGAGGCTCCGTGAAACCCCCGTCAAACTGAACCTCCAGATGCGGCGCCGTGGGTGCTATTCCTAAAAAGAACGGTTTCCCCGAATCGGCTAGGGCATCTTGGAACAATCCCAGAGCTTTGTCCTTAACAACATCGACTTGGTATTGTCCCTCGAATGACACGGGGGAAGAGTCGGTGTTATTCGCTGAGAAGGAGGCATTAAAGTATAAGTATGCGTTTGGATCAACAAGGAAATCAGAGTAGGTCCATCCTTTGGGGTACTCGGAATGTATCAGGTCCCAACTGAGGCCATTCATCTGTTTTGAGCCCCGTATTCAGTACGAGAAGGTAGAGAGGAAACAGACCAACGTACGAGTTTCCCAGTATAGTACGTGTTATATCCGGCTTCTTGGAGAAAGACGGGAAGATAGGCATCATTTTGGCCCTTTTCGCAGAAGAGGTGGTAACCTAGTGAAAAAGGTTAGTTGATGTGCTTGATGTATAGACAACGTGATCACCTCCATAGGGTCCCCCGACATAGGTGATGTTGTGGTTATGAGCGTATTGAGCTCTCAGCAACGAAACACGGGAAGGACAACAGAGGGATACGGGAGCGTAGAACCTTTCATAGTTTGTTCCCTGCTCCGCTAGAGCCTTTTGGATCTTGGGCATATACTCGAGGGTACCAGTGCGCACATCTTGGTCATCCGTGATGATGAGGATGATATTTGGCTTTGCGGTTTGCAACGGTAATGAGGTGGAGGAAGTGGTAGTGGTAGTGGTGGAGATGGAGCATGGAGCATTTCTTTGTCCTTGTACTAGGATGAAATGCTTGAGGAGTAGACCAGCAATGGGTAAGAGACTCCAAGCAACCATCTGAAAAAGTCTGCGTGTCCGCGAAGTGCGAACGGTTCGTGGATCGTGGTGCTGACATTGGGGCGTACCAGACGCGTATTTAAAGCCCCCAGAATCCAAAAGGAGCGAATCAGGTCCATTGCGATGTACGCATGCGCATGGTGCAGATGAAGTAATACTAGTTGTGGACCTGACAAAATTTAGTTAGTGATTATGCCGCTGACAACACAAGTGTGGTAAAAATGCACAGACTGAATTTCAGACCGGAAATAATTATCCTTGACATTACCTCGATTTTGACTCGAAGGGCTTAAATTTAGTGATAGATTCTGGATAGGTGAACAAGGAGCGCATGGTGCGATCGCCTGGAAGAAAGTTTTCGGTGGTGTAGCGAATAGCGCAATGAGTTGGGTCGATTGCACAATCTGGAGGTTTATGACGAATTGAGTATGTATTCGGCCGAAGTTAGGATTTGAAAGAACTTTGACTTACACTTCTTTGAAGAAAGCCAGAAGCGACTGGTATTTCAGGATATCATAGGCTGAGGGTATCGGTCCGTCGTGGTGGTTGCAGGACAACCCGAGAACCACACGATTGTGACGCGCGCTTTTGCCTTCTCTTCTGGCACTTTTCTCTGTCCCATGTCGGATTCCCGTGCACTTGTCGCCTACATCGTCTCGAATGAACTCGTCAAAGTGAATCCTCTTATTTTCTCTATTTATAGGCGTTGAATAACAAACAGTACACCTCGCTACTTCCATCAAATCCAAACCGTTCATCCCTTGTTCACAACCTCATCAAAGATTTCGGCTTACTGACCCAGAACGATACCACGACACGCAAAATCCTTGTAATTAAGCCTCGTACAGCAAGTTACCAAGACTTGGTCGCGTATCATTCAAAAGAGTACTTGGATTTCATCTTCAATGGCGCCAACGATCAAGATGAACGAGCAACGGAATTCGACCTGGAAGATGACTGCCCAATGTTTCTCGGCTTGAAGGAGTATGTGTCTCATGTAGCAGGGGCAACACTTACTGCTGTAAACGCATTGAAAGTGCCAAATGTGGACATTGCAATATGCTGGGACGGCGGAAGGTGTGTAACTTGTTTTGGTTCCTAGCCCCAACCTAACGGTCATTTACACAGGCACCATGCACAAAAAAGTCGTGCATCAGGCTTCTGCTACATCGCAGATTGTGTTCTGGCCATTCTATTCCTCAAACGCCTTCCGCCATGTATACCCGATTCCCATGGCTCTGACTCTAAGGCCGTCGCACGGAAATCTCGCGTCATGTACCTGGATCTGGACGTACACTTTTCAGATGGCGTATCGCATGCTTTTTATCAATCTCAGTCTAGTGGCGTTCGTCAAGTACTAGTAAGCCGCACTGTTCCACTCTATTAGTATCCTGCCTCATCATTCTGCCAGACACTAAGCATTCACCATACCGCCCCTGGATACTTCCCCATCTCATCGCTTTCAGCGCAACCGGTAGCATCTGATCCGTATACGATATCTATTCCCCTCCAACATGGCCTTTCGTCTAGAACATACTTCGAAATTTGGCCGTATGTTGAAAGAGTCCAAAACGCGTTCAACCCCGACTACATCGTTGTCCAATGCGGCACGGATGGTCTATCAGGCGATCCCGGTGCTGGACGTGTCGGAAACTGGTGCTTAGGCGGTGAAGGTTCTTTGGGCTGGTGCGTTCAGCGCGTCTTGGACACATGGAAAGGCAAAAAAATGCTATTGGGCGGTGGAGGCTATCATTCTCCGAATGCGGCAAGGGCGTGGGCGCATCTAACTTCAATTGCAGTGAGTCTTGACTAGCCATACCGGTCTACAATGATTCATTCGTTCCATTGTTCCGTAGCTCGGCGCCCCGCTACCTCTAGATACACCTATTCCGCATTCGCATAATGCATTTCCGGCGTACGCGCCGTCTTTTACGTTGGATGTACCTAGTGGCAACATGGCGGATAGGAATTGGTCTGCCTCAGGCACAGAGAGCCCGGTATTGAAGGAATTGAAGCGGAAGCTGGAAGATGTGTGTTGTACACTAGAGGAAAGCACATGTCAAAGAGAATAATTTCCCGTAGAACAGGGTGTTGAATGGAAGGAGAGCCTTTCTCTGCCGCAAAATTACACGATATTACTCTTACTTCGGATGATGTTGTCCTCACGACGTGTCTCATTCAGGTTGTCGTCGGCATAAACTAATGCATTCTTTTAGATCCACTATCACTACTCTCAACACAAAGCTGCGGCTATTCACCAGTCATCCGCCGGCTAGGCTCTTTAGAGATACTATCCGTCGGTCTCTTCTATAAACGGTCCTTACACAATGTGACATCATCAAATACTGCAACGCTTCGCTGATAACCCGGCGGTTGAGGCATTTTGGAGAAGTTCGTATACTCGGATAGAAGGTGCTGCAACCGGCTCAGTAGGAAGCTATGCATTCTTCATCGCGAAACTGGAGACCTCTATCAGACATTGGAGAATTTAAATACCCTTCTGCCGATTCTCAATGTCAGCAACACCTCCCTTGCTTGATCCCAGAACCATTCAATATGCTCGCCTGGACACTTCTGCCCATCCTTCTCCTCAATTATGCTCTACAGGCTCGAGGGCAAGGAGACACCATTTCCTCACGGCAAACCTCAACCCCAAAACCAAACATCATTCTCATCCTCACAGATGACCAGGACGTACGCACTGGCACCCTCGATTACATGCCAAAGACGCGCCAAGCTATAGCAGAGCAAGGAACGAGTTACCAGAGATTTTACGCTCCTGTTTCGCTTTGCTGTCCTTCTCGGGTGTCGCTCTTGAGAGCCCAGTACGCTCATAACCACAATATCACTTTCGTTGATGGGCCTTATGGAGGTGATGGGCTCATTTTCCGTACTCTTGCGACGACTAATCCGTTTTGGACCAGGTTACCACCTCTTCTGCGAAAAAGGCCTAAACGACGCTTATCTCCCTATTTTCCTTCAGGAAGCTGGATATAACACGTACTATGCTGGCAAACTCGTACGTCGGTCCATTCCCCGTGTTTTTCTAATTACCAACCACGACCAGATGAATGGCCTCGACTGGGACCTAGTAACCACCGCATACCCCAAAGGATGGACCTACTCCGACTTTCTCGTCGATCCCAACGCTTACCTCTACTTCAACGCCTCTTTCTCAGCAAACGGTACCTCAGATACCCCCGTGTCATTCGAAGGGCAATATCAAGTCGATGTTATCAAGGACAAAGCTCTGGGACTGTTCCAAGAAGCTCTAGCGGATTCAGCTGGGGGAAAACCATTCTTTCTAGGAATTGCACCCACTGCGCCCCATATGGAGGTTCAGTTTGATGGTTCTTTCACAGAGCCTTTGCCTAGATCTCGGGATGCAAACTTGTTTGAGGATGTACAAGTTCCAAGGGCGCCATCCTTCAATGTGCAAAGCCAGGGTGCGGTCTCATGGCTGAAGGAGCTGGACGAGTTGAATAGTACTGTTGTTGATTACGTGCGTTGAGATTCTTTAACGTTGGCTACATTGCCTTCTGACTTGAATCTAGATCGACCAGGTATACCGCCAAAGGCTACGCGTTCTTCAGCCTGTAGATGAACTCGTTGAGGCTGTTGTACAGGCGGTAGAGAGTGCGGGGCCTGAGGTGGCCGACAATACGTATATTATATTGTAAAAATGTCTCTTTTCTTGGTCCCTTCACACGGCTAACATCACATCCATCTTCAGCACCTCAGATAACGGATACGCTCTCGGTTCACATCGTCGGAACCCTAGCAAATCATTACCCTACGAAGAAGGTCTGTTCCTTTCTCCTCTCTTCTTCCTCACCCCAAATCTGATTCAACACTTCCGCCACACTCAGATGTCCTCGTTCCCCTTCTCATTCGCGGCCCAACCATTGCCAAAAACGCCGTAAACACTGAAGATGTATACACCATGAAAGATCTAGGCGCATCAATTCTAGGTTTAGCCGGTGCAAATGTTGACGAGTATGCATTGGACGGTAGAATGTTCCTCAGCTCTGAAAACACCGACCAGCCGAGACATGCGTTGGCGGAGTTTTGGAATCCCGGATTTGAGGAAGGGCCTTATGCGGGTGCGTCTCAGTCTTCTCCCTTGACTTCGGGAAAGTTGCTCATCAATCAACTGGGCGAGAAGTCATTAGCCTTCGCTTACTCAAGACAGCCTACCGTTCTGTACACGTTGAGAATTGGATGTATGGAGTTTGGTGTACGGGAGAGAGCGAGTTGTATGATATGACCGTGCGCAACGTTTTTTCTACGTTTTTGTAGGTGCTCACCTACGAATGACACTGTAGGCGGATCCATACCAACTGACGAACCTCGTCCCCGGTAACACGCAAGATGACATCACACGTCTACTCGACCGTCTCAACGCGCTTCTCATCGTACTCAAGACTTGCGTCGGAGTGGTTTGCACGGATCCTTGGGGAGAGATTTTCGGTTCTAGCTCTGAGAGTGTCTCGACTTTGGAGCAGGCTCTGGATGAAAAGTATGACGCGTACTTTGCTGGGTTGCAGAGATTCGGATACCAAGGGTGTCGTATTGGGTATTTTGAAGATGGACAGGCGGAGTTTCCAAAGTGGGAGGCGGGGATGAGGTATAGTGATTGAGCGCTAAGTCTAAGCGTCAAAGGTGACTGGGCAAAGACCATTTAGTAGAAATCGGACTATCGTTGAATGACTATATTTGACATCATTGCTATGTTTTCTGGTCCTGCGGGAATGAACTATACTCATAGTAACGAGGCAATTGGCAGTCTGGCAGGAGGAGAGACCGACGCGGAGAGCGGGATGTCCGGAGGCAGTCCGGCTCGTCATCTTGATTCTTCACACGCTGTTGAAAACAATATCGCTAGTCCAACCCAACAATGACCGCGCCCTCGGTATGTGCCAGTCTGGCTCTAACGAGTGTACACTATGCAAACAATCTTTTCCTCTAGATCTGGGCTATTCAAGTCGTTCCGAACGGTCAGAAGGAGGATACGGGAAAACAGGAGATTTCGAAATCTATACCCGTGCGTTAAGATTTCAGCTGGCATTTTGAACTTTGTGTATCTGATTGATTCGGGATTTATAGCTCTATGGATAGACTCATAAGGACCCGGGGGATGTAACAACTTCTTCGATACCACCGTCACCATTTCATGGACCCACACAGTGAGGGTGTCGGTCGTGCATTGAACCCAAGACAAGAAGAGTAGACGCACCAGAGAAACGCTGTGTCCACGATATCCGTTGCTAGTTGCTCTCCGGAGTCATGTCGAATAACACCGCAAATTGCTCAGTTCTCTTGCAAATGGCATTCAAGACACATCTGCGCACCAGTGTCACTGCGACACGCCGGAAACGCTTTCGAACAGGGCTTACCCTACGCTACGGTTCTATCACTTTCGATATTCGACGGTCTCGGCGTACTTTCAGTGTTGATACCCAAAATCAGAGACCCTGCTGCCAAGCCAAACACAGTAGATACTCCCATTCACCAGTGAGTGTGATAAACTCCTTCTCAAGCCAGTTCTCATCAAGCTGTTCAGGCGTTCAACGTTCAGTTCCAGAGGTCACGCTTCATCGTGGAGAACTATCGTAATCTCGGTGGTGATGTTCATCCTTGCGCCAGTGTCAGATCTGTTCCGAGCAGATTCGCTTGTGGTATTCAAGTGCTCGTTTATCGGGAACATGTCAGTAGGAGTTGCTATGAGCTCAGGAAGGCTGGCCGAAGGTTTGATGGTCGCTGAAAGGGAGACGGGTGTTCGGCAAGAACCAGGTGTATGTGCCCTTTTCATAATCCACCACACATTGATGTTATAGTCTCATCGAAGATTTTTTTCATCACGTCGATGAGTGTGGAATATATATCTAAATGTTTATGTCTGCTTTCAAGATAGGGGGCATTCGGATATCTATACGGGTCCTAAAGACAAAGACGAAGACGCTTTGAAGTAAGGGACAGTGCATCACACAATCAACAACCAGTGCCGCCGCATCCTCGTATCCTCGTGGCGTTTGGCCACGGGAGCTGCGAACTATCAAATCATGATCGAAAACCCCATCGTTGACAGCTACTTTGGGGGTGTCGCATTAGGTCACAAGTATTCCACTCTGGCACCATATTTCTCACCGAGGCTGTTATTGGTCGGGCACGGCGAGTGGTTTCTATCACGACTCCCAAGTTTGGTCACTATTCGGTGATAATGACCTAACAAGAGCCATGAAAGTGTTGTATGTATAAACCGGGGGCAAAGCGCCTCTGGAAACTGTTTGACCAAGTTGTTCCCCCTGCCTGGTAACGATGGCCAACGAGTTTCCATTCGAAGCTATGTATTCAATAAAAGGCGTCTTGTTGGGGCCACTTATTTCCATTGGTGTAAGTGCGCCGTCTAGCTCTATATGTCAATCATTGCTCATTACAGATGAAAAAGCTGATGTTATTCTTGCTCGGTGAGTTTCCTAGAACCGTACGAATAGCATACCTTCTAAGACGATTTTCATAGGTTTCTACGTCCTACTCTTTGGGTTATCGACGTACTTCCTTTGCACACGTCCGGCTGTTGTCAATCGAAAGCTACACTTGACCTGGTCATCCACTCTTTTCATGCTTTCTATTTCAGCTGTGTCGTGTAGAGCAGCTGGAATCATACAGGATTCAATCCTAGGCTTTCAAACGGCAGTGTCACACAACGTCGAACCTCTCTGGAATTGGGCAATGTTTAGCACTGCCCGCAACCTTCTTCAGTGAGTCATCCAGTGACAGTCGATTAATTAGGCTGACAGTATCCTATCCTATCCAGAACTATCGCCACTGTCTTCTATATCTTTGCCAAGTAAGTGGTAAGCAACAGAAGTGGATTCAAAACCATTCTGAGGGGATGTAGTTGTATTGCAGATGCTATTCTCGTAAGTTTATTTTTTTTCAAGTTCTTTCTTCCTGCTCAGGGCTCAGGCTCAATCCAGCTTTATCGATATTTCGTCCTCTGGGGTTCAAGGTGGCGTATTTGTGCCTTCCCCTCATTGATCTTGCTTGTTACGAATGGTAGAGTATCGCTGCTATATTCTCCAGCAGAGGTGTTGACATCGGTATACTACAGTGATAGGTATGACCGGTTGTCTGGTGTACCATATCGCGTATGCTATGGGATCGACGAAACTGGCAAATACAGGATCCGATTTGAATACCATCTATATCCTCTTAAATGCTGCCAATAGTCTTATGTTATCGTTAATCATCGGTAGGTGGTCAGCTTCAACTTTCTATGGAATTTCGTGCATTAAATAATCATGATCACATCTGTCTCTAGCGAGTCGAATATGGTGGTCAAGTCGCGACGCCCGCATGTTTCTCAGGGACTCGGATCGTCAAGTTATACGCAGGTATAACAATTGATGTGAGCCGCATGGTTTTTACGCGTGTTCTTACTATCCAGTGTCTGACCGACACTCTTGCCCTCAGCGTTGAATCCGGGTCTATTTACTGTATCAGCCTCATTATACACGCGGTGATCACACAGTCTTTGAGTAGCGTGGGTTTCAATATTGACTCGGTGCCGGTTATATACCTTATGGTTGTAAGTCCGACTCCAAGTCACGATTGTTTCGTTCCAATATGCGAGTTACTCATTCATCTTGACAGGGCATAGCTCCAACACTTATTATCCTGCGCACCAGTCTCGGTCTATCCGACAGCGCGGTCCCAAACTCCCAAATGCTCTCCACTCTACGATTCGGAGAGCCACCCCCGGGCCAAGAAGCAGCAGCTGAGCATTCCGAAGTACACACTGTGGACCTCTGCGAATAAACACGAACCTGTCTGTTAAATAAAGTTTTAGTTTTATTTATCCAAGTCGTACTAGTGCCTCGGACTTGCTAGTTGGAAAACTACGGCTAGGTTTGGAGCGTGAAGTGAAGTGACAAGAATGCAACTGAAAAATATTACCAGACGCGAACTTTGCGTGAAAAAGATAGGATGATCGAAACACACTTCAAATTTCAAGCGTTAAACACGGATTAATACCAGATGGGTAAGAGTACAAATCTCTGTGTGTATGTACGCGAATCGACGACGGTAGTAGGGACTGAGGGGGTAGCTATATGGTATTGTATGGTAACGAGCAGGGGCAGCGAGCGTGGTTTATGGTGTGGGAGACTGAGCAGTTCCAGTCGGGAAGTGTGTATGTATGTGGTGAGGCGAGGTAAAGTGTAGTGAGTGGTAACAAGACCAAGAATGAGACTTGCAACGAAATGGAGGTGGTGGGTCCGGTAACAAGTGGTCGGTGGCCGTGAAGACCAGTAAGTAGAGGTGGCGGTGGTGGTTGTGGTGGTGATTACGTACTGTAACCGAGCAAGGTAGCGAGTATGTAGCGAGTAAGCCAGGGGCTTGGGAAGTTGGGGGACGTCAAGAAACGGTTGAGCGTCAGTGGTGTGAACGACGGGGAAGAGGTAATGATGATACTAGTGGAAGGGTGCAAGGAGGTAGAGGAGTGGCAAGCGGCAGTAACGGTCAAAAAAACCAGACTGAGGTAAGGGGACAGGGGTACGGGGATGAGGTAATAGTATAGATACACGAGGCGAGGCAAAAAAACGCAGAAAAACGAAACGAAAAAAAAGCAGAAGGAAAAAGACAGACAGGCAGGCAGGCGTTCTTGTGTCATTCGTCGTTGTACGCTCCCTGGGCCTTTATCTCGGCTGCCTATACCCTTGCTGCCCCTGCTGCTGCTGCCTCACCACCGCACCATTTCCTTGCCCTTGTGTTTGCTGGGACTGATACACCACCTGTTGTTGTCCCTGTTGTCGTTGCGCCTCCTCACGCTCCTTCCCAACCCCCCTCTCCTCCTCCGTCATCCCAGGCGCAACATACAACCCCTTATCAACAACCTGCGGGATTGGTCCGATTTCCGTTCCGAGTTCTTTCTCGATTCGGTAGAGATTCCAGCGGTCTTCGTACGTGACCTGTGTTTTTTTGAGGTTAGTGTGTTAGGAAAGATAGTGTTTTTTTTGGGGTTTGAGTAGGTAGGTAGAAGAGAAGGTAAGGGAAGAAGGGGAAGGAGACGTACGAGGTTGATAGCGAGACCTAGGTGTCCGTATCGACCTGACCGACCGATACGGTGAAGGTACGTTTCGGATGATTTGGGGAAATCGAAGTTTATTACGACGTTTACTGCTTGGATGTCTGTAGGCGTTGGGATGTTAGCGTGTGTGTGTGTGTTTTTTTTGGAAGGAAGAAAGAGACGGAGAGGAAAGAGGAAAGAAACAGGACGCAAAGACGCAAAGACACCCCAAAAGCAAGGAAGAAAGGCGCAAAAAAGAGATAGAGAGGTAAGAAACAGAGACAGGAACTCAAAAGCTCCCAAAAACTCCTGCCAAAAGAACACCCCAAAGCACCCCAAAAACCCCAAAAAAACACCCAAAAAAAGAGAAAGAAACTCACCTATCCCACGCGTCAAAAGATCACTACAAACCAAATTCCTAAACGTCCCCGCACGAAAATCATGAAAGACCCTGTTTCGATGGGATTGCAGCATTTTGGCGTGCGAATAGAAGCATGAGTATCTACCGTTCTCTCCATTAGCACTCTTCAAACACCAAAGAACGAGAAGGGAAAGGGAGACACACCCAAGCGAGGTAACCTTTTGCGCGAGAAGCTCGACGCGGTTTGTAGAGTTGCAGAAGATTATTGATTGGTTGATTTGGAGCTGCCGGGGGTGTTAGTGGTGTTTTAAGGGTAAAGGGAGTGGGAAGGTACCTTGGAAAACAAAGTGTTAAGACAATGCACTTTCTGCCTTTCTTCGACGTAGGCGTAGTATTGCGTTACACCTCGTAGAGTAAGTTCATCCATGAGGTTGATTTCGTATGGTTGACGCATGTGTTTGTCCTACACCTTCTCAGCCTCGCACCCAAAGAAAAAAAGAACGAAGCTGACCTTAAAATCCTTAACAATCAACGGAAACGTCGCACTAAACAACATAACCTGCCTCTCCTTTGGCAAATACCCCAACAACTGCTCCATAACCGGCGCAAACTCCGCACTAAGCAATTTATCCGCCTCATCCATAACAAAAACCGGGCATTCGCTCAAATCCGCTACATTCTTCCCCGCGAGATCCAGTATACGCCCGGGTGTACCGACGAGGACGTGTACAGTCTCCGAAAGACGCATAATATCATCTTTAAGCGTCGTACCACCCGTAGTAACCATAACCTGTACACCCATATGTTTTCCGAGGGTTTTACACACCTGACTCGTCTGTAACGCCAACTCCCTCGTCGGAACCAACAAAAGCGCCTGGATCTTATTCTTGCTAGGATCGACTTGCTGAAGAGTAGGAATGACGAATGCGGCTGTTTTACCTGTACCGTTTTTTGCGCGGGCCAAGATGTCTCGTTTTGTGAGAGCTATGGGGATGGATTCTTCTTGGATGGGAGAGGGACGCTCGAAGCCTGCTTCGAAGATCCCCATGAGGAGTTCGCGGCGCAGAGACATGTCTTCGAAATCGAGACCTTTGGTGGCGAGGACGTCGGATGTTTGGGGGCGGTGGTCTTTTGGAGGAGGACGGAGGGAGGATTTCCAGGATGTGTCTTGAGAGGGGGTTGGTGGTTGGGACATGGCTTTGTGTTTGGTGTGTTGTGGTGGTGGTTGTGGTGAAAAAAGTAGAGAGGTGTGTTGCGTGTGCGTGTTGGATTTAGTCTTCCCACGAGTAGGCTCTCTTTTCTTTTTTGATTCTGAATAAAAAACATTTTATTACTCGAAGGCTAGACTACATATATAATAAAAACGCCAGCCAGACTGCAGTCGAATAAACGTTTTTTTCAAGCCAAAAGGCACACTGCATCACCGTGGGAACCTAACGCACACCTTTTTTTTTCACCACCACCAAACAGCATCCGCAATGAGCACCCCAACCCCCGCCCCATCCGAAGTAGGCTGGCAATTCGTCCCCCAATACTACGCCTACATCAACAAAGAACCCGACCGTCTCCACTGTTTCTACTCCAAACAATCCGTCTTTGTCCACGGCACCGAAGGCGAAGACGCAAAAACATGCCACGGTCAATCAGAAATCCACACCCAAATCACCTCTCTAGCTTTCAACGACTGTAAAATATTCATCCATTCCGTCGACGCACAGTCGAGTGCGAATGGTGGTATTATTATACAGGTTATTGGAGAGATGAGTAATAACGCTGGACCGTGGAGAAAGTTTGTTCAGACGTTTTTTTTGGCGGAGCAGCCGAATGGGTATTTTGTGTTGAATGATATTTTTCGGTTTTTGAAGGAGGATGCGGTTGAAGGGGATGGTGAGGCGGTTGCTGGTGAGGAGGCAGACACCCAGGAGCAGGTCCAGGTGCCGCCACAGGAAACTCAAACACAGGCGGAAGAGTTACCTCCTCCACCACCACCTCCTCCTCCACGTGAACCTACTCCACCTCCAGTGGTAGAAGAAACACCTACAACCAAAGAACCAGAACCAATCATCGACGACGTACCTCCCCAAACAAACGGCGTACACACTGACTCTGCACCTGCGGTCGAGGAAAAACCCGCGCCTGTACCTGTACCTGTCGTTGAGGAAAAACCACCTACACCTCCTCCAGCCGTCGCTACTCCACCACCACCCCAAGCACCTCCCCAGCAACCCCAATTCCAGGCGCCACCTCCCCAAGCGCCACAACAACCCCAAACTGCCGCACCACCTCCACAACCCCAAGCCCCCCAACCAAAAACCTGGGCCAACCTCGCAGCAGCAAACTCCAAAAAATGGGGTTCAGCAGTCGCCTCTGAATCCCGTGGGACTTCTCAAGCCGTTTCTTCTTCTTCCACGTCTACGCCTCCTGCGGTAGCTACACCGCCACGTACAGAGACGCCTCCCGTGTCTGTTGCTTCTCGTGTGCAGGGCGGGGCGAATGGGCAGGCGTTTGTAAAGGTGCTTCCTCTTCCTTCCCTTGTTTTTTAAAAAATGTGTGCTGACAAGAAAACTTATAACAGAACATCCCACCACCACTCCTAACCCCCGACACCCCCTCCCATCCTCTCCGCCTCGCTCTCGCGAAATTCGGATCCCTCAAATCCCTCGAAATAGTCAAACACAAAGCATGCGCTTTCGTCGAATTCGCTTCGGCTGACGCCGCACGTCGGGCTATCTCCCAGAACGAGGTCGTCGTAGACCTTCCTGGTGGAGAGACAGTTAAAGTGAACGTGGAGAACAAAAGAGAACGCGTGAGTAGCGATGCCGGTCGTGGACGTGGTTTCGGCGGTGGTAGAGGTGGTGGTGAAGGTAGAGGTGGTGGAGGTGAAGGAGGTGGAAGGGGAAGTGGGTTTAGAGGTAGAGGTGGGCCTAGGGGTGGGAGGGGAGGTGTGCCGCAGAAGTAGTTGAAAAGCGAAGGTTTTGGTGTGCTCAACTCACGCTTGTTGTTGTTGTGGTTTTTCTTGTCGACGTTCGGTCCTGCAATGCTGTTTTACGCTACCTCATACGTTATACTCTATGCCGTACATGCGTACATACTCCTCCTGCCCAATGCAATTAAAAGTATGCTGCCAGTCTTGGTGTTTTTTTTCTTTGGGCGCTTAACTCGAAACGGTTGTGTCATGACTACAACAACGTACTTCCTTTTCCTTTTTTTGCTCCTAACGTTTATCTTCAGCACCGTTTCTGGTCTGGAACGTTTGAATCTAAAACCTCAAGGTTTGAAGTCTGGACAGGGGGATGATGGAACGTGTTGGTATGCACCTCTGCACCTCGGGGTTCTTGAATCTTTTGTGTTCCTCATTCCTCAGCCATCGCCCAAGTTTCAAAGTTCGTTCGATTCGAGCTCGCGTTCATCGTTGGAATCCGGACAAGGCGGCCGACTCGCGTTCAACTTTTGGTGTGTATGACCTTTGAATCCGAGTCACAGCTGATCTACTTGTTCTCTGTTCGTCTGGCCTTTTTTTTGTTTTCATTTTCGTTTTCGGGAGCCTAGCACAAGCCTCGGGGTGTTAACAAGAGAAAAAAGAAGAATCGATACGCGGGTATATATGTTCCTTTCTTCGTGTTCCTCAGCCGATTCGTTGATACCTCAGATCTGTTGCCTCCAGCTATTAGATAGGTTCAGCGAGCTGCTCGTTCAATAATGCTTGAGCTTGGGGATGTGTGTATGTGTTCCCTGAGTCCACTCATCTAGATTCTGGACTTGGACTATTTCAGGCCACTGGTTTCGGCAGTCGACTGAACCTCGGAATGGAGTCTTACCTTCACGAAACATGCTCTCCGTGTCTTCGAGTTTCTGCAGCCTGTCACGGTTATGTTCAAACTTCGTCTTTATTGGACAAATCCTCGCTCAGCGCGAGATGGGAGTCTGGTGTTGGAATTTGGAGTTGACATTGGCTTTTGTTTGTGTTACTTGGCTGACTGATTGATACCTGTTACCTGTTACCTGTTACCTCCAGCTATCAGCGTTCGATACATAGGGAGAAGGAGATGCATGTATGTATGTATTCGACGTTCCTCAGTTCGTTTTAAGGGTACTCACCTAGATTATTTCAGGCCTGACTCTGAGTTTTGGGAGACGGCTCTTTCAATCTCTCAAGCTCGCTCTCCCCTCTCCCAGTGTAAAGCAGCTCTCTTCCGCCAAGTCTCTTGGTGTTGAAAAGACCGGTATTGAACGTTCGCTTTGAGTTATGTACCTTTTTCTTGTGTGTTCCTTCGAGCCGAATGTTACTTCTAGGCCGCCCTTTCACACTCGTGAGTTTGCGGCCCGGGGCTGCTCACCTAAGGCTGGGATGTGAAGTATGTATGTGTTCGACGTCCGTCTTGAGACTCACCCCCCACTTTCGCGGGCCAGTTTTCGCCCTCCAGACTCAACCTTCTCCACGAAACACTTTCAGGTTCAATTTAACATACCGGAATGGGGTTTGCTCTTGCCAAGTTGGAGAAAAGAGAATAGGTATGGGCCCGGGCGTTCTTTGGATCCGATATTGGTATGTTACTTGGCCGAATCGTTACCTCCAGTCGTGCTAGTGCAAATCCAGATATTCTTCTGCTCGGGCGGAGAAGGTAGGCTTGCAGCTCCTTCGTTTCATCTAGACTATTTCAGGCCTGAGGCCTGAGTTTTGGAGACGGCTGGCTATCGAACGATGCAAATCGACGCCTTGGAATTGGAAGGACTCGGTCTTTGGATGCGATATCATCGGTGCGTTCTCCTTTTTTTGCCATGCGAGATTGGAGGTTTCGTTCGAGAGCGTGTAGACATAGGTCGGTTTCTTCGTTCTTGATACTTAAGCCTGCTCACCTAGACTTTTTTCAGGTCAATTGGAGTTAGTTCAAGCTGCCGACCCGAACTTCTGCTCATAACCTCGATGCTCAGTCAGCGCGAGGCGTTTGGGTCTTGTTCACCTTTGGCCGAGTCGTTGATGCCTATCATCTCTTGTTCGATATACAGGGAGTCGGAGATTGGTCTCTGTCATTCAGCCAATTTTGGCAGTCGACTGAACCGAACTTGTTCCTTCCCTAACGACCACGAAAAGAAAAAAGGGGAGCGACACCGTGACGATGGGTATGTTTTTTTTTTTTTTCTTTTCTTTGTGTTCCTCGACACCTGTCAAAGTTCGCGAACTCAGGCCTGGGTTTTGGAGATGGCTATCGAATGATGCCTTGCAATCCCCCAAGCTCGCTCTCCTCGTCCTTCTTAACCTTCTCCATGGAACACCGTGACGCTTTCAGTGTCTCCGACGTAAAGCAAATACAAATCTTGATTGGTGTTGAAGATACCGGAAATCGACGCAACGTACGAGTCCTCAAATATGGTGTGTATATTACTTCCCTTCGTGTTCCTCAGCAGAGTCATTGATACCTGTTACCTCCAGCTTTCGGCTCGTTCGATATATGGGAGAAGGCTCGAGCTCGGAGTCTTCCTTCGTTCCCTGGACACTTCAGCCCTAAATCGACTGAACCTCGTGTCTGACCTTCGGAACGCTCAAGCTGCCGAACTAACGACCACAAGCCTCATGGTGTTGAAAAGAAAGAAAAGAAAGAAAAAGGATCGACACCGTGACGACGTTCGCTTTGGTATGTTCCTTTTCTTCGTGTTACTTAGGAGCTCAGTTATTGATCCGGATCCCTGTCTTCTCCAGCTTGGAGGTTCGCGAGCTCCTCGAGCTCGGGGATGCGCGTGTGTGCTCGATGACCGGTTCCTTCATACGTTATACTCTATGCCGTACATGCGTACATACTCCTCCTGCCCAATGCAATTAAAAGTATGCTGCCAGTCCTCTTGTTCGTGTGTGGTGTTTTTTTTTGTTGGTTGGCGGTGGTGGTGGGCGCTTAAATTGTGTCCCGAACCATGACCACGATGTAACGAATGCAGGCCTGACTCGTTTTTGGTCTCGCTATATTCTTCGCGCTTGGTTATGTCTCCGAGCCTTTCGGCCCAAAAACTCGAACTACTTGGTCGTTTGGAGCCTGGAGAGCGTGTCGGAACTTGGTATGTTCACCTCAGGGCCCAGGCTTCTTTTGTGTCCCTCAGCCGACCTGTTTTATCTACTTGGTTCAGAGCCCGGCGCCCAAGTTTCAAAGTTTGTTCGATTCGAGCTCGCGTTCATCGTTGGAATCCGGACAAGGCCGGAGTTCAACTTTTGGTGTGTATGTATGACCTTTGAATTCTTTTCGAGTCACCTTGTTGCCTCTACCTAGGCTCTGTTCGTCTTCTACTGAACTGGCCTTTTTTTTTTGTTTCATTTTCATTTTCGGGCCAGCTTCTTTGTTGGTTGGCGGTGGGCGCTTAACTCGAAACGGCTGTGTCATGACTCAGACTACAACAACGTACTTCCTTTTCCTTTTTTTGCTCCTAACGCGTTGTCTTCAGCACCGTTTCTGGTCTGGAACGTTTGAATCTAAAACCTCAAGGTTTGAAGTCTGGACAGGGGGATGATGGTATGCACCTCGGGGTTCTTGAATCTTTTGTGTTCCTCATTCATCATTCCTCAGCCATCAGGGGGCAGCCGCGGGAGGAAACACCCACGAAAATATGTGGAACGCGGCAGAAAAAAAATGTGAGCGGGCCCACATTCACACGCATTTGTACCGTATGTAAATAGAAAAACAAAGTCATTGGCGTCTAAATAATGCCTCGTGGGAGGTTCCCCGGAACCGAGACCGAAAGAAACAAGTCACGGTGCAAGGGAACTGTCGTCTCTAAACTCTAGTCGGTATAGAGCAGTTCTGGAGAACTGCTCCTCATCGGATGGACGGCATGCATTGATGGTGTGTATCTGAGCACCGACCTTTATTGAGTGCTGATATACCATCTATTTACAGGTGTAAAGACGACAATTCACTGGAACTGTCGCTGTTATCCAGAGGGCAGTTCTCCAGAACCATTGACCGTCCAATACATCTACTATCCGACACAGCTACCTCTCCACGAAATCTCCTCAATTCCAATGACCCTGGACCAGTTACTTTCATCCATCGATGTGCAGTTCTCGGGAACTGCTGGTGCTTCCAAGGGTAGCTCATGGTTCTGGGGGACTGCGTCGCCACACTCAGTGCAGTTTTCGGGAACTGTAACTGACTGGATAGTGTATGGGTGGTTCCCGGGAACTGTCGGTCATTTTACTACTCAAGGACTCATCCATCACATCTTCATCGGTCATACAAGATTCCAACTCGACTTCAAGTAGACAGCCAATATCTACCTCAACCACACCACGGTTCCCGGGAACTGCAGCTGACTCCGAATCTCTCTGACAGTTCGGGGGAACTGTTACTACGAGTAGCAGCGGCAGGTGGTTCCCAGGAACTGTCCCTCAGTTCGCCACTCAGTCATTCATATATTCATCAGTCGTGCAGGATACACATCAATATTCAAGAAAACAGTCAATACCTGCCTCAACCACATTGCAGTTCTCGGGAACTGCAGCTGACTCCGAGCCTCTGTACCGGTTCAGGGGAACTGTCATTTCGGGTAGCGGCAGCAGGTGGTTCCCCGGAACCGTCAGTCAGTTCACCACTTAGCTGTTCGCATTTTCATCAGCCATGCAGATTCCAACCCAACTTCGAGCAGGTGGTCAATGCCTACCTCAACCATATTACGGTTCTCGGGAACTGCAGTCGACTCGAAACCTCTCTGACGGTTCAGGAGAACTGTCGTTACAGGTAGCGGCAGCAGGTGGTTCCCCAGAACCGTCAATCAGTTCACCACTCAGCCACTCATACCATTCATATATCCATCAGTCATGCGGATACCAGCCCAACTTCGAGTAGGCGGTCAACATTTACCACAGCCGTATCGCGGTTCTCGGGAACTGCAGTCGACTCGAAACCTCTCTGACGGTTCGGGAGAACTGTCGTTACAGGTAGCGGCAGCAGGTGGTTCCCCAGAACCGTCAATCAGTTCACCACTCAGCCACTCATACCATTCATATATTCATTGGTCATGCGGATACCAGCCCAACTTCAAGTAGGCGGTCAACATTTACCTCAGCCGTATCGCGGTTCTCGGGAACTGCAGTCGACTCGAAACCTCTCTGACGGTTCAGGAGAACTGTCATCTACCTCAACTACATTGTGGTTCCCAGGAACTGTCTTGAGCTGGATAGTCGAACAGCAGTTCCTGGGAACTGTTGTTTCAGGTAGAGCTTGCAGACGGTTCATGGGAACTGTCGGCCAATTAAACACTCAGCTCAGTTTGTTGGTACTCTCGTGTACTATTATCTGCCATCCTAGGACCATCCTCAATCCGATACACAATGCATTTGCACGCAGTTGCTGGGAACTACCCCTGACTTAGAGCAGGTAAAGCAGTTTCCTGGAACTGTCAGCTAGGTACTTGATTTATTTCTTCCCATCTCCTTCCCCTAACTCGCTCTACCATCCCAGACACACCGTCAAGCACGATAGTTTTCCCCTGATGTTCGAGTGCTCGGTCACGTGAGTCCCATGTAATGTGAACATGCGCCACTCTACAGTTTCTGGGAACTGTCTCCTTCTCACCCTTCGTGGCAGTTGTCCTCAAAACTGCTCCTACTACACAGGCCCTTACCTAGACTACTGCCAAAAATCAACCAAAAGATCCCCGCCAACGCTGAGTGTCGTGCTACTTCCTGGAGGTTACCAGCCTCCTAGAATTCTCAGACACTCAACGCGGCGGATGCCACGCACTTCGCAGGATTCGAACCTGTACCCGCTGTCCTCACACTAAAAGCTGAATGAAACGGTATGTACCACTATACTACAGGCGCATGTAAACTCAATTTCTCACTGTCCTCTTCTATAGGTTTAGTACTCTGTACCCTATAAATACCTCGAACCTCGCGTTATCCTGCTCTACTCATTACCACCACCTTCTCCAAGTTCTATTCATCATGGAAAACCTCCCAGGCAGCAACTTCCTCATCCACTTTGTTGAGTCCCTGCCTCCTCTCCCATAGTAAGTTTTATTTTCGTTGCTCCCTTCTTCTTGTTGATAGTCTCTTCAGTGTTGGTACCAGCAACTGGCACATTGTCAAGGCTTACCTTGACGAAGAGCTCAGCAGGACTGCGGATGCGCCATACTGGATCAACCATGCCTACATCTTTGGAGACCTCAGCGACGACAATTACAAATACCTGCGCGACACACTTCGTCAGTACCGACGAAGTATCGATGGCCTGAAGTCCATCTTTCATTGCAGCCCGCCGGAGATCACAGCACGCATCATCAAGTTTGCCGTTCCCACAGTTCGCCTCGATGATTTCAAACGAGGACCATATTTGGACCCCTCTATTTATTGCCCTCAAATCACCATCCTTGCCCAACTGTCTCGTAAATTTCGAGCTCTCGTTTTCAGTCAGCCTATCCTCTTTCGCACCATACACGTTCGCCGACTTATCACTTGTCACCGACATTCTGCCATCATCGGCAAGCAAGTCGCAAGGCTTCTTCCCCTTTCCGGATCTCTGCCCTTGGATGTGACAGTTGAATTTCTTAGCAGAGAGGTTCACAGTCCACCCCTTCCTGATACGATTCCTGTTTCCGAATGTTCCACCATGACGTTGCTCAGATTCAAGCCCTGGAGATCCTTCTCCGTGCTGGGATACTCATACGTCGTGGCGTCGATATTCAACAACTCCAGGTCCCTCCACGCTCCCCTTCAGCTGACCTCGGTGGCAGTTCATTTCAATCGTGCCACCTCACTTGACAGGTTTCTGGAGATCTTCACGAATTCCGGCATTCCTCTTTATTACGTCTCCATTTCAACAGTCGACAGCTGGGCGATTCCTGATCTCAACCATAGTTATCAGCTTCCTCCCACTGTTACCACTCTCCGTATTCGGGGCAGCAGCCGGAGCGTCCTATTCGTGCTGCAGGCTGGAACCCACGTGCCCTCCATCTCCGTAATCCTTGTCTGTGGTCTTGACTCCAGATCAGGCACCTGGCAAGTGGCCGGAACAGCTCACACCACCCAGCCGGCTCTTACCAGACAGCAGCCAATCATGCTGCCCCTGCTCACGTCATTCCAAGTAACCGACAAAGATCATTGGGGCCATGTTGGTCCGGACTTCCTTCGATGGGTTCGTTTACCAAACCTGACAGTGCTCACCATTGTATGGGACCAGTGCACCATGGATCTCAACGCCTTTTATCAGCTCTCCCTTAATCAATTCTTTGCTCAACACCCTATGATCCTCCAGGTGTTTCTTTTCGACTTCCCCGATGTTGAAACCTTACAGCACCCTTCACCCAACTGCGTTATCCGCAACACTATCACCCGAGTTCCCCTGACGGAGTGGATGGAGTTGATGCATTACCATCGCGACAATGACTCAGATTCGGAGTTCTCCTACACCGATTCCATTGCGACACTGTCAGAAGCGAGTAACGGCATTGTCAACGAGTGCGAATGTTCAACTCATGGTTATCTGCAATGTGTCTGTCGCGATGATAGCTTCACCCTGTATGTCCCGCCTACATCATTCAATTGTTATGATTCGCTAACCAATAGTACCCTTTAGTCAGCCTCGTGTTCTTCCCGATACGCTCTGGGGTGAATCTATGGAGGATTATTTAGGGTAAAGCTATCGAACATTATCTACGCTAATTTCTTGTATCCACACTGCTGTCTTGAACCTACGCTGATGCCTTCTTGTGTATGTAAACATTGCTACAATGTCACGTTGATTCCTCGCTACTCAACAGTCTGAACTTCGCGAATGTAAATGTTCTGATGTGCATCATGTATCTATATTAAGGTATCAATGATCATATGAGTTGCAAAAAGTCCGAAAGCACCAAGAAGTCGTTTCAAGTCGTTACGAGTATGTACAAGTTTGCAGCGTATCCAAAATCTATCCTACAAGCGCATGGTGGCTGTGATTGCGGCGTCTCCTTCAGCTTCATCTGCCTTCTCCTTTTCAGCCTCTGCCTCAACAATTTTGAGAGCACGCTCGGCCTGAACACGACGATGATGTACCTTGTCACGCCTGACCCATTTACCGTTCTCCACGCCCAAAGAATAAAGATCGTCGATGTCGAGTAGCGTGTCCTCTCGATATTGCTTGCAAACTAAGGCACGCTGTCTGGGAGTAAGGAAGTCAGCTCTCCAGTCGTCGATAAGGTCACAGGTGGGTGAAGTGAGTTTCCCTGTCTTCCAAAGCCGGAGTTCAAGGAGCATATCCTGGACGTCACATCCACAGTCCGTCTTATCCGCGCCTCGTGATGCGACAATCTTCAAACCAGGGGTTTTGTGGGGCTTGTTGGGATTAAGGAGGTCGGGATCTGAGGGCAACTCCTCCTGAGCTGCCAGTGCTTCTGCGGCAGCGGCCTTGGCTTCCTTTTCTTCGTCCAAAGCTACTTTCTTCTCCGCGCCATGCATCCAGGGCCAGGGTCGTCCATATAGAGTGCCGTCCTCTCCATCAACTGCCCCCGGCTTATCCCTGCTCTTGTCGCTTATCGTATGATAGCGACAAATCAGATTGCCCTCGGCAGACACCAGAGCTGCCAGTGTTATCTCCCTCGCCGTAGTGACTAGCTCTGGAAGAATGGATGCCGATTCGTAAAGCAGCGTGCGTATACCGAGCGTCTTTGAGACGTCTTCGATAGCCGAAGGACCGTCACCCTTGATCGCCCTGTCCAGCCACGCATGGATTTTCTCTGTAAGTGTATCGTCAATGAACACAATCAGATTATATCAGAGATATGGGGCACTTACTTATCTTTTTGGACCTGAATCCCTCCGTTAAGTCAGGCGGAGGGATGAGCTTTTTGTCGGCATCTTTCTTTTGACGGCGTGGTTTGGCGGGAACTACTATTATGACATTGACAACAATGATCAGCTTAGGGTAATAATGAAGAGACGATCACGTACTTTCTTCATCCTTGAGAACCACCAAGTCGTCGTCATTGACTTCATCTTTGTTATTGTCCTCGTGAAGTTCCTTTCGGCGTCTGGTCTTCTTCTTGGGTGCTGGATAGCGTGCATTCAGTATGTGTCAAACAGTTAAATATTCCATGTTTACCTTGGGATTCTTCGTCGTTGTCTTCAGCCACTGCCTTTCGTTTACGAGATTTAGCCCCTTTAGGAGCTAGATCCTACTGTGTCAGTAAGGTTTTGATTGAGTATACATGGTACTCTGACCTTCGGCAACCTTGGCCTTCTTTGGTGGAGGCGCTGCTTGAACTATATCATGTTAATCACGAGTGGAATCAACGACATTGGAACACTGACCCTCATCGTCTGAATCGATGACGACATGCTTTCTTGTCTTGGATAGCTTTGGTGGCCGCACAGCTGACTCGGGATCTAGCTGATCCTCCTCTGAACTAAGAGACGCTTCGAACTGGGGATTCTCTGGAGTTTGGCTGATTAAAACAACCTGAGATGGAGGGGGTCAATTTGGTAAAGTCTCTGCCACAGTGTGAGACAATTTGGGCGACGGTTCGGGCGTAAACAAAGAAGAAGGGTCTCTTGACCAGACCTCGAAGACTCATTCTCTGGTGAAGTCAACGACGACTCCACCGAGGAATTTTCTGCTGTTGGAAGGATTAGCCATTGCACCCTACATAACCAGTTATCTTACCTGTAGCATCTTGCTGTGTTCGTCCCTTGCCTGCAGTCTTGAGCGCTGACGTTGCCATGGCCGACGCATGCGCCGGATCGGTTTCATCTTGAGAGATTTCTTCTAGAATTTTAGTTAGCGCTGTCAGACATTAATTAAGAGAAGTTGCGAAACTCAAAAGGTGACTCACCCTCGATGTCCGTTAAGTCACTGTCAACTGCAGGCACTGGTTGGCCTGCCGCGGCATGTTCAGTAGAAGTTTCTCGCTGAGCTGATGAAATGTAAAAGTTAGTGAGCAAAAATCAAAAGATGACTGTATTTACCAATAACTCCATTGAGGTTTGTAACCTGACGCTCAAGGCTAGTCGCCTTCAGAGAGACGTCCTTGACCTTGTTCTTTGCACGAGTCAAGGCCGTCTGTGCACCTTTCACCCTCTTGCTATTCTGTGTCGAACTGTCATCGGCGAAAGCGATTTTGGCCTCTTCAAGCGCCTGTTCGGCCACTGCCACCGCACCAGTGGCAGCCGTGACCTCCACCTTAAGTTCGCCTTGCCGCGTGGTCAAACGTCCCAAGTCTATCAAGAAATTAGAAATAGGGATTAGGGATATCAACAAACTGGTATACCTTCATACAGTGTGGCGATAGACTTTGGTTTCCCTGTGACATGTCAGACAAGAAAGACTCTGGACAAACTCTAGCCACATACCTTTGGTGGTGCGCTGGCTAATTTTGTTGCTGGTCCCTTGCGTATCTAGATCCATGTCCAACAAGATTAATATGTGTTGAAAAGAGCCGCTAATGATACGCACTTTTCATCCCCTTTGCATTAGGCTTACTGGATGCGCCGCCATCTACACCAGAGTCAGCCATGAACAACCCAGATGATGAATTAATTGACGTACCTGTTTTACCAGTGAGAACTTCTCGGACTTGTATTCTGGTACTGCAGCGAGACATAGAAATCACAGAGCCAAAGGTGGGAGAGAATGGAAGTGGGAGTAAGAGCAGGAAATGAGCCGGGTCGAAATCTGAATTTGGCTTTGATGTGGCACAAACAAACCCTGAAAAAGCGCTCTACATTGATGCAAGTATTTCTCAAGACTCTCCGACTGCTCAAAAATGTAAAGTACAATTCTGTGAGCCTATTGACCTTGAAAATAGGCTAAAAGCACGCATTCGCTCCTTAAATCAAAGAGTAACACCATTTTTTTTACTAGGAAGGAAGCGTAACGTGGCATAGCCACCATAAGGCGTAACCTCACCCCTTATGGATGACATCTCGTATTTGGTAAGTGTAACCACCTGGCGCTATTCTCGGGCTAGAAACCCCTTCAGGCCACACTGCCTTGCGTTTCCTTGCGTTTCTGCCGATATTGTCGTGCCTTTACTCGTAACGTCTCGCGATTCTTGGTTCTATAATTAGCAGCGTAGATTGCTTGTTTAGCCTTCATTGCCTCCCAGTTTCGAGCTCGCTGCCTGAACAATGAAAATGGTATCGAGTGACATTAAGGAATACAGTGATTCCACTCACCGAGCCTTGCTCTCCCTTTCCAAAAGCCGCCGTCGCTCTGCAGAGGATGTACTTAGCCGAGGTCTCTTCGGAGATGTCCCTAATGAGGATTAGCAAATAATTGTGTTGTTGAATGCTAGTTACCTTTTCTCGGATTTCCACCCTGAACCGGCGCTCTCTTGATTTGTACAGGCGTGGTGACTTCCACTGTAGCAGGAGGCGTCGACACGAACGGGGATCCATAGAAAGTATGCTCTGGATTGGGATGAACGTTCAAAAGAGCTCAAGGGATGGGCAAGAACATACTGTCAATTGCTACTAATCTCGACGAACACTTGTTATCGCTTAGAGATTTGCCGGACGCTGAAGATGATATGAATTAGCATGTAAAACATAGAAAAGCCAGCTCTCAGTGCGCACCAGGGTGTTCGTCAGCCCTTTCTTTCACTTCTGTGCATGGCTTGGAGCTTTGGCCAGGTATTTTGTCGTGTACCTCATCGTGCCATTCATACCGCCAGCCATCTGAATCCTCAACCAAGACGCGCCCCTTATAGATTTTGTCCCATAGTGCACTAATCAACGACTGGTCGGAATCTGAGGAAGCTGCTGATAGTGCTGGAGAACTTCTGCACCACCAATACTCTTCGAATGATGGTTGAGAAGGAACAGTAGATCCTGTAGATGACTGTAAAGGTGATGGTAGTCGAGGTAACAAAGGAGATGTAGGTGGCGACGGTGTGCTTGCTCGGAGTCGTCCGTGATTCTTCAGAGATACTGGGGGCATGGGATGAAGTGAGGTAGACCAGGGACTAGAGTAGGTGGAGATGTTCAGATGATGATTCTGTCACAGAACATATCTTGCGGACTCACCACTCGCTGCACTGGTCAAGATATTGCCCTGAAACTTGTTCTCGTTTCAATAATCCATCTGCTGGTGCATCTATCGATTCATATATGGGTTCTTAGAGTGGGTTTTTGCACTAGCCAGACGAATAACTTATATCAAGATCTTCAAGCAACCCGCAATTAGCACTCACCGGCTGTTGAACGTTGAACGACGAGCTATTGACTTGGGATGAATTAGGCACCATTTTCTAGCTGAAAAATATTGAACTTTGTAGTTGAGGAAGCTGCTCATCTTCAGCGATCGTGCGGTAGGTCGAATAAACAATCGATATCTCACCCAAGTGGTTGACGCGATAACTTGGCGCGTCTAACCTATCCCTATTTCCAACAACGAACTGATGAAAGTCAAGAGGACGATAAGAGAGAATCCGTTGGATTGTAAAGATCAAATAGTAAGGGCATTTTGAGGTATGTGTTGGACAGAGCAATGATTAATCCAGCGACAAAGGAAGATGTATCAGAAGAAGCTTGATTTGATGCGTACTCACGAGTACTCAACCACGTTGTGTAACACATTCTTTTCGGACTTCCACATCCTTGCTGGAATCATTACAATTGCTTATCTATGTCTATGGTAAGCTTGTATATGAGCGAGACGGAAAGCTTATAATTCAAGTCATTTAAAACTTTCCTTTGCAACTTGAAGTTCCGCGTGGTGAGTCCGCATATGAGATAGATTGAGGCTTACTATGTGCTTACAACAACTTCCTTCCAATATATTATGTGGAAATTGGACTAGCTATGTGATTCTTTATACTCGTGAACCAATTCTATTCTGTACAAGGGGTGAATGAGTTCAAAGAGCGAGCAAAGGACTCAAAGGGCGCTTCCTATCAGCGCCGGCGCCTATGGAATAAACCAGGCGTATGTGACTGTATTGTCACACAACCGCAACACCTCTCACCGATGAGCCAAGCTTTAGAAGAGTCCACGTATTTGAGGAACTGTCCCCATACCAAGTCCCGGTGAGTTTTTCTTGCTGAATATTCGTCATATCATCTGTACAGAGTTATTCGCCATAGCAAAGAAGATCGCGTTCGAGAGAAGGCACGGGAGAGAATGAGACGGTATCGCTCTAAGCTAAAAGAACTAGGGTGAGTGGCAGGAAACCTTTGTCTCTAGATGTTTCTAATCATTTGCGCATTCTTAGGCTAAAACAAATGAAGGACGCATGCCCTCCCCGGTATTGCAAGCCTACCAAGCGGTGCGTACTGGGTTATAGCTTCACATTTCCCCATGATTTGACCTTTGGTATATTCTTAGAGGAGGCAAGAAGACAGAAACATCACCTCCTTCACCTAATTCGACACCCCAGCCTCTCCCACCCCTGTTGTACCATACATGGAACCAACATGATCCACCGAACGCCTGTTTGCCCACACTCTCACCACCACATCAGTGCTGTTCTCACTGTCCAGCCCGTAAAGACAAGCAGCATATACACCATGTTTCTTTGCTCATTAATAATAGTCATTCAATGAATATGATATTATAGTAATGTCGCTGTACTATTCTACATGAGGAACAGGAAGACCAGCTGCAACTAACATAGCACGGAGGTCTGAAGCAGTCTTTTCCGCCGCTTCCTTGGCAGCTGTGGCCTCTGCTACCTTCGCTTGAGCATCAGCCTCCACTTCAGCCAGTTTGTCCGATGCTCGCGCTAGCTGTGCCGCAAGCTGTGTGGTGTCACACCGCCGAGCAGTCATCAGCAACTGATAAAGCTCGTGATTGGCTTGGTGGAGGTTGTCCAGTAGCTCACCTCCCTCTGTCCGTAGGCGTTTGGATGTATAGTGGATGAATGGTTGTGACGCCGTTGGGTGCTGGGCACTGAAATGAATCCAGGAGCCCGTGATCTCTGCAAGGTCATGCATCTGAAGGAGTAACCACTTAACAGGGGCCCATAACGTCGGAAGGCAAACTCACCTGAGTTACCAGGGACCGTGTGCGGTCATAAAATACCTTCGGAACATTGATTCCGAGATCTGGGCTATCAGTTTGCCCTTCTTTTAAACGCTTGGCTCTGAGTTTCTCCTCTGTAGATTGGCGAGTGCGACGAATAGCTGCAATGAAATGTCCAGAGATATCTACCCAAGAGGAAAAACTAGCACTTACTGAGGACTCGGTTTCCTCTGTACACGCCGACAACTTCACCATAACAAGGGTCGGACTTAGTTGGACGCTTTCGCCGGGATCTACTCGGAGTTGAATTCGGCGAGAATGTCCCAATAGAGGATGATGGAGTAGATGACAGGCTCGGCATGAAGAGGGCCAACGGCTCCAAAGAGGGAGTTCCTAGAGACGTGGGAGTTTCCGCCGGTTCAGGATGCTCAGAGGTCGTGTTGTCATCTTCGGAGGTTGCGTTATCATTACAAGGACCACGGAGGGCTGGATCTATGAGACTATCTGGAATGCTGGAAGTGGAGGTCCGAATTTCATTGTCCTCGGGTGCCGCCTAAAAGACAAGTCCATGCTTAGTGAGTTTTTGAGTCTGTGTCCAACTCACTGAGGGTCTGTCGTTGTTGGTATGCGTCTCCAACGCCGGGTCAACTGCGACTTCAGTGGGATTTCCCGGGTCGTCCTGGTGATGTGTGAACAATGGCACGTATAGACGTCGTTTGTGACACGTACTTGATTGAGATCCACAGCTTGTATTTGTGAGGACAGAGGTATAGCAGAGTTGATGTCTGTTTCCGTGTTTTGGCCAGGCTGCAGGGATTTTCAAGTCAGTAACAATGCTAAAAGCAAGAGATGATGATACCTTTGATTTCACGGGACGCCGATAGGCCGTACAGTGCTTCATCGGATGGGGTGGTGAAGAATCACCGCACTTCCGACACATACGGTAAGGCTTCCCTGTGTCGGGGTCAATATGCGCAGTTGAGGTCTTCGCCATGGTGTCAGAGGTGGCGGACAAGAGTTGAAGAGAGGAAGCCTAGCGTGTATGGCTGGGTTCTTGCTTAGTCATACAAAAACCTCGGGAAACCTCCTACAACCAATGGCCTCATCCAAAAGGCCCTGGATATTGGAACCATGTCCTGAGGATGCTCCAAAGCGGCAGCGATTTCCAGGACACAGTAAAGAACCCATCAAAAGCCCAACGAAGAAACATGCTCCAAGTCAAAGGGGTAAACGGAGCACACCAACAGAACGGAATAGGGCGCTGCCGGTAGACCTTCCTCAGCAAGACACTATTGAGCAAAACTCTTTGCCTTGGGAGGACACGGCCCTTCTCATTGCCGAGGTAGATATGGCGGCAAGCACTGCTGATCAACCAGAGAAGGCAGATGACGAGGATGTATACGACGAGTTTGTGCACCTTGTCGACGAGCAGTACATCACTTTTGTCCAGGTAACAACATTCCTATATGTCGTTCAGGGGTTTGATGCTGAAAAGAGAAGCGGAACAGTGAGTTAATAGCAACCCGATTGATACACCGAGAAACTCACTGTGTTTAGGGCTTATTCTACCACCTTGAAGCCAGAAAAAGTGGCGAGACAGCCGTTAGACTCAGTTGTTTATGCCCGGATGGGAAGAAAGGAGATTGCATCCACAAGAGGTTCTATCGTGACTTCAGAGACTTGCAGTTCCGCATGAATGAGGATGCTATGAAAGCTGGTGAGATTTGAAGTGCATTCTTTGTTTACAAGATACTTACGGTCACTGAAGAAGGTGCCGTGGTGCTCTTTCATCGACAGATGATCGGTACAGACGATGAAACGTGGTTAAACCGGTGTGAGGGTACCAGAACGAAATCGCTGAAAAACAGTCATTTTGACACCAATTGTTGTGTTCAGAATCACACTAGTACATCGTACTAAGTACTATATGGACTTGGTAGCACTACTAGGAACCTAGTAGTGCGCATATGACGAGGAATAAGATAGGCATGCATTGCGTAGTGAATACTAGCTGCGCGCGCATAGACGTTGATGTCGTCGTTAGCCCTATATGATTGCGCTAGGATACGCGTCGAAACCTGTAGACCGTATCTATACTCTATTACCAGGCTGGACCCTTACGAGGACATGCTACTGTACATGGTAGACTTCCTAGTAGGTCATATGGCTACACTACACTCGCGCTATGGGACATATGAGATGGGATAGTGAACGAGGACCAACTACCACAGCGTAGAAGGACCCTAGGGGACGAATCAGAGCTATATACCAAATACGGTAGAAGCTGGAGGTGCGAGTCACCTTCGAGAGCAGAGTTACCAGGATTAGAAATGTCCGAGTAACCGGGTCATCGATACGAGGACCATATGGAGGCTTAACAGCTTTCCATATCGATCGGAATATCCCTCGAGCTTCGAGTTGGGATTCCTACTGCTAGTACAGACACTAGTGAGGGACATATAGTCCTATAACAAGGAAACAGATAGGATTCTGTGCCAGGACTGTCCTAGGACATAGAAAATAGAACTACGAGGGCATAGAGCCTACCTTCCTCGGATACGAATCCGAAGCGTTTCGGTCGAGATCGGACTCCTAGCAAGTTCCAAGCGGAATAACTATGTCCTAGCACCGATATCCGAAACGCACCATGCGGAACAGCGCCTCCGCGCGCCACTTCCTAGCAACCAAAAAGTAATATGACTTGCAGTCCTGCAAAATAATGTCGAATTCCGACCAATATATATCCAAACCTTCCTTTTCTGGTAGATACTTACTTCATATGGACAGAATCCTCTCCTCATTCTCATTTCTTGCATAGTTACTATTACTTTATCATGTCCACTTTCACTTATATGTAAAATATGTACGCTCGCGGGTATATAAGCAGCAGGGTTTCCCCTAGGAAGCTCCTAAGCAATTACCCCGCTATATACGTAGCCCTAGTGCACCAATAGCAGAGTTCTTGTCTTCTATCGTTGACCATAGAGGCGACGTGTGCTTAGAAAATAACTTAGAAAATAAAACCTTGAAAAGCCCTTCTCTATATTGAACTAGAGTCGTGAAATTAAGAACTTTGAGATACCCATAGGACAGAGCTAGTTCATCTAGACTCTTTGGATAGGATTGATTGTTTCAGGACTAGTGTGGAGCCCCACTAGATCCCTTTTCACTTGGTGTGGAGCCCCACCAGTGATCGTTAAAGCTTAGTGTGGAGCCCCACTAGCTTATAGGTGGCCTGGTTGTCGTGCTAGTTCGACTAGTGTAACCATAGCCTTCATAGGAACAATAGGTCTTTACCCTTGTTGGGTTCGATAGGTTATTTTGCGTCATAGGAACATATAGGAATAGTTATAGATAGGTTCATAGGTTGGCTCGCGTTGTCTTGATTATATCGAGACCATATTATCATATTACATTGTTTCATTCATCGCTCGTACACTTCCCTTGTGTCCTAGTGATTTGTAGACGTTCAACTAGTGTGCTAGTTGATTTCTTGTGTTGATTGTACGGATCCTTTGACAACGTCGAACCCCGCTCGCACAACTTGGCATATATATTTCGCTCGAACACAAGCGTTTTATAAGCCTCACACCGGTTCTCTGTAGCCTACGACAACCAATCAGATGCGATTCGAAGTCGTACCATAGTCACGTATGAAGGGCGTGATGCTGGTGGAGGCAAATGGATCTGCGTAAAATGTGCTGGCCAACACTGTGCACATGTACGCAGATCCAAGCGTTTGCTGGATATGATTGTTGGTAACTTGGACGATTTGATAGATAGTGAGGGCGTCGAACGGGGCGGACTGGATGAATCTGCAGAGATGTATATGGGTAAGTTTAACAGACAGCGCCGATTAGTCAAGAATTGATCATCCTGTGTAGTGGATTCAGTGAACGCTGGGTCAGTGGATGACGAGCAATATCGTACCTGCCAATTTTGCCGCCGCTGTGGGCCAGCTTGCCAGAAGACCCACAACTATATACCCGTCCCTCTCCAAATGACGCGCTGCCTGAGGTGTTGTCTCTCGAAAGCTCTTCACGAAGTGCCTGCGGAAAACACTCCTTCAATCCTCTTGTGACCATATCACAGAGGGAGTGTACAGTTTATGCATTGACGGGCCGAAGAAAACACACAATCTGTGTTCAAAGTTGCCCAAGCTGTCCGCCCATGCAGAAGTGCTTTATTGGGCCAGACCTACGAGAATTAGGGGTGTTCAATCTTAACAACTCTGTGCTATTCACACACGAGCTGTTAGACGATTATACCAATCGTTATACCGGTAGCGAAACACCGTTTGCAGCATTTGTGGTGTCTATGGCGAGGATATACGAAGGCCGACAGCATAAATTCGTCGGCGAGGACCTATTCCGGACGGCCTGGTTTGCCTTTGCTTCGCTGCAGTGCATGTCAGGCGATATGTCATGCCCACACTGTGGAGAGGCCCCGGATACGGTCATCTTCGATGGTGTAACAACGGGCTTTGCCAAACGACATCTGCGGGAAACACTGTCCCCTCCCACAGTGATACCTCCAGATCCTTTGATTCGTTATCGTACTCGTCACCCGGGTCTTCAGTGGATACCAGGGAGTAACTCGAAGGGACCGTGCACAAGGGAGAAATTTGCGAGCTGGATGAAGAAGTGGGGAGACAAGGGGGTGTTACCTCACTCCGAAGGTGAGCAAAGGAAAGCTGAACTACATTCCTTGGAGAGTGAGTTACAGGGAGTGGGAGCGAGTGCGGTTGCAAAGGCGCTGGTGACCTTTTATAGATCAGAGACGGGGTTGCAGGATCCAAAGGTACGGCGTCGTTACCGGATGGTATTTGAACAGGTACGCGATTGGTACTGGTATAGGAATGGAGGTAGGCTGATGAACTAGTATCAGTTGAGTGCAAATGAGTCGGCACTGCAAATGGTCAATGCGCTAGGGTTAGAGTCTCTGAAACAGTTTGTGGCGAAGCCTTCGGTGGCCAACGCGTCACTGCTTGTTGATATCCCGGCACTAATGCAAGTGGTCGAGCAGGCAGTTCGGACGAAGTGTCATGTGGAAGTTGTTGTAGAGTTGTGTCGGTGGATTGCCCAGCACGCCGAGGAGGTCTTGGCTGTGTTGATGCAGGGGAATCACACAAGCCTCGAGAATATCCGAAATAGTAAAGGTTGCAATGATAACTGGAAGGAGGTGCGTTGGTATGCAATGAGAAAAAAGAACTGCCAGCTGACCTTATGGCTGAAACAGACTGGTTGCTACTACGGTCTGCCGCAAATACGAACACGCCCATCATATCCAAAAATTCCCGGCGATAAGGAGCCTGAAAAAGATGCGAAAAGAGGTGGTGAATGTTCAAAGTTTTATTCGACTTATGGTGAACGTCGCCTTACCGGTGGTCTTCTCTGTGCATGGTGCCAGCATAGTATTTGCTACGGCTTCCATTGTATCCCAAAGGGCGAAGGCCGCAACGACGTATTCTCTGCGCTGATCACCCGTTGGCCCAAAGCACCGAGGCGAATAGTGTACGATTTTGCATGCGCTCTAGGTCCTTATTGCATGACCAGAGAACCGGAATTCTTCTCCAAGACCCACTTCCTAATTGATAGGTTCCATGCCAAAGGGCACACAAAGTGCTCCTCGGCAGCGTTCCTGTCTACACATGGAGAGGTCGATGGAGAGGTCAATAAGATAAATTCGAGCGCAGGAGAGTGTGGAAACAGCGGCATCGGAAGGATTCGAAAGCCCGTCAGTTATATGAGACAGAACCAGGCTATTATCTTCATTAAACACTATGTATCGGTGTGGAACTGGATGCGCATTCGGAAAATGAGAGGACTGTAGTAGACGCGCGTTAGTTAAACTCGACTGCAGCAATTAAAGACTACCTTGTACAAGCCGCAGTTCACAGGAACCGCCCTCAAACAGGAATGCATTATGCATTCCGGTAACCCTAGCATAGCTGTAACAACGGCGTGAGTTCCACAGAACTGGTAAGGAAGATTTGGTGACGCACGATATCCGAGGCCTTATCAGTATCTCGTCTGCTACAGTTCCACTGAACTGTGTCGAATGAGGGCGGTTCCAGAAAACTGTTGTCGCGGCAAGAAGTAAAGAACAGGATGTGTGACGTGTATAGTCACACTCGTTGACGTGTCACACTGGCTGGAGGTGAACTTCTATATTTGGAAATGGACTGCGAGACTGTAATCACTACTCGGAATCATACATGTTTCTACGGTCATAGTAGATATCTTCAGCTTCCTTCTCTGTAAAGGCAGGTACAATGTCATCACTAGTCAAATCCTTCAAGTGCTCATTTCCAATCGCTCGGAGTAGTCCTGACCTAAACATAGCTGTCAGATACTATACAAGAACGACTAAAGCCAGCTTAATCACCGGTTACAGACACCAGGGTTGGTACCTTTGAGCACCGTAAACCAGGCCCTCTCGTACTTAGCATCTGCAAGGTAGTCTACGAGCCTTGACGCAATACAACCACTGAGGGCTAGTTGAGCTTCGTGTCGACTGAGGAATGTAAGAGCTGGATTTCCCTGGGCCTTGGCTGCTTTGTTGGCTTGAGTCCTGAGCGTGCCGAAGCCATTAGAGTAAAGAAATCGGGGAACCACAATCAAACACACCTATTGAGATGAATACTGCCTTCGTGACCTGTTAAGACTAGATAGACATGCTGCGTTTGCTTTTCCTTTCCCTTTTCGGTAGGTGTAGGGGGTTCCATGTTGAAAGCTATTGCGGATCTTGTACTCATCGTCTCCAGCCGTGGTCGAGGCTGAGACGATGAGGGTGGCACGGCACCTGAGATACTGGACATGGGCAGAGTTCCGGAATATGCGAAAGGATGCAAGGGACCTGTCCGAGAGAATGTTTGAAAGTCCTTGAACACGATAGACCAGCCTTCTGCTGGGGCCGTAATGGTAGTGCCAATGTGTTCCTCAGTTTGGATAGCCTTATTGGACGTGGATGTGACCGGATTTGTCTTGTCTTCCTCCAAAGTCTTGGTATGGCCTCCGTTGGGGGTAAGATTGACATTTCGCACCAGGTTGTCATATGAGACATCGGTATACGTAGTTTCTGGTGTGGAAGATCGTGTCAAGGCTGTTGAGTATGATTCTCGTCGTCCGGGATCCGATTCATGTGCTTCAGACTGTGTAAGTGGTGTTGAAAAGTATTCTAGTAGCGAACCTTTATGAAAATTAAACAAGGCTTGGTATAATATCTTGGATAAGAACGCACCAAATGCCACTTCTACATCTTTGGCTGATTTGTCGACAAGCTCCATATGCTGATCAACCTTCTGTTGATGTGCTCTGACTCGACCGTTATGCCAATGAATTTCTGGAATATTTTGCATGAATGTATGATCTGCCATAGATACTTCACTATAACTTACTGTCGAGATTTGTTCGAATGAGCAACACCAGATGTTGTACATGAGGATCCGCAATATGCAAAGGGGTGCCTGAGACGTCTACGTGACCCAAATGAGCGCTAGGAATTTACAAGACATATCAGTCTTACCATTGAGCAAAGGCTGGGTTATATTGTTGTCCATGGTGATGGTTTGCTGTATGGGAAGCTCGACGGTCATTGTCACTGTGTCACTAGTACTGTGACATGACAGTTCCTCAACGGTTCCCGGAAACTACCCATACAGGAACATGCTGTTTGCGTGATGATCTTGGGAAGTTGAGACTTGGGAAATTGTGTAGGAAATAGCTATTGTCGACAGTTCTCAAGAACCTATGGAGTTTGAAGTTGGTGGTAGTTCTGGGAAACTGTGTACGAGTGGCTGATATTGCAACCCGTGCGTCGAGGTTGAGTATGGCATAGGATAGCATATGATGGTATAATGGCAGTGTCTGTGGAGTTTGACGAACAGGCCGACAGTTCCCATGAACCGTCTGCGAGCTCTACCTGAAACAACAGTTCCCAGGAACTGCTGTTCGACTATCCAGCTCAAGACAGTTCCTGGGAACCACAATGTAGTTGAGGTAGATGACAGTTCTCCTGAACCGTCAGAGAGGTTTCGAGTCGACTGCAGTTCCCGAGAACCGCGATACGGCTGAGGTAAATGTTGACCGCCTACTTGAAGTTGGGCTGGTATCCGCATGACCAATGAATTACGAGTTCGTAATGAAATAGAACTCGTTCTTTATGGGTGGATTTTTTTGAAGCCGTCTATTCGAAAGTCCCACGCTTTGTCCCGAGAACCCCGGTATGTTCTCAGGCACGTTTCTTGTAGGTGAAAGGCTTTGAGGCTGTCTATTTGAAAGTTTTCTCACGTATGGCTTTTTCTTCTCCGCGTTCGGGCTGCCTTCTTTGAAGCTCTCTTCTTCTTTTGCTATTCCGCCTGCCAGCGTTCAGGCTTCTCTGTCGGATTCTGGATGAGGAGTGGTAGTCCCGTTGAGGTGCGTTTTACTCTGAAAGCTACGTCCCGTCTTCGCTTCTCTTTTTGGTGCGATGTTGGTTTCGAGGCGTCTTCTAGTCATCGCCGCTAGTGGTTTCATGTTCGATCCTCGTTTGCTTGTTTATGAGTCGTTGCTTCTTGTGTGTCACTGCCATTTGGACGTCCAGTTCGGTTTACTCCGTTACGTTGGCTGCTCCGTGCGGCGTTTGAAGTGTCGTGAGTTTATCTCGTTTCTTTATCCGTGATCTTCGTTCTTTTCGGTGTTCTCTGCTTCGTTATTTCGTCGTTCATATATAGCTCGTTCGTTTGGCTAACTTTTCCTTTGGTAGGAGACCCCGGTTGTCCAGTTTTTTCCTTTTCGTCCTCTTCAGTAGTATGTCTGGTATCACGATCACTGTGCGTGAGCGAAAGATGATGCTGAACGTCTTCTGCCCTGTCGTGCAAGAATTCTTCAATCGTGTTGTCGAGTCGTATCCTCGTACTCTGCAAGGACTGTTGGGCTCCGTTGTTGGGTGTTTTGATGCTCGGTCGAGGCAGTTGGAGATGATTCTGGTTCGCACTTTTGCGGTGAGTCGCTTGTGTTGTGTGGTCTTTTGCCGGAGGTTTGATTGTCGTCTTTTGTATTTGACTCCAGGATTATCCGATACATGTTCAGCGTTGTTTTCCCGACAAGGCAATCCTTAGCCTTCGTTTCTGAAACAACGTTGACTTGGTGCTATCCACGTTGAACAGTTTGGTCGCCGATTCTTTCACTTCTACCGTGTTGACCTGCTTTATGGCGTGTCCTCCAGCGCTACATGGTGAAGTTCGTGACCTGTCGTGTGTGCCTACTTCTCAGTTGTGGGCTTTGATGGTTGCTCGACTGGAATCCAATTTGATGTGGCCAGATCAGTCTGGGATGGCTTGCGTTCCCGGATATTTCGAACGTTGTGCGTTGGAGTGGCTTTGCACTGGTCTTGCTGGGATTTTCCAAATCGTGGTTCCTTCTAGGAGCGATTTGTATGTTCAGGCGGAAAGTTGTGAGTCAAGGTTTTTTTTTCGTGTCCTCACGTTGATGTTCGTGACAGTGGCCGATGTGTTGTTGTGATTGTGGACCGATACGCTGGGCTTACATGCTGGCCTTTGTTGGCTAGTTAAACTTAGGATTAGGGTGTAGTTTTGTGTTCGTACCAGCGAGTTTGTATCCGTTTGAGGTCTTACAGTGATGTATGTATTGTTGCGAAGTTCGTTTTTGATTGAATTAACGTTGGTAATTACCCCTACATTTTACTCTGAGATACTTTGACCATCTTCGCTGACATCCATGTCGCTGCACTCGTCTACTAGCTGATACTCGTTTCCTTCGTCCTCGCTGCTGGTTTGTTCTTCATCAGGGTCTGAGGTGTGTTCTCCGCTAGAACTGCTGCTCGTGCTTTCCATGTCTGATTCGTCTGATATGTTCTCTTGTTCGGATTCTTCGGTGTCGGCAGCTAAATCCGACAGAAAGTCGGTTTGGATGAGGATGTCGTGTATCGTCTCTGTTGTAGCTGGTGATGGTCAGTGCGTGATTTTTCGTTTCGCTTAGATGCTTACCTGTTAGGAGTAGTGTCTCCACTAGGGCTCTTACTGCCACCTGCTGGGCGTAGTTCAGGCTGTTTAGTTGCAGTGCTATTCTGGTTGCTGCTGCAGATTTGGTGTGAGTGGTGTCTTTTTGATGAGTGGAGTCCTGATGTTTACCTGTTTGCATCGTAGTCGTTCTTTTGCGCTTGCGAATCTGGTCGCGTTACAGCCTGTTTATATATAGAAAGTATGGATTTGCTGTTTGAATTGGTCCGACGTGCATTGATGGTCTCGTGCCGGTGTTCTAGTAGGCAGGCCGATCTCGTGTTTCTTTGTGCTGAGCTGAAAGGCCGATTGCGCAGGAGCGTTTTGGTCGCCGAACAGTTTGATAGCGTTAATTGCATTCTTGGCCCTGCGATGGAAGGTGGCGTAGTGGTTGTTCCGCTTAGGTTTTTGTACCGTATGCCGTATTGGTCCTCGGATGCCCTACTTTTCGGTCTTCGTGTTGGAATGCGCTTCTTTCGCTTCTTTTCGTAGATGTTGTGGCTGGCATTTGGCTTCTGGTGCGGATAATTTGTGATTCAAATGGTTTGGGGTTATTGCTTCGAGTGAAGCTTGGAAACAGTTTGTTGTCGGTTGTCCGACGATGTAGATTTGGTTGCGTTTTTGGTCTAGATCGCGGAGTCGAGGTGTCCTTGTGTCAGCTTGAAGGTGTGGAGCTTCCTTTGGGGCGGGTTTCTCCTTTTTTCAGCGATTCTCTTCGGAGTACAGGGTTTGCGATTTGATCGTCGAATAGACTCGGAGTTCCCTTTCTTTGGCCTGTCGTGGTGTGTTTCTGGGAGGACCTCGGAGGTTCTAGTTTGTAGCTGCCAGTGTTTCCAGATCACGTTTCCTTGTGAGCTTGCCGGTCTATTTAGGACGAGGTATTTGCCAGCCTGATGGTATCCTGCTTTCCTGGTCGTGCCGTCCTTTGTCCGGGCCAGTCTTGTTTCTCGAGTCGAGATCGTGTCTTAGCGCGTCACGGTTGATTTTGGTTTGTTTCCGTTTTCTTTAATGAGCCGTCGTCGTCTTGATTGATTTATAGGATATTTGAGATGTATACTCGTTCTCGAAGATCGTTTCCCAGAGCCAGAGCCGCTTCTTTGCCTTCTGTGACTCGGGAAGTGGACGAGAATGTTAATCCTTATGCGGTGTGTTCGTTCCTTTTATGTTTCGTGTGGTGCTCATGTTTGTGATGGTTTAGGAAGGTGAAGGATCCTCTGGCAATCCGATTGTCGTTCCTTCCGCTGTTCCAGAGGACAATAGGAAGGTTAGTGGGCGCTATAAGCTATTCCTCTTTCTTCGCACTTATAATCTAATAGGCGTTTCTTTACTTTCCGTTGATTGGCGAGCCTCAGATCGTGTGGCTTTCTCGGTCCGCGACCAGTATTTTGGACTTCAGGCCGTATCTGCGAGCTACCGGTGCCATCCAAATAAAGAGGACTTATATGGTCACCCAGCCACAGGAGAATTATATGTTGATTTACTTGAAGCAGACTTCAGCGGTCCGCGCTCAACGTAATGATTTTCTTACTATTATGCTGGGTCGGCTGGCGGACGGATTGCGACGTCCTTGGTTCGGACCGGTGCTTGTTAATTTTGATAGTTCGGATGTTTTGAGCTCTGGTACACTGAGGGACCAAGCGGTGGATGTCGTACAGTGAGATTGTTTTCTTTTTTGCATGACGTTTGGGCTGCGCTAATGCCATGTTCTGGTGTAGTCACCTGCATGCTATTTATGATAGGATCTTTAGAGATGGCAGTTTTGATTATGACGCTTTGATCCCTGATCCGGGCGTGGTTTTTGTTTCAGCGCAAGATTTTCTTCACCTGTACGGAGGCGATCTTGATTTGGCTACGTCTTGAATGTGGTTGGTGGTTGGTTCGGTGGTTGTTATGTAGTGAAGCGTTCTTGAATCGTTGAGCTTCTTTAAATTGTAGTGAATGGATTGGTGTTGGGTGTCAATGTCGTTCATGATGGGTCCGTTCCTTCGTGGAAAGCTCTGAGAGGACTGTATTGTGTTGTGTTTGCCGTGTATGTTCCTGCTGGGCGTGAGGTATTTGACTTGCGGGTCGAAAGGTTAGGTGATACTCTGTTTACGCCTTCGATTGGCTCGCAAGTGTGTTAATTTAACAGTTGACGATGCATTTGAGTTGTAGTCGTTTCACTAAGTGTCTACTTTAACATAATGGTCACTCCTCCGAATCGATTGTCATCCTTTTTAATCTATGCTCAGTTTCCCTGGAATCCTCCTCTTCGTGCCCCACTTTCCTTTTCAGCGTCTGTGGTCGTGGTGGTTTGGCCGCCGAGTTCCTTGCATTCTGTGGCATGCTTGTCAGTGTACAGGATGTATTGGTGAGGAGATAGCGTACTTCGGAGAAAGTGTCGTCGAGTAGAGTTACAGATCTTAGCACCAGTCGTGTGAAACAAGTTGAGATCGGATCCCGGTTCCTGGTGTTCGTGCCTTCGATGAGAGTCAGCGTGAACTGGATTTCTACTATGTCTCCGTTTTTTATCGTTCCAGGATGCGTATGGGTGAAGCTATTCGTTTATTACTGATCAGTAAGCGCTTGGATTGGTTGTGGACGACATACTGGTAATCTCCTGACTGTAAAATTTGTTTTCGGTAGTAATAGACTTCGTTTTCCATGGTATGGACAAGGGCGTTTCCTCTGAACGCATCGAGGATTCCTTTAGGATCGATATTGGGATGGAAGTCGATGTGCTCTTCTTCTGTTGCGATCTTTTTGCTTGTGAAGTATCGGTTCGCTATTGTGATTGTGGAGTGGCCTCCGACGGTGCGTCCTTGTTCTCGCGGTTTGTCTCGTATGTTTAGTCTGAGTAACCCGTCGATGTAAGTTACGCCGTGGAGCGCTTTCTGAAAAGTTGGGGTGCTGAGGCCCGTGAGCACAATTCTCTGTTGGAGATGTTTCGGTGACGTTGCCCTAATGTACATGATCCGTAAGTGGTAGACCGGTTGTGGGTTCGAAGACGTACTTTCCGAATGGGTGTATGATTGGTGGAAGATCGCATTGTAAGACGATTCCTTGGATGGTGAACACTATTTCTTCTGGATTTTCCGGGGCTGCGTCGGTGACGCGCCAAGCGCAACCTGTGGTGGAAGGGAAGCTAAGAGTTGTAAAGTTCGTGTCGCTGGTACCCTAGGGATGTGCGTCAGGAAGAACGCAAGGTTGAGTTTTTAATGACTCGCTCGGCGTATTTTGATATAGGGTGAGAGAGGCGTCCCGTGGCGATCCTTGCATTGCTGATTCTTTCGAGTTCGATGGCTGTAGTTGAAAGATTATGTTGCCGTCAAGTGGTGGTTCTTGATCGCTGAGGAACTTACTTACCAGCGTGCTCGAGTTGGTAAGAGTTTTCTAGCATAGCGTTTGCTTGTACACAAAGTTCTTTGGAGGTCGTTGTGTCTGGGGGGGCTAACGTTGCATGGCTGGCTGAATTTATGCTGCTTGATCAGATTTTCAGTCTTCTCCTAAAACTTGGTCACGTACCTCCTCTTCAGTTTTCATAACGCCTTTACGGTCTTCCTTTGCCGTCAGAAGGTTTTCATTGGCCTTGAAACACCTCGAGGTATGGATGGAGCATCTCCGTTAGCCTTAACCGAGGTGAACTTGTCCATTGAGTTGGGATGTACGGAATCGGTGCATTGGCATGTGACTGGACGATATGGGTTTTTGTTGCTGTTGGGAAGGTTTGACGTTCTAGCGGTTTCACAGCCGGTGTGCGAGCATGCTGGGTTTGGTGAAGAAGGGAAAGGAGAAGCGCTCGTCTGTCATGTGACGATTTTACGTGTCAAGTGAGCTGTTGCTTGTTCTCTACCTTGTTTCGCTTTGGCCTTTCTCTTTGGCTTCTCAGCTCATGCCATCTTTTCCTTTCCCCGTTGGTTTTTTCGTTTGGATCGGGCCATTTTCGGGTATATAAGGGGGGGCGATGTAGGGCGATATTCCACGGTCTTCTGACTGCTCTGTGTCCATTTCGTCTTTGTTTATTTGCAGCGGAAATGCCTAGGAAAAGGTCAGTACTTTCGTTCGGTTGCTTTGGCCTAACTTAATGCTTTATAGTCAAAGAATGTCTGACAAGGCGTCCAACAAGCTGCTGTTCTCGACTCCGTGGTGAAGTAGGTCTTTTGGTTTGGGTGTCGTTACTTTATGATATGTTCTGATCGTTATCCTAGTGTATCGGAAGGACTTTCGGCGAAGACGGTGTTATAGACTCCGATTCTGAGTATGTCATTTCTTTTGGTGTTGTTGCATCCCATCTTATGCTTTATTGTAGAATGGTTTCTCGTGAGCAGGACACTACGTCAGTGGATGTGCCTGCCCTTGTTGCTGGTGTTAATCTTTCGTATAGGCATTCCAAGAAATATACCTTGGTTCAAGACGACAGTGATGGATCTATTGTTTCCGTTTCGTCAGTTCCTATTTCATGGCAGCGATGTTCTGATTCTTAGCTCTGTGTTTGCCAGCAGGCGTGTCGCCCTGTGGTCAGGAATGAGTCTCCTGTGCGTCGTTTCGGGTCTATGGATTCGGATAAGTAAGTCTATGTTCCTTGATGGTGGGTCTCGTGCTGATCGAATTGTGTAGCGAGATTCAATTGTCAGTTCGAGAGGATCGTCCACCGTGCGTAGTTCAAGGACAACCTGGAATGACTTGGTTTTGATTGGATCGATGTTGCTTAAGGCGTACTCCTGTTAAGCAGAGGCTTTTGAATGATGATACTTTCCTTCTGTTTCGGATAAGAAAAGGCTAATGATTCCGACGAGAAGTGAGCATGTTCTGCGGCTCTGCGTATAACGTTACTGATGTTTGCTTTTTAGTGCCTCCCCCTCTAAGATCCGCGTTCAAGACTTGACGTTGTCGCCGAGGAAAAGGTATGTTTATTCTTGATTCCTTCGATAGACCCTTTTATTTAACGCTTGGCTTGCTTTTGGTGTCCTAGGGCTAGTCCTGGAGACGCTGAGGATAGACGTCGGACCAGTTTGCGGAAGTGAGCTGCTTTTTTGCATTTTTGCATTCCTGTATGGAAACTGATTTTCTCAGTAGGAAGCCCTCACAGCGAGTAGTTTCTGCCGAGCAAGCAGCTCCAAAATTGATACAACAGTATGTTTTGTTTAATGTTGGTTGTTTTGGGTGTGCTCCTCATTGTTACTGTAGACTGGATGCTCTGGTTTCGGAAGATGAAGATTCTGTGACAGGCACTAAGTGGGTCTTAAGCTGTTTGTTTTCTTCTGCGCTTGTTGATATGCACTATTTCCTGTAGCTTGTCTGATACTTCTTATCGTCCTTCTGTCAGGCCTTCTTCTAGGGTGCTCGTACGGGCCAGCGTGGAAGGAAGAGGGGGGGTGTTGGAAGCCGGGAGAGGACTTCTGCCATGGGTGTTGTTTCGATGGCAAACAATGTTTCGTGAGTGTATCTGGCCTGCGGTATGTTTTGTTATTGACATGCATTTTTAGTGAAGTCACCGGATGTGCTTCAGATTCGTTAAGTCGAAGCCGAAGGTGCAAGCTGTAGGGACCGGCGAAGACTCCCATATGCAGATGGAGTCTACGTTACTTTCTCCGTCGACTAAAGTGTAAGTTACTATGTATCGGGATCGGTTTACGGATAGGTAATGTCAGTGTTCTAGGGGCAAGCGTCGACTCGAGGCTGCTACTGTGGAGTTTAGGTACGTTTTCGTTCTTATTGTTGATGTCTTTTTTGATGCTTTTTTCTGTGATGTAGAGCATTGAGTGATTCGGAAGAGAGCCTTCCTTCACTTGATACTGTTTTCAATTCTTTTTCGGGGAAGGCAAGGGCGTTCAGGCAAGATTCTTCTGCTGGTACTTCGTTCGCAGCCGGGTATCACCAGAGTGGACTGGGTTCGTCTTTTTTCCTTTTTGGTTTGCTAAGGGGACGTGTATTAACGTTGTTGTAGGCTTGACATGGATACCAATTCGGAGGCCGATGGTCCTCGTTCCTCTGCTGAGTACGTTTATGTGTTTGTTTGGGTCATCGTGGTCTGATGGCTGTTTTAGGTCACCAAACTTACAGGACAAGACGGTTTCTCTTGTCGAGGCGGGTGTAGCTCATAAGCAGGTGGGTTGTGTTGCGAGGTTTCTCTTTTTCTTTTCCTTTCGCTTACTGTTTTCATCGTTCAGTGACTGTAGGCCAGCTGATCCTAAACGCAGGTTCTCGAAGAAAGTGGTTTGTCTAGTCCATTGCGGATCGATCGAGGTGAGTGCCATTTGTCTTTTGTGTGATTCGTCCTCTTTACGTCTTTTGATGTGTGCGGGGAGTTATTCTCGTTGCTGTGCTCTCAGATGATGAAGACGGAAGAGGGCATGATGTGAGGAGTGGTTTCACAGCAAGCATTGGCCACCTGGTGAATACCGTTGTTGGATGCGAGCTTGGTGCATTCGGATTTGGCGAATTTACGCTTGCTTCGTTGGATTAACCGGTGAGCTTTGTGGTATTGGACGAGGGCGTTGTTGGCTTACATTTATGTTATTTTAGGCTGCGTCGTTGCCAGGTTTATTGGATATTCTAATATGGAGGA